>OZ036003.1:12889310-13336810 GCA_964035015.1 Corallium rubrum
AAGAAACTTGCCACTTATTAAGGCCCAGTTTAAACGTCGTTCTTGTGTCGAGTCAGATGGTCAGATCTAGTTATTTAGCTTAAATCCATAAAAAATTGATTCCTGCCGGAAGGCCTGTGTAGTTGCATTTTTCGCAACAGGTCCCGGTTTGGTCTACACTCGAATTTTCCTTCACCCAAAATCCTTAGAACATGCTATGTAATCGAGTGAAATGCCCAATATTACTTATAATATACCCAATTCTCTCCTGGCATTACCACCTCATTATATATACAGAACTCGCGATCAAGCTCTCGGGAACGCCTTCGTGGCTCAGTGGTCAGAGCATTGCACTACAATCGCAAGGTCGTGGGTTCAATTCCTGCCGGAAGGCCTGTGTAGTTGCATTTTTCGCAACAGGTCCCGGTTTAGTCTACACTCGACTTTTCCCTCACCCAAAATCCTTAGAACATGCTATGTAATCGAGTGAAATGCCCAATATTACTTATAATATACCCAATTCTCTCCTGGCATTACCACCTTATTATATATACAGAACTCGCGATCAAGCTCTCGGCAACGCCTTCGTGGCTCAGTGGTCAGAGCATTGCACTACAATCGCAAGGTCGTGGGTTCAATTCCTGCCGGAAGGCCTGTGTAGTTGCATTTTTCGCAGCTGGTCCCGGTTTGGTCTTAAAATGTATATATTCTACACTCGAATTTTCCTTCACCCAAAATCCTTAGAACATGCTATGTAATCGAGTGAAATGCCCAACATTACTTATAATATACCCAATTCTCTCCTGGCATTACCACCTTATTATATATACAGAACTCGCGATCAAGCTCTCGGCAACGCCTTCGTGGCTCAGTGGTCAGAGCATTGCACTACAATCGCAAGGTCGTGGGTTCAATTCCTGCCGGAAGGCCTGTGTAGTTGCATTTTTCGCAGCTGGTCCCGGTTTGGTCTTAAAATGTATATATTCTACACTCCAATTTTCCTTCACCAAAAATCCTTAGAACGTGTGAAGACAATGTCTTCAAATCTATGAGAGCATCATGGATTATCTAACATAAGAGCGGCGTGGATTCTTACGATGGATTTTAGTCGAGTCAAATTAAATAAAATTAATTGACCAGTCATATAACATGTGGCGAGTTCTATATTGACAGGCACCATTTTGATTTAGTTGGCTTGATGTTCTTCCTATAAACTAATCATCAATCACGTCAACCAAATCAATCACAGATCTGACGAAAAAAGACTTGCCACACTTGTGACGCATTGTAGTCGAATCTTTTATAGTTGGATTGAAATAAACAAATGTATCAAATAGTTTGAAAAAAAAATGTTGTCTTTTCAATTTTATAAATGACACTTCGTAACCTTCAGAATTCTATAAAATCTTCCTTCAAAATGCAAGAAATGGCATTCCTGAGATTTTTCAAAATTTTCCCTGAGAAGCATACTCTCCGACCCTCAACATTTGTTGGAAGGCGAAGCCATGGCCGATCAAAGCCGAGGATCAAACTTCAAAGTGACAGACTTGGATGAATTCATTATCTTTACCGATCAGGCACATTGGTCAAGATAAGTCAGAATTCATTAGCATCACGCATTAGCCAATCATATTCAAGCCAAATTTAGTCAAATCCATGGCAAGTTAGTCAAATTGACGTCACATTCAGTTGCAGCCAATCGAATTGCTGGGAAAGTTAGTCAAACCCGCAACATCTGCCTGCCACTGAACCCCATGCCCAGCATCCCAATGTAGCAGGTAGCAGATCGGTATGCAAGTACCCAGGGTCATCTCTCCGGCGCTGCCGGAAAATGATCCCGCGCGGCCGAACTTTCGACGAAACATAGTTAAATGCCGTCGCCTTGTTGTGATTGCGCCATTTTTACAGCATCTGCTGGAAGTAGAGTTGGAAATTTTTTTATGCTCGCAAAAAAATTACATCAGTCGCGTGACTTGTTTGACTTACGCTAAATCATAGTTAATAGAAAATATACATGGTTTGGAAGCTCACAAAAGTCATTGTTTTATGTTTTTGTTCAGGTTTATGGAAATTTTTGCACTTTCACAGTTACTGAACATATTGTGTTTTCTGTATAATGAAGCAATCATCCAATAGCAACGTTTGGGTTCAATCACTCAACTGTACTGTTTAAATATTAATAAACCTAAAACAAAGGATTTGGCACCTTCATGTACCTTTCAACGTGAATCGTAGCTTGACTGTTAACCGCTTTGAAGTTTGCCGGGTTTCTAAACCATGTATATTTTCTATTAACTATGGATAAATCCGCTCCTGCAAAATTTCCAACAATGTCTCCTACACAACTTTAAGTATCGTAGCCAAACAAAATTTCGCTGGATGACCTATTAAAGATTTTCTTAACTTTTCATAGACTATCATACATTAAATTAAATTTTTTTTTATTCATACCGACAACAGGACTGCTCAACAATATTTGTGAGGTTCTTTTTCCATCTACTCTTTAGTCCTTTTCTGGAAATTTCTGGCTATAAAAAAAAATGCGAAAAATTGGTACTGTACTGTGCTGTATTGTGTACTGTACTGTACTGTACTGTACTGTACTGTACTGTACTGTACTGTACTGTACTGTACTGTACTGCACTGAACTGCATTGCACTGAACTGCACTGCACTGCACTGCACTGTACTGTACTGCACTGTACTGTACTGTACTGTACTGCACTGTACTGCACTGTACTGCACTGTACTGCATTTTACATGTACTAGTGTACTACTACACTGTACTACTACACTGTACTGTACTACATACACTGTACTGTACTGTACTGTACTGTACTGTACTGTACTGTACTGTACTGTACTGTACTGTACTGTACTGTACTGTACTGTACTGCACTGTACTGTACTGTACGGCACTGCATTGTACTGTACTGTACTGTACTGTACTGTACTGTACTGTACTATACTATAAAGTAAACAACAAGCCCCTGGTTTATATAAGAATTAATTATACAGAAAGTAACCAACACGCATCTGCACACACAGGCTAATTATAGGGGCAGTTGCAAACCGCAGCAGGTGGAAACCTTGACTAAAATACACGTAAAGTACTTTTCTTCAAATTTATTCACGTCACCTTGACATTCGTAAATATATACAAGACGAGATACATCGAACAAATTGCATGAACGGAATGTTCAGGATGGCTTTGAGATACTCTGACATTGAATGGAACAACGAACCAGTCGTGTGGTATATAAGTTGTTGTAATATAGTCCCGACTTTAGGAAATAATTTTGAGAAACTAGAAATCCACGAAGCAGATGAAGAAGTACAAGACATGTGCGATGATGTAAGCTAGTATAATATACTGCCATTATATATACATAATTCGTTGACATAGCCCTTGGCAACAGCTTCCGTAGCTTTAGGGGAGCACGGATGTCGTGTGCTGTTAGCGCGCTGCCTCTCACCAAAAGTTAAGCCCGGTTAGACGGGGTTAGTACTTGGATGGGTGACCGCTTGGGAATAACCCCATTGTAGAGCTTGGAACTCATGTGAGTAGAGTTGTAGTTGGTCTCTCCTGTGCTTCGAGGGTTTTTCGCCGGGTTCTCCGGTTTTCCTCCCTCCATAAAATCAACACCTAACATCTTAGTTGTGATCCGTGGTCTGAACTGTGTCGTATGGCGGCTGCTTCGAGCGCCTTTGATATGCCTCGACACGGCCACGTTGATCTGCGTCCTTCGCAATTCAGCCCCTGGCTGCAAGAAAGGATGATTAGCCACCCAGTCCTTTTAGTGGTTAGAGCACTACACTGCATGCAGCAATGAGTATCGCAGAGTCGTGGGTTAATTCGATTCCTAGCTGGAAGGCTTGATGTTACATTTTCGCCACTGGCAGTTTGGACGGGAAGCGGGGGGGTGGGGGGTGGGGGGGTCAGCCTGGTCGTTAACAATTCTATAATAACCAACTGAATTCAATTCTATAATAACCAACAACTGAAGTTTCAGTATTGATCATTACATTGTATTGGGTTTCTAATGGATTTGTCACTGCCAGCTCTTGTATGGCTTCATTAGTGCCATTATGACTTTATCATTACCGTCATGGGGACCTGTATAGTCTTTTCAATTCACTACCATGGGTCATCTTTATGGTTTGATAAAATAATACAAACATAAAGGGGGGTAGGTGCCCACAAATATTTTTCGCCAGGGGCCCGACATTGGCCATGTACTGGTCCCGGTTTGGTCTTAAAATATATAATTATACTCTTACACTCAAAATTTCCCTTCACCAAAACCCTTAGAACATGTACTTCATTTGAGTGAAATGCCAAATATTACTATACTTATTTCTGAAAATTTATAATAGATTAGTATTTTATAGTTTATAGTAGTTTATATATTTTTATCTAAACAGTGGCATGGCTGTAAACTGGCTGGATTAGCTAAGCGCATTTGACCACTTTAAATAAAATTGTATTGTATTGTATTGTATTGTATTGTATTGTATTGTATTGTATTGTATTGTATTGTATTGTATTGTATTGTATTGTATATACTTTACTTAACAAACTTAAAATCTCGTTATATAAGTCGGCCAACTGGGGCACTCGTCACCTGAGCGAGATCTGCATGGGCGTGTGTCTTCATTATATTAAGTATTTTATTTATTTTATACAAAAGAAACAAGCCAGGCCGGTTTAGGTGAGATCCCACCTTGAACTGAAGCTCAGATCTTAAATAAGGAGGCTCAGTACTGTTCTGACATGTATCGCATTCGCAGCTGCCTTCGATATGCCTTCGACTCACCCACGTTGGTCTGCCTCCTACGCAATTCAGCCACCGGTTGCAAAGAATGACTATCCCCCGGTTCACTCCTTTCCTTTCCTGTCCTTTCCATTCCTCTCTTTTCCTTTCTTATCCTTTCCTTCTTTTCGTCTCCTTCCTTTCCTTTCCTTCCCCTTCCTTTCCTTCCCTTCCCCTTCCCCTTCCTTTCCTTTGTTTACGTAAATTGTTGTGACAATGTAAGTCTTAGCATTCCATCAAAGTTATAATTCTTTCTTATATTTATGTAGTTTAAAGACGAAGTTGCAAATATGATCAAGAAGCCTATTCAAAAACTCGATGCAGATTCCTTTGCTGTAACAGTCGCTGCTGATTCAGGAATCCATTTCTATATTAAGGTAAGATAAGGCATGGGCAGAGCCAAAAACTCGATAGGCAACATGAAGGCGTGAGCAGGACAACCGGCTAATTCTTTAGACTACGTTTATACTAGAGCATAAGTTTCCGTAATCGTAAATGTTTCCGGATTCACTTCGTATCGAGTATTCGGATTCGTTAGGCGTTTACACTACAACAGTATTCGCAGATTGGTCCCTTTACACTAAATTCGGAATTCCTTTAATTCAGTTAATATGTTGACCATGTTGGTTCCACCGCAACTTCACACGACTACGAGCGGAAGAGCATCCGAATTCATCGGAATAACTGTAGTTTCTACATTTTTTTCCGGATTCGAAATCTCTGGATACGTTGATCAGTAAAATTGTTTGGCGTTAGATAGAGTAAAATAACAGAGGAGGCGATTTTAGGTGGTCTAGCTAGAGAAAACAAGTCAGAAATTCCAATTATATTCAGATTTTAGCAATAAACAGGTTAAAACAACAAAAAAGCAAAAACCACTGAAAAATTATAGTTATGCGGCCAAACACTTTTTTCCCGCGCCCGCATTAAAAATGTCTATGGCCCTAATTATTGACCATTTTTGACATAACTTTTCATACGTAAATACATCATAATACGTTTCTATTTGCATTTTAAAGGCCAGTATATCAAGCATGGAATATGTTCATTTACGGATCCATCGTCCATTTAGTTATCGCGGCGAAGAACCAAAATTGGAATCGGTCCTTGCAAACCGAGCGAAGAAAACACCGTTGAGTTATTTTTAACGACTTTTTGGACCACAAGAATATAATATAAACACCAAGTTTTGTTAGTTCTTGCTGTGCAATCTGTCGTAAGTTGTTAATACCCAGAAAAACTCTGAACTAGAATCCCCAACCTTCCGCATGTTAGCTATGTATGCATCGAGCCTTTATAGAACTCAGATAGCGAACCGAGGTTGTTTACAGTATGTAAACATGCATGGAACGACTGGAACTGTAAATAACCTCAGACCCCGTTTACACGATGCCGGTACAATTTGAAAACGGAACAAAATCATGTCGTTTAGGCCTTGTGTTTACACGATACCGGCACAAAAATGACATGAAAACGGCACAAAATGAAGACGGGTTCCTTGACGGCATAAAATGAAAACGGAACACTAACCGGTATCGTGTAAACGCCCGTGCCGTAACAGTTTGATGACGGTAATCACGATATATACGGCCACACTATTCGGGTCAGCAGTATTCACAAAGTCTTCTCAATTCTCATTGGAAGAGAATAGTCACATGCTAATCCGTCATTATATTATACCGGCACCGTGTAAACGCAAAACTTTTTGGCCTGTATTTACACACCGGCATGATTTTGTTCCGTTTTCAAATTGTACCGGCATCGTATAAACGGGATCTCAGTCTGCCAACTGAGTCTAGTGGCCCAAGGGTTCGAGTCTCGTCTATAGAGCTCAGACCTTTTCTGAGTTTAACTATACTAACAACAGCTTGTACAGCAAGAACTAACAAAACTTGACAAACTCCAAACTGAAAGTACTATACTAACTAACAACAGCTTGTACAGCAAGAACTAACGAAACTTGACAAACTCCAAACGGAAAGTACTATACTAACTAACGACAGCTTGCACTGCAAGAACTAACAAAACTTAACAAACTCCAAACTGAAAGTACTATACTAACTAACGACAGCCTGCACAGCAAGAACTAACAAAACTTGACAAACTCCAAATTGTCACAATTAAGGATACTAGCTGGTCTAGATCACTTTTCAATAACATTTGTTTCTTTAATTTAGACCATGAATTCTGTAGAATTTAATACATACGTTAATGATATTTATTATCTAGTTAGCATTTTTAGTGCAAAAAATGTCAAATACAAAAACTGATAATTTTCGTGATGTAAATAAATAAATCTTATTATACTTTAATTAAAGAAAAGCGTGCGTTATTTTATTCTATAATTATACTATTTTTTTACACTTTTTTCCGTATTTCAAATTGTATGTAGCTTTTTGCCAGATATACTCTACCACTAAGAGCCCAACCTGGTTTTTACGTCTCAAACAAGATTAATTTTTGTGACTACCGCTGACCTGTCAGCGGTAGCCATAATGTCGGCGTGTTGCTTGCTTGCTTGCTTGCGCGATTGTCTTGGACCGCACTTACGTCATACTCGTGCAGCCATCGCCAGATATTCCACGCGATCGCTATATAGTCAAGAAGATCGCCATTGATCGCCAAGTATTCGGGAAGTACTCGAGTTGTTTTCGTGGCCTCGCGGGGAATAAACTAAAGTGAATCTCGTCTTTGCATTTTGGTTGCTTTCTCGATGACAGTTTTGATTTTTGAAAGTGTTAATTATTACTTTGCAAATATTCTCTTCTTGGAACGGTTTCTGTCCATATTGATCAGTTTATACAAGGTAAGAAATAGTTTCAAAACTGTGACGTTGTTTATCTTATACACTATATACAAAATCTATAAGTACTTGATCGGAAACAGGGTACTGTACTTATAGCAGTACTAGAAATATTCAGCTTATAAAGTTTGCTAGAAGTTGGGCCTTCAACCTTCTTTTATCGAAGAAACTGATATATACCTAAATTATTTATAATGATAAAATCGCTTTATAAGTTTAAGTTTAATTTTGGTTGAATTGTGTGTTGTGCTCACTGGTCAGTGACTCATGTTTATACTGCATGTACAGTACATGTATATATCATACACCAGTGCATACACTAAGAGTGAGAAGTGTGTTTTAACCAACTTCGAGCTAGGTGTTTTGATATTAGATCAAACACAACTTTCATTGTTTCGTGATCAAACAAATCACGGAAATGAATTGTTTGATCACATACCAAACCTTTGTCTCGCTTATGATTTTCCTATCTGTTTGGTTTGTGAATTATTAATGAGTTCGAGAAGTCTATATCACAGTGCCCTGTATTTACACTATATACATTGTATATAAGAAATTTATGCTAGGTGGTGTTGGTGGCATAGTGGTTAGTGCACGTGCCTTTTCACCTCTGCAAGCTGGGTTCAATACCTGCACAGTGCAGTTATCTGATTAAAATAATTCACCTTGGCCACATGCGAGAAGAGTGCTTCCAGTTTGACTCTACCAAACACCACAGGTTTCCTCCGGGTACTCAGATTTCCTCCTGTAGTAACACTGGACCAATGAGGGTGGGCCTGTACTGTACCTCTGAGGATAACTGTTTAGATACAACTGATAGAGTTATCCAGTATAAATAAGGTTAGTTTAATTTAGTTTAAACAAAATATGTTGGCTGTTACATAGACATTACAAAACCTTGACTTGGTGCTTTGTTTACTTGTTTACTTGTTTTAGGTGTTGTTCAATATCTTGTATAATGAAATTAAGAAATCAACGTTTGTGGACACCAGAGCTGCTACAGTGATCTGACCACAGAATAGTAGATACACCAGAAGTCTGACTCTTGTGAAAGTACTGAAACATTTTATAATCTACATGCCACCAATTGTATATTTTGATAAATTGTTGTAAAGCTATTGTGAACTGTTGGGAAACTTAAAGCCTTGAATATGTTGAAAGCCTTGAAAGGAAGAAATCTATCTGTTGAAACTACAATACTGAGTAATTTGTTGTACTATGTTATTTAAAATACTAGCATGATGTGCATTACACTTGAATGCCACTGACAGCATATTTATGGCAGGTAAAATGTTGTTTTGGAACACACTGTTGATTATCTGGAGTGGTTAATTCTTTGGAAGTTTTCAAGGCGATAATATATATTGATTATTTTTGTGGAAACACCATGAAAATTATTTATTTGCTAACAGTTTCGGCCTGAGTCAACAGGCTGAAAGCTTAGCAAATAAATATTTTACGGTGTTTCCACAAAAATAATCTACATGTATATGATCTGGGGTAAGTTGTACAAAGATAGCTTATCTAGTTGATAAGTTGTAGCTAAAGAACAGCATTAATCATGCTTTGAACAACCAAATATAAAATCCACTGAATTATCCACTGAATAGTTATATATAATGTATCTGATAGTGCTGTTCAGTGGATAAAAGTTAAATTGGGTTGACCTTTTTTTTGTGTGTGTCTGCTTTTCACACATTTTCATGCATTTCAAGTATATATCTATCTCGTTCTGTACTTAACAGCGGTAGTCACATGTACGCATTGCGTACCTATTTTTATAATTACTTCTTCAATCAACTCATGAAATGGTTTGTTTTTTAAGCAGTTTAAAGAAACAACTTAAAAACGTGTTTCAAAACGTGTTTTAATGATAAAATTAATGAGGAGAACACAAAGACAATCCACTTTAATGATGCCTTTAAATGTGACAAAAAATCCTCTTGATTTACATAAACTTTATCGCCTCGCGTTTTAAATCTGATAAAACACTGCCGCTCATGATGTTTCAAATATTACTTTTACAAATATTACAAGATTACAATAAGATTAATTATTATACATACAAGAATACTTTACATAATTATTAAAAATTAAACATTTAAAATAGAATTCAATATTACAAGTCAATCAGTTTACAAGTCAATTATAAAGTTAAAAAAGTTATAACACCTATGAATTAGTAGTTGTAATACATTAGTTAACATTTCATTTATATGCATTGTATTTCATAGACCTTACCATAAATATCTGTTATTACATAAAAAACTGTATACAATAACATACAATAACAAACAAAAACTTAAAAAATAAATATATATTACAAGTAGCTGACATTACAAATCTAAAAAGTTGTAAAACTAATTTGAACTAGAATTATAACAGTAAATATTTTATTTGCTTGGTGTTTCGTATATAACCTAGCACTATGACATAAAAAACTGTGTACAACTGTGAATCGCATTAATACTGTATATACTACGAAGTAAAAATATACTACCAACTTTAAAAGTAAATCACAGTCGTTACTGCGCATCCACGAAGTTTGTTTACATTTCAGTCGAAGAAGGAATCGCGCTAGTATATTTATTACCAGAAAAATCGTTCATTTTTTAGTCAAGAGAGTAATGTTATGCGTCTTAATTTAAAGTTTGCTCAAAATGCTATGCTCTTTCTCAGACTCTTATACGAGATACGTCAACTGCAATTCAAGCATTCTCTTTGGTGAATCTCACAAACAAACAAAAAACAGCGCAGTAAGATTGATTCAATTGTAAAAATCTGAATGGTATAAGATTGAAAAGTTTAAAAGAACTCGATGTTTCCCTTGTCTGACTGGGCTCGTTCCAGAATAGCTTGGAGAGTAGGGGTTGCCTCGAGTTCGTTCTTGTGACTGAAAATCCGTAAATGAACACAACAGCTTTGCCACACATTCACCTGCAACGAAAAATCAAGGATCTGAGTAAATTTAACAAATACTTAATAAAACCCTTCCTAAATTTAGCTCCTTGATATTTTGGATAGAGTTAGTATACATGCAAACAAATATGATTTAATTATTCTTCAGGTGATCATGAAGTAATACGACCACCAAATTGCTGCATCATTGTTGCATTGCAAGTTGAAAAGCGTTGTTGCACGTATGCACCCCAAACATTGTCACGCAACAGTGCTTTTGCTGTTGAATTAGCATGTTGCAGCACGTAGAACTGGAGTCTACTTTTTTCAACAAATTTTTTCAACTTGTATGCAAATCATTGCTGCGTGACAATGTTTAAAGTGGGTGGTAATACGTGCAACAACGCTTTTCAACTTGCAACGCAAGAAAGTTGCGTTGAAAGTTGAAGAAAAATGTCGCCCGTATTACCTCACCTTTATATTAAAGATGTAATGTATCATACCCGAGGAGGAGTGTTTCATCAAGATATCCAAACACTGAGACGTTTGTTGAAAACCGAGGCGAAGCCGACGTTTTTGAACAAACTTCGAAGTGTTTGGATTTCCTGATGAAACAAACACTCCTCCGAGTGTATGATATAGCATCTCAAACAAATCAGTATTTGAATAGAAAATCGGGGTAAAAGTTTGCTTAATTTATGTAATTTCTTCCTCCGATATCCAAACCACCGACACGCTACTGATTTTCTTTGTGTTTTCCTCATGAATTATTAATGAGTTTGAGATGTATATATAAATACTCCACCTTGACGTAATAATAGATCCCGTCAGCCCCTGCAACACGAACTTTGTAAGAAATTGCTTGGTAAGTAATGAAATTCACACCACATAGATATTCCACATGATTTCGAACCTAGAAAAAACAACTTGTTAAGCTAGTAATAACAACTGCCTCAAATAGTTTTACTAACGGCACATATGGGTATTATTACTGTACTATGTTAAATTGAAATAAAGTTGAAAGTTGAACTTGTGTATATATCGTACAAGCACCACGTCACCAACATGTTAAAGAAAGCATACTCGAAGATTGCTGCTTTGCGCAGGATCAAGCGTCTTGTTCCGTCTACAACGATGATTACACTCTACAAAAGCTATATACTACCACACTTGGAATACTGTTCACCAATCCTTCTAGGAATATCTAAAGCACTAAACACTAAGTTGGAAAACGTTAACTTCTATGCATTAAGAACTCTATTAAATTTAGGATCCACTATAAAATACGACACCTGTCTATCTATCGCTAATATGGTCTCGCTAGAGCAGAGAAGATTTGAACAATCACTTATATTATTCTTTAAATGTTTCAAGATGCAAGGTCCAAGTTATATTTCTGATCTTTTTACTCCTCGACTTACACCTTATAACCTACGTAGTTCCGGTCTCAATGTTAATCAACCTACTTATAATAATCTATATATGCATAACTCGTTTATTTATATTATATCACATATCTGGAACCAACTACCAACTACCAACTGCTGCTAAATCTTCTACTTCTATGTCTGAATTTCGTTCCCAAATTAAGGGAATGAGTTTTTCCGGCTGCCAATGCAACAGGTGCTTATAGACCGTACTGTGTAATTGAATTACTATTATTATTGTAATATCTTCATAATTATCTATATTGCTCTGTATAACTTATTTTTAAGCCTAGTTTATAACTGTTATTGTTATACCTATTTATTACTTGTAATTTATTTATTTATATTTATTTTAATGGTCGAGCGTTTGTAACACGAGCCTCTGGCTCGGGAGAATGGGCAACCACTCCCCACGTCCATCGACAATAAATAAATATTGTATTGTAAATATTGTATTGTATTGTGATTATTGTTGTTGTTATCAAAATCGTTTCTTTGATGGATAATGATGGTGATGATATAATGGTAATAGTCGCGGTGGTGACGATGATGGTCGCGGTGGTGACGGTAATGGTCGTAGTACTGGTCGTGGTGGTAGTTAATTGTGGTGGTTTTGATAATGGTCGTGGTGGTGGTGGGTGCTGGTGGTGATGATAGTTGTGGTGGTGATAATCGTAATGGTAGTGGTCGTGGTGGTAATGGTCGTAGTGATGGTAATGGTCGTGTTGGTAGTCATAGTGGTGATGGTCGTTGTGACAATGGTCGTAGTGGTGGTAATGGTTGTAGTGGTGCTCGTGTTGGTAGTCGTAATGGTGATAGTCGTGGTGAAGATGATAGTCGTGATGATGATGGTCGAGCCAGTGGTGGTGAACATGATGGTTGTGGTGGTGATGGTCGTGAAGGTGATGGTCGCGGTGATGGTGGTGGTGGTGATGGTCGTAATGGTGATGGTGGTGGACGATTTACCGTTATCACCGCACGATTACTTTTTTGTACTTGCTTTACCTGATCACATAAACGCTGAATAAATTCATCTGCTTTCTTAGGCATATTATCCTCAGACGAGTCATTCTTAGCCCACGCCGCCATATTATAATTCAAGACATTGCGAAAACGCTCTTTCTCCTCCGTCAACTTTTCCTCTCCATCATTTTCACCCTTCTCCTGGTTCTCGTCATCTTCCTCACTTGGTGTAGAAGCGTTTAGCGTCACCGGATCTTTTTCTCGTGTATCAACAAACTCAAAATTATCGAGAATCCACGAGATACCAACATCGTCAGATTTCGGTAAAGGTTCGCTAGGCACAATTTCTGTCAATTTTTCGGAAGAGTCAGGACTTTCTTTTTTCCACGACTTGTCGTCACTACGGGTCCATTTTGAATGTTCGCCTGGAGATTTAGTCGGGGAAGGATCGGTAACGATACCCGGGGATTTACTTCGGGTAGGACTCGAGAACTCGTTTTGTCGACTCTTGCTGCTTCCAGGTGATTTTCCCCGAGTTGGACTGAGCAAC
The DNA here is from genome assembly GCA_964035015.1 of Corallium rubrum. Taxonomy (NCBI): domain Eukaryota; kingdom Metazoa; phylum Cnidaria; class Anthozoa; order Scleralcyonacea; family Coralliidae; genus Corallium; species Corallium rubrum. The sequence goes on from OZ036003.1 coordinate 12,902,744, forward strand.
TGATTTGGCCGCTCACTGCTCGTGCCCGGGGATATACTTCGAATAGGGCTAAACAACTGGTTCTGTTGCTCGTTCTTGATGCCGGGGGATTTACTTCGGGTAGGGCTAAACAACTGGTTCGGTCGCTCGTTCTTGATGCCGGGGGACTTACTTCGGGTAGGGCTAAACAATTGGTTCGGTCGCTCGTTCTTCATGCCAGGGGATTTACTTCGAGTAGGGCTCAACGACTGGTTTTGGAGTCTGGCGTTTCTTTCTTCTCGTCTGGCATTTCGACTTTTTGGCGATGGAATATCGCTGTTGCCGCTCTTCCCTTCAAATTTCAAAACATTTGCTTTCACAGGGCTTTTTGCCCCACTCTGTTTCCTCTAAACAAGAAAAAGAGAAAAAAAAAATTAAAAAAATACACGTACAACATGAATTAAAAAATTAAGAATAATGCTAGGTATATATATATATATATATATATATATATATATATATATATATATATATATATATATATATATATATATATATATATATATATAATTTTAGACTAATTGATAATCCATTCACAAAGCAAAATAAAGAAATGTCGAGTCAAGCTCGGCAGTGTCCAAAAATCGTGACATTTTTCTTTTTATAATCCAATCCAATAAATTTTAACAAAGCAAGCATACATGTCCATATTCAAATAAATTTACGAGTTGTTACTGAAGCTAATATTTTCTAAATACAGAATACAAAATGCATAATTTCTTATAGTTAAAAACAAGTTTAATTCTTACCAGTCTTGCAATTTCTCTCTCCGAGTCTTTGTTGCCAAATTCCTTCATATTTTTTTGTTCACAGGAGACTCTTGTTCGTTGCTCTAAGCTTCCAGCAAGCGCGTCTTTTTTGTTGAACAAGCCACAATAAACAGTTTATTATTAATAATAAATGCACATCCAGAGTACTGTATCTTTGCGTCCAAAGCATAATATTTATGTTTGTATACACCTAGTTAAATTTGGATTCAAATACTAATCTATGACTAGAACATCCCAAGCGGTACACCAACAACAAATCTTGTTCAAACCATCGTTAATTCTTTTTTTATTACAATGGTCTTTTGTAAAACATAAATCATGTCTAACTTTAACCTGATTGAAATGCAAAATTGAGTTGGCGAATGACCTGTTGAGTAATTCAAAACACACACCAGTCAAAAGGAAGCCGACGCAAAGACAAATTTGCAAGTTATGGATGCACTTTCCCAATTTGGGAAAGCACTCAAAAATCTAGAGTTGCTCTCGGCTACGCTTCAACCAACTTCTCTTACGCTTTTTTCGTGCTCTCCGAACTTCCCGCGGCATCCATAACTCGATGAAGCATGCCAAACCATGAACCATTTCTTAATTACGGCACGAAATTACGGCGCATGCGCAGTAGATACAAAAATCATATTGTAAATAATTAGAGGAGTGCGTACGAAGTGTTTTAGATAGGGCAAAGTGAAAAGCTGGTAAACTGCTGAGAATAGTCGTACAATATCCTTGGTTGCTATGCGTGTTTTCATTGGTTGTTGCCCATTTAGAGGACAGACACATGGATCACGTCAGATCAAGTCAGCTGACTTGCTTTTTTCCTTTCTTCATGCCCCAAAATCTGGCAAGAGTTTCGATAAAAAACCTTTTAAATTTTTGTATTGTATAAAACAAATAGATTCCATTTTTTGGTGTCTGTACAGTTATAGATGCACAGAGGACGTAGCAACGTGGTAAAGCCTGCGCTGAACGTCGCACAATAGACGAATTTAATTCAGACGAATTTAATTCGAATTAACTTCGTCGGTAACGCGACGTCGTGAAACGTCAAATTTCAGTCGAATTTAATTGTTTTTACTTGGACTCGTGGAGCCTGAAAACGACTTCTTGAAAACATGGCGCCGAATAGTCACAAACAGAAGAGAAACATTTTATTTTTACGCGACGATAATTCGTCGTGTAACTCGAACACGCATTATCATCGCGTTATCCGTCTGATTCAGACGAATTTAATTGCCCAGACGAATTTAATCCGTGTGTCGAATTTAATCGAGTTATACGTCGCAGTTTCGTCGAATATAATTCAAACAATTAAATTCGTCTGTTGTGCGACGTTTGGCGCAGGCCTAAGAACATCACTGACTCACTCAACTGCGTCTCGTGGGCCACTTTTTTGTTCTTAATACCAAGAACGTCATCTGTGCACTATAATTGAAAAGACGACGGCAAAATGGGATCTATTTGTTAACTACTAACCGCTCAAAACGTCAGTATTTCGTTACAAAAACTATTCGCGGCAGTTTACCATCGTTTCACTTTGCTCACATTGTAAATGAATAACTCATTAGCATCACTCATCCTGCTGCGATGAGCAGTTACGTCAACTGAACCGGAAGGGGCAACACTATGTACCTCGTGCAGTAAATGGTGCGTGTTATGTAAATGGCACCCAATGTTCCCCATTGTGAATCAGTTTACAAGACTTTTGAAAAAATTACTTTGAAACAAAGATGTACTGTAGTTTTACTAGAAAACACCAACAGGAAAGAGTAATGTATAAAATAAAAAGTAATGTCCGGTCACCTGTGTGAATCACCGAGAATGGAAAAAAGGAGAGTGCTGTGTACTGTCTTTTGGATAAAGACATCTTGCAAATACGTCAAACCGACGGATCCGGGAGGACAACTTTCAACTCCCTGTGTTCAACAAAGCAAACTATTATTGAAAATTTTGTTGTTTAGCATTTGTCCTCCACTATGGGAATAAGTGCAATTGTCTATAGCAAGGCGAAACTGCCGAGATAACAAGAAACAAAAAAGCCGACGTTTTGAGCAAAGCACTTCCTCGAGTAAAACTCTGTTAATTGGTAATAACCACTATGAATAATCGTTATGTTATTGATTGGAATTCTCTTCTTTCTTATGTTGTGAATTCTTCTAGTATAGTTACATTTAAAAAAGCTCTTAAAGCTTACTTGCAAACTTAATTTAGTAATTTAGTTGGGGTACTTTGCATGATGTTATCTTGGGTATCGTTTTATTATCTTATATTATTTCTTTTATGGGAGAGCAGTTGTAAAATGAGAATTTAGTTTCCCCCTATTGCTATCCTTCCGTACTTGCATATTTAGCTTATTATTCTTTTTGTATTTGTATTTGTATGGTAAATTATTATTAAAGTATTAAAGTATAATTGGTTAAATTATCTAGTTAATATTTGATACAAGTTGACCAGTTTAGAATGGTTATTTTTTCTACACATTTAAGTCTTGTGTATTTTACACCTCGCATGTGGTGACCAGCTTTTTATGTCTATATACGTAGTTTGTTCTCACTATATTTCTATAAAACAATCAATACTATAGAGCACGAACTGAGTTAAAGAAGTTCACAGTTCAAAGTGTTGGTCTCTGCAAATGTTGATTGTTACTGTTATTGTTATTAACCCTTTATCGTCCAACGATGTCTTTAGTATTTTACTCTGGCTAATGCCAGACGATTTTACTCGTCAATGGAGTGGCTACTGGGCGATAAAGGGTTAATAGACTATCTCGGTTAACCCTTTATCGCCCAACGATGTCTTTAGTATTTTACTCTGGCTAACGCCAGACGATTTTACTGAGTGGCTACTGGGCAATAAAGGGTTAACCGAGATAGTCTATTAACCCTTTATCGCCCAGTAGCCACTCCATTGACGAGTAAAATCGTCTGGCGTTAGCCAGAATAAAATACTAAAGATACCGTTGGGTGATAAAGGGTTAACCGAGGTAGTCTATTAACCCGTTATCGCCCAGTAGCCACTTCATTGACGAGTAAAATCGTCTGGCGTTAGCCAGAGTAAAATACTAAAGACATCGTTGGGCGATAAAGGGTTAACCGAGATAGTCTATTAACCCTTTATCGCCCAGTAGCCACTCCATTGTCTGGCGTTAGCCAGAGTAAAATACTAAAGACATCGTTGGGCGATAAAGGGTTAAAGAAAATGTTAATTTTGATATAGATTTGTCCGCTTAATAGAGATCAAGTGTTGATTATTATATTGTTTTTAAAGAAAACGTTAATTTTGATATGGATTTGTCTGCTTAGGAGAGGTTAATTTGCACAGTGGATTGAGTGGAACCCAAGATAGGTGTCCGTTTCCGTTTAAGAAGGGTGTCGGCTTAAAAGGGGTTGTAACTATAGTGTTTTATTAAAGAAATGGCCGGGACCTCGACTAATTGTCCGCTTAAGAGAAGTGCCCGCTTAAAAGGGGTTGTAACTATAGTGTTTTATTAAAGAAATGGCTGGGTCGATCTCGACTAATTGTCCGCTTAAGAGGGGTGTCGGCTTAAAAGGGGTTGTAACTATAGTGTTTTATTAAAGAAATGGCCGGGACCTCGACTAATTGTCCGCTTAAGAGAAGTGCCCGCTTAAAAGGGGTTGTAACTATAGTGTTTTATTAAAGAAATGGCTGGGTCGATCTCGACTAATTGTCCGCTTAAGAGGGGTGTCGGCTTAAAAGGGGTTGTAACTATAGTGTTTTATTAAAGAAATGGCCGGGACCTCGACTAATTGTCCGTTTAAGAGAAGTGCCCGCTTAAAAGGGGTTGTAACTATAGTGTTTTATTAAAGAAATGGCTGGGTCGATCTCGACTAATTGTCCGCTTAAGAGGGGTGTCGGCTTAAAAGGGGTTGTAACTATAGTGTTTTATTAAAGAAATGGCCGGGACCTCGACTAATTGTCCGTTTAAGAGAGGTGTCGGCTTAAAAGGGGTTGTAACTATAGTGTTTTATTAAAGAACTGGCCAGGACCTCGACTAATTGTCCGCTTAAGAGAAGTGCCCGCTTAAAAGGGGTGTCCGTTATTAGGGGTTCGACTGTATGCATTTTCTGGGTAACGCTAAACAATGTTACTTGCCACAGCGAGAACCCACCAAGCGGAAGGGTCAAACAAAAAGTCGTTTTACTGTTAGGCACAGCATGCATACAGTAAAAACCCGTGTATAAGAACCTATGAATTAAGAACCTTTAGGCCAAAATTTGCCTTTAGACCCCCATTTTATAAGAACCTTTTTAGCCTAAAAATTGTAACAGGTTCTTATTTGAAAAACTTCAGTTGAAATAACCGAAAATAAATGGACAAAATCTGGTTGTTACAGTACTACTGTGCAACTGTCAGGTGGTTCCATTGTTTTATAAACATTCTAGTTTTGTTGCAGTTTAATTGTTACATAAAGGACCTGGAGATAAATCAGAGCAGGGTTCTTTTTGATTATGTTATAATTAAAGTGTTTATTGTACAAAAGCAAGGGGCCACACCCATTTTGAGCTTGTTGTTGGACCAACAGCAAGCACCCTTTCCTCGAAAAAAATATGAATCTATTTAAGAACCTAAATAGCCTAAAATCTCAGTAAATACCACTTATATAAGAACCTTTTTAAGACAGAGTACTTACGTGGGATTCTATAAGTCTCAAGTTCTCTTCATTCACTTGACTTCTTCCGAATCCTCCAGATCGAAACAGTACCTTGCAATAAACGAGTCTTTTTCAGAATGTTATTGTGTACTATAGTACTACAGTACTATACAAATACACCATGCTATAAGCAAAACCGCAAACACAGTAGGAAGCCTAAAACAAAAACAAAATACATGAGAGAATGCCACCGCCTTTTTGTTTAAAGACGTTTTAATTGTATAATTAGAAAGCTGAAAGATTACTCGGGAAACTAGAAACACAGTAGGCTTCCATCAGTGCTTCCGCTTCATGTTTGACACCGCCCAACTAGTACAGTTGAAGCATTCCTTGCGAACACTCTCGTACGCGACCAGCTCTCATAACGGTCATGACCTTTAAGATTTACGAACTGGGCCCTTTCTTTGTTTTTGAGCTCTCGTAAACGACCAGCTCTAGTTAGGGACGTAGCCAGGGGGGAGCCGTGGCTCCCCCCCCTTTTGATATAAAACAACAGACATGTAGTGGAAAACCAGCTTAAGGCCCTACTATACCTCGGGAGATGTTGCAAAAGTGGTCGTAACTGAGGGACGTAGCCAGGGTTTTGAAAGGGGCGTCTGGGAGCATGCTCCCCCGGGAAATTTTGAAATCGAGAGTCGCTGAAATGCCATTTCCTGGCTTTTGGAGGAAGATTTTACAGACTCTAAAGGTTAAAAAACGTCATATAAAATACTCAAAACATGCAAAGGTCACATAGATACTCAAAATGCATACACTCAGTAGATTTAATACACTGTTTACAATTTATTTCCTGACAGGCGAAAAATGTCGCGCGAAGCGACATTTTCTTTTGTCTCACAAGCTCTCGAGTGGAACTAATTAGCCAAGACAAAAGAGAAATATCGAGTCGGTCGACAAATGTCGCCTAGTGGAAAACCGCCTTGAAGCGTTTTCACGTTTTCAAGACGACGTTGTGGCAAGGAACAGCAAAAGTTGTTAGTTTACTTAGGCGTTAATCTATCATACGTTATGTTGTCGAAGCTATGGCTGCCTTTTAAAGATCTTACAAAATACATAAAGCATACAATATACGATGTCCTAATCCTTGGTTTCTTTTAAATGCAGTAACTTAATTGCCGTCGTCGTCCTAGCTTGCTTAAGTTAAGGTCCCTAATGTTGGTGTATTATAACAGCGGCCAATAAAGTAAGGTGCATCGGGGGGTGGGGGGTGGGGGGGGGGGGGGGCTAGCAACGGTAACCACCGAAAAGTCTCGCTTCAAGGGAGTATTGCAATCGGTCTATGGAGAGAGAATGGGCGAGAGGTACGAGGTGAGTGAATTATAGGTGGTGAGTGCATGAGAGAGAGAGAGAGAGAGAGAGAGAGAGAGAGAGAGAGAGAGAGAGAGAGAGAGAGAGAGAGAGAGAGAGAGAGAGAGAGAGAGAGAGAGACATATAGAACAAAATAATTACAGGATATGTTCATCTTAACCCTGCTCTAAATCGAAAAGATTTTCTTGTTTGAATTTTATTCGACGAAACTGCGACGTATAACTCGATTAAATTCGACACACGAATTAAATTCGTCTCGGTAATTAAATTTGTCTGAGTGTGTCCGAGTTACACGAATTATTGTTGCCATGTTTTCAAGAAGTCGTTTCAGGCTCCACGAGTTCAAGTAAAATCGACAGAAATTTGACATTTAACTCGACGTCGCATTTACGTCGCATTATCGACGAAGTTAATTGGAATTAAATTCGTCCGAATTAAATTCGTCTATTGTGCGACGTTTAACGTAGGCCTAAAGACAATAATGTTTACAAATGATACTTGAATAAATGAATGAGAGTGACTTTATTGACTATTCCCTGAAAGAGGCTTTTCAGTGATAACTACAAAATAATAAATTAAACTAATTACAATATTAACAATTTACAATATCAACCTAATTTAAGAAAACGATAAGAATTACAAAAACAAGCGGCAAAATATATCATAAGGATATTCCAAAAAAATTGGTGACGTAGTTCAGTTCTGTTTGAAGCCAGTTATTAGTATAACCAGTTATTAGTATAAACCAACTATATTGAACTAGAACAAATGCTGTATTCTGATTGGTTGAGCTACTCGCTGTCTACATAGACCACTAGTAGCGAAAGAGTCATGTTTTAACAGCTTGGGCTCGTCATCTAGAATTGTTTAATATAACTTAAAAGATAGTTTAGTGTTATTCCACAGATATTAGGGACCTTAAGATCTACGACGACAACTTCGAGGACGACGTCCTTCAAACAAAAGCATTCTTCTACAAAACAAACATAATGAATAATTTCTAGTCCCAAGAGTAATCTGAACACCGTCCTCGCTCTGTAGCCTATACAACGCCACTCAGACCATTTTCACGTCTTCAGGACGACGTTGACTCTTGGGGTGACGAGAACTGTTGTCTGAGATTGCCTTAACACAGACACTGCAACCGTTTTAACACTTTGAAAATTATAAAACAAGCTTCAAGTATTGAATACGGTAGTCAGTTAACCGTGACTTATTTTTAATGCTAAAATTTGAATTGCTTTTTAACCGCCGTCGTCGTCCTAGCATCTTAAGGTCCCTACTAATACAGTTCTAAAACAAAAAGCCAATAAAGGAATGTTCCCACATACAGTTATACATCGAGAAGACAGAAAGTCTGACGCTCAACCTATCATATATTTCAAAGCTAAAGCTAAATGGTAAGGTCACTTAAGATGTATTTGCAGTCGAGTATGTATACATAGAAATCCAGTGCAAAGCCACGTGTACAAAAGACTAACTACCTTGGTCCGTTCCCAATTGCCAATGACTGCGCACCAAGCCCATAGCTTGTACAAGGAAGGGCGGGCATGTGTCGGGCACGCGTACAGCTGTTACAGAAATCACCAGGGCATTGTCGGGAAGGAAACGCTTGGAAATTGTTATAGTCTCTTTGGCTGAAGAGGTGTGTTGTTGCTGGGCTTGGCCGATGGAAAGGGAGAGGTGGGTATGTATAGGACGGAGCGACAAGAGGATAAAACGAACTGGGCCAGGTTGATCCATGGAAACTCATAGGAAAAGAGCCTTGGAGATCTTCTCTTGAAGGGAGACGATAGTTTGCCATAGCTCGGTAAAACGGCGGGACGGTATTGTGTAAGACGTTCTTGTTAAATTTCCCACACTTAAATTGTTCAACGTAATTTGGGTGGATCCTCCAAAAACGACCCTTCCCTTCAGCCGCTATCTCGCCTTTGACGAAGCAATCGTGCAAGGACAGGTTGTGACGCACTGTGTTTCGCCATCCTGGCCGCGTTGTTAGAATAGCGAAGAAATGACCTTGCATGTAGCTGTAGATTCCGGCTAGTGTAAGCTTTGTTTCTTTAGACTGAAGAATTGCTGTAGCTATCATTCCTATGTAAGAGAGATTGTTGTTGTCTCTGTTGTCGGCACTGCTTGGGTTATTTACAATTGGAACGCAGTTTTTTTTCTCCTCGTCTTTGCTCGGAGCCAGTGGCGGAGACTTTGTTCCAGGGACGATAACACTCTTAGAACGTAAACGGTCGTAGGATTCTTCAAATGTCTTCAAGACATCCCGGCTTTCCTGAGCAGGAAAAGCGTTAACGCATTGTGGAACTGTGGGGTAGGGCGAGAAGCGTGTGGCCGATGACCAGTTTTTTCGTTTCTTTAACTCCTTCTCTTCGATTTTTTGTGCTTCACAAACTGACGAGAACATCGTTTTTTTGTTCGAAGTAGTGGACTCTAGTTAACTTTTCGGTTGAATATTCTGGTTCCTGAGGCGTTTGAAGAAAGTTACTGTGAAACGAAAAAAGCAGCACGAAAAGTCAACAAACCTGCCATACAAAACACGACTGATATACAAGGAAGCCATACATTTATGCGGGGGAAAAAGCATGCAACTAATACATCACTTGGTCATTAATCACATTATCTAAACTACATAATACCACAATATTCTATAAAATCTAGATAGATTTAGTTTGTTAGAACGTGAGAGTAATTCAAAAGGAGACTTCTGCCTGAGTTAATGGCAAGCTATTCGCCACAAGCTTCTAGAAAGCAAACAATCAATTGAAAGTATTTTTCTCTCTTTGAGCTGTAGTACAGCGGATTTTTCACATGTTTCAGTAAAAAGAACATCTACATCAAATAGTTTCGCTATGGTCTATACCGTTGTTGATGAAATTGCTTTTCTTGGCTTTTAAAATATTCGAGGAGAAAGCTTCGTGAAGCTACGCCCAGCACCTGAAAACGGTGTTCTTCTCAAATAACCAAGTAAAGGTACAGTTTGCGGAGTTCATATATATATATATATATATATATATATATATATATATATATATATATATATATATATATATATATATATATATATATAGGTTCCAAGTACGATCTCTAAATATTGTAAAATTGTCAGCAATTGCGAGATACCTCAACTAGTGAGCTCTGCGACACCACAAGAGCGATAAACAAATATCCAAACTATATATATCTCACACGCGCGCGCGAATGCCATTAAATGGCGGCCTCATCCTGTGCTATTCACGGTTCGAACAAATACAACCTTAACTGGTATAAAGAAAGCTTAAACGCTTTAAACAATCATTTTAAACGTACACGAGTAAAGAATAAACAATTCGCTAACAGAATATGTCAAGGTAAAAAAAAATAACAAAGAAGAACAACTTAGGAACGTCGTGGTAAAAAGGGTTCAATTTAGTTAAAAAAAAAAAGCTTCTCAGTTTGTCATTGTTTGCTAACCTTTCTATAACAGCTGTTGCCTTTCTCTGTCCTTTCTGGATACTTTGTCTTGGTTTTGCTCGAGTCTTCTTTCAAGTGTGTTAACCGTTGCTTGCACCGTCGTAAATGGTACCCGACTAGTTTCAACCGTGGCGTTTTAACTTTGAGGTCTCGTCGAAAACAATACACATAGCGTTGCTTCCGATGTTTAATAATTCATGGTATAAGCCACTGGCTTGGTAATGGGTGCGTTACAGGGGGTGGGCAGTGGCCAGTTTGAACAATGACTAAATTTGTAACACTAAAGAAATTTTGAAACAAAGATATATAATGCTTTTCACTTAGCTCCGCCAAAACTAGATTATATATGACAATGGAGTAATAAGTAAATATTAACTCAAGATCTCTCTTAGGCCCCGTTTACACTATTACGGTACGGTTGGTGGTCCGGATTGGGGTGAGCGTTCCGTTACAAAAAAATCGTCTGTTTACAAATATGACGGTACGGTAAATTTACCATAGCGTAGTGATTTGCAGCCGGAGTGCTAAACGTAGTGACCACGCTACGGAAAACCACTCCGGAATAGTGTAAACACAACAAAGAAACGTAGTGATTTTTCAACGGAAGACTGACCGTACCGTAATAGTGCAAACAGGGCCTTAATCAAACATTACAAGCTAAGTGTACATATCCTATATAAACAATATCGCTTTTGATACAACCGTATATCTATCTCCTCTATCTCTCAGTTGACCAACCTTAAGAAATTCGTTCCTATAGATCTTATCTTTCTTGGCTTTAGTTTTTGACAAATAGCTAAAGAGGTTGTCTTTTTTCGACCTGTATAGTTTTGTCTTCGCTTATATAAATAATAACAACAGCACCAATGCCTCACAAATGTGTTTGTTATCCATATGTTTTTTAAGAACCAAGACTGTTTTTTAATCGCCCTATATTTGAATTCCGAAATAACACGACTAGGAAAAGCTGGATAAAACAACGTCTCTTTGTTCAAATTTGTAGGGTCACACCATGTTGTCAGTTTTGAAATATTTAATTTCTGAACTTTCATGGCCCGTCTTCAGAAATTAAATATTTCACAACAACATAGCGTGTAATCCTACAAATTTCATATATTACCGTCAGGCAAGGCTTCAAGCAACATAAAACAACGTGTATCTTAATCTACTAACACATCTACATACCTGTACCAAGGCCATTAAGAGACCCGGCGGTCATCGACTTATTGTGTTAGGAACACACTAGATTTACCGACAGAAACTCGGCACAGCATATAGCACTAAAACTACAGACTGCAACGCAATTCTACCGAGTTTCCAGACAACAGTATATTATTCTTTTGATATATACAAGCATAATGAGATCTTAATTGTCGTAAATTGCTGTAATTTTTAAAAATTTCGAAATTCGGTCACATTATCGCACTTGAGTGCTACACACACCCTCTCATTAAAACTTGACACACGTGGTAATTTTCGAGTAGTTTAATATTCACGCATTCCAGTAAAGCCAGTTATGAGGTTGATATTATTAATACCATCGGCCTATTTTCGCGTCGGTTGTCTGTATAGTGAACAGTTCATATTTCGTAAGTTTGTACTGTACTTAATGTGGCCTTTGTAAGTTTGTATAAAGAGGCATGACAACTTGTTTATGCATGCAGGTCATCTAAGCAGAGCACAAGGCGCTCCAACCGAGTCCATGCTTGCCACGATATATTGTGAGAGCAGGTTTTCTTCTCATCCAAAACAATCGAATTATTGTTCGCAATTAGAAGCGTTTACTTGTAACAAAATCCAAGACGACAGAAACGTACGCCCGCACTACATTTATACTGATTATCAACGACGTATATATTTTCCCATCATTATTTTAGCGGGAAAGGAAAAACGTGTTGCAGGCGATTATCGAATAATAAAAACACGAGGACCTAAAGGAAGTTTAAGGAAATTAAGAAGAAAAAAAAAGCACGACACCGACGGCAAACTATGCTTGTCCAATTTCCTGAATGCTTCTTACAAATACGACAATTATTTTTTTATTTATTTCTATTATAAAATGATATACATGAACTGTAAATATATCTATAAGAAAGATTTGGTTGTTTGACTCGAAAAGCACTTCCTATAATCTCCAGGGTCAAACAAGGTCCTCATGCACGAGGCTCTTATAAACAATTCGTTTGTTAACATCTTGCCAAATAAGAAATAATTGCTTTTGTTGTACAACCGAACTTGCACGTTGATTCAGGGACAGTTTAACATTTCTCTGAATCTGTTGTTCAAATTACTTAAAATCGTTTAAAACGATACATTAAATTTATTGGAGAATGAATCTTATCAGATAATTAACACGTTCATCAGTCCTAGCGTGTGAGTTTGGTAAATGTTTTTCAATCGTTTAAACAAATGAAAAATATCACCGATTCTACAGAACAGTTGCGTAAAATAGTTAGTTTTTCTTCATTTTTCTCGCTAAATTCTTAACTTTCATCATGTATATTCATCTCTTATCTCTTTCTATAGACTAAATGATATTTTATATTTGATTTTGTTCCCCGTCGTATACTGTAAAGACTTTTGTTTTGATCAACAGTGCTTCAGAAATTGTTCCTCGTGTATATGTCACTCTTTTAAATTAAAACAAAGCATGGATTAAACAGGAAAATCGAGAAGTCTCACCAAATGGTCTAATATAATATAATTTATGCCGACTTGGATATGGGTAAAGCACTAAACTCACCCTAATATTAGATATGCAAGCATGTGTAATAACATATACATGAAAACTGATCTCTCTGTTATATACAAGTACTCATTAATTGAATCACGCACATCTCTTAAAGTTACTTTATTATAAATTATTATTATTATTGAAAGGTTACAAGAACGTCAAAACATAGAGTATGCATAGAGCATGTTGAGACCTATGGCATGTGAATAGTCAAAACAAAACTCCGGTGGCTGGAGGCTCGTTTGGTCTTCATTGATAAACCCAACAAAAAAACATGGTCGTTGGATAAAAAGCATTGAATGCATTCAATGTTCCCGTTGTGTTCAAAAGAAAACTCTACCCGTCTTTCAATGGACAGATTCGAGTACGCTAGTAAATATGTTTACTGAAAAATGTATTGATTTTCCCCGCATGGGTGATAAGGAACCCCCATTGTCTCTGTGAACGGGTACCCTCTTAACGGAATTTACCCAACCCACGCACGATACTGTTCGTGAATTAGTTATTCGTGATTGTTTAGCATGATACTGTTTTATTTGTGAATTGTTTAGAAAAGTTACTTAGGGAGCTCGTGTCGTGCTTTAGGCCAGCGCTAAACGTAGCACAATAGACGAATTTAATTCAGACGAATTTAATTCGAATTAACTTCGTCGGTAATGCGACGTAAATGCGACGTCGAGTTAGACGTCGAATTTCAGTCGAATTTAATGGTTTTTACTTGGACCCGTGGAGCCTGAAAACAATTCCTTGAAAACATGATGGCGAATTGTCACAGATAGAAGAGAAACATTTAATTCGACACGATAATTCGTCGTGTAACTCGAACACGCATTATCGTCGCATTATCCGTCTCAGACTCAAACGAATTTAATTGCCCAGACGAATTTAATTCGTGAGTCGAATTTAATCGAGTTATACGTCGCAGTTTTGTCGAATAAAATTCAAACAATTAAATTCGTCGATTGTGCGACGTTTAGCGCAGGCCTTAGTTTCAGAGGAACGTAAAAAGGTGGTAACTAACCGACTCTGTAACAACAAGACGCCTGCTCAGGCGTTCAATCGGGCTACTGATTTCTGAAAGCTTGGCGTAGACTGTGTGTACTCTAGCATGCAAGACTATATAGCAATGCATTACCATAATTGCATAGATTTTGACAAATCGAATCTAATATGGTCTTATATGAAATGCAGTGGTGCAGGAAGCGCAGAAAGTTCGCTAACGTAGTAATGTAAACGCCAAGGTCGTTTTCCCGAAAATTAAACAACGGATCTAATATACCTATAAGTATAATAATAATAAGCACCGAATAGAGCAAGTAAGATATCAATATGTTGAACTGTTTGCATGTCTAGATATCGTGTAGGTGTCCGTGACTGTCGTATTACCGATTTGGAAACTTGTGTTTCAAAACATGTTTAAATATTTTCTGTTTGTCCGAATCTAAATATATTGTATATCGAAATGCCAGTGATCGCTGGAATTAATCTGCCGAATCACTATGCATTTTGTAGCTGTCGCGTGACTAAACAGCAAGGCCAGGCCAGTGGCAAGGCAAGGTCGTGGGTTCAATGGCAAGGTTCAATTCCTGCCGGAAGGCCTGTGTAGTTGCATTTTTCGCAACTGGTCCCGGTTTGGTCTTAAAAGTATATATTCTACACTCGAATTTTCCTTCACCAAAAATCCCAATTACATGTTTCGAAATAGTTCGTCAAGTCGTCATCTTTTACGTAGGCCGGTCTACCGCGATCAGCGTGTGCAGTTGTAAACATTGTCCCCTGGTGCGAAAATGAATTAAAACATTACTGATCAACTCATATAAACACGTAATAAAAGTAGCGTGCTGCTTAGGCAGTGTAGAAACAACAATCGAAATATAGTAAGGTTATAAAAGTAGTGTGCTTGCGTAGGCAGTGTTGAAATAACAATCGAAATATGGTATAGTAGGTTAATACTGCCGAAACAGAGAACGTAAGTGGTCTAACGTTTCGAGCGAAGGCCCTTCGTCAGAGAGAAACGTAAAGAGTAAAACAAACAACGAGCTTATATACGCGAGATAATCACGTGATAAAAATTAGCCAATCAGATAAAGGTAACCAAGACAAACTAATAATGAGATTCAAAAGAATAAGCCAATCAGAGCAAAGTAACAATAACAAATAAATAATGAGATGGGAAAGCCATTTGCTATTCTCACCATCGATAAGTAAAAAAAGAGAGTAAAAAATAGAGAGTAAAAACAGAGAACGTAGGAGTCTAACGTTTCATATAAACACGGTCATTTGCAAATTATTCCAACACCGTTCGAGATTACACCTCGAAATTACACTTCGGAAAAGATTCGAAAACACCTCATCCACGGGTAAAGCTATTCAAAAGAAAGAACTCGCAACTTCGACCTATCGTAAACATTCCTATGGGGAAGCACAAATGACATGTGCTGCTCAGTCCTCCCAAATCTCCCGGTTTTGCCGGTCAGCGGTTACCACTATGGGAGAAAGAACCCAGAAGTCAGCGGTTACTACCATCAGTACTATGGAAGAAAGGACCAGTGAGCTCTTTGAGCTCTCTAGATAACTGGAGTGATATATTTGTGGGGGACAACGTGCCGGCATGAACACCGCTGCCAAACGTTTTACGCATGCGCGACGTCCGAGTTCGTCCTCAGAAAAAGAGCGGGAAAACACTGAAATATTTGGACTGAGAGTCCGAGAGTCCTACATAAAAGTTAAAATTATGAGCATACTACCGAAAAGATAAGGTAGGTAATTTGTGCATGGCTTCTTTGTCAATATTGTAACATATTCTGAATTTACCCTTTCGTAATTTTCTTTACCCTTTTTTAAAACACAAATGAATAGTCGAGCCTTATACTTAGTCTTCACTGTCGGTTGTTGTCGCCACGGCTAGTTCCCACTTCTCTTGCAATGTTTACTTTAGCGAATTCACGCATGCGCAAATGTTTGACAGTGGTGTTGCCGGCATGTAGGCTTGAAGTACGTATAGTTCCAGTCTTCTACGCGGTCTGGTCAAGTCTGATCTGACCAAAAGACCGCGTAGGAGACTGGAACTATACGTACTTCAGGCCTACATGTCCGCCATGTTTGGCTTCAATCTTTGCCTGGTGAATGACCAGCAGATATCACTCCAGTTATATATAGAGCTCAGTGGAAAGGATCCAGAAACCGCCATCTTGAATCGGTCACCTCAGTTCATAGGTCAGTAGTCCCCATCACGGTTGTCAACTAATGAGAATACAACGGCCACATGAAATCTAAGTCATTTCACTCAAACGGCTCACTGAAAATAATGAAAGCTGATGCATTGCTGTAACACGTTTAAACAACCCTATTTTTTTCTAGGAAGTTTTCAGATAAAATTCAACCACGTACACTCTAGTTCTTAAACTGACGAAAACTGGTGCTGTTTGTTTGGGTTGTTGTTTTTAAAGCATGATAGTGTTGTCCGACATTCTATTATGTCGTGGTGATAAACTTTATTATAAAATAAGGTGCCCTCTACGCACGCTCTGATTGGCTAGGCTCCGTGCATTTATAAGAGAACATAGATCATGAATGACGTAGAATGGCGTCAGCTGGTCGTAAAAGCCCGCCAAATTCCAAAACTACCTCACTTTTAGCTTGGTTTTGCTCTTTCTTATTTTATAAAACAAATAAAACATACCGCCCTGTGCATATGTACTCTTATAAAGGTACGTTTGACGTGATTTGAACACGAAAGAAGTGTAAAGGCACTCGGCTATCGTCTCGTGCCTCTACTCAACTTCTTTCGTGTTCAAATGACGTCAAACGTGCCTTTATAAGAGTACATATGCACGGAGCTTTATGTTTTATTTGTTCAATACAGTCGAACCTCTACTAAGTGGACATCTTTGGGACCTCGCTGAGATATCCGCTCAAGAGGGGTGTCCGCTTAAAAGAGGTTGCACAGTTTGGGGTATACGCATGTGGTGACCTGCTTTTTGTGTCTATATTAAGGCCTGGCGGCAAACGCTTTCAACATTTCATTCAACATTGTTGAACGCATGTTGAACGAAAATTTGAACATGTTCAGATTTCGTTCAACATCATTCAACACCATTCAACATCATTCAACAGGGGTGGCCAAATGCTTCGAACATGTTGAATCACGGTTGAATTCAACAATGTCATCATCATCATTTTTATTGAAATCAAAAATTATACAGTAACAATCACTGTCCGCAATTAGCAAAGGCTAGTCGAGGCGAACAGTGATAGATTAGAAAAAAATTTGAAAAATCCAGTAAATAATAGTTATAAATAAGTAACAATATATATATATAATATACGAACTTATACCATATAAAATAATATAAATACCCATTCAATGTTGAACGATGTTGAATGAAATGTTGAAAGCGTTTGGCCAGGCCTTTATACGTAGTTTGTTGTCACTATAATTCTATAAAACAATCAATACAGCACTAACTTAAACAGATTCACATTTCAAAGTGTTGTTCTCTCTCGGTTAATCTCAAGTGTTGATTATTACTGTTATTACAGAAAACGTTCATTTTGATATGGATTTGTCCGCTTATGAGAGGTTTTGAGAATTTGCTCACTGGAGCCCAAGATAGGTGTCCGTTTCCACTTAAAAGGGGTTGTAACTACTGTGTATATAATGATTTATTAAAGGAATGGCTGGGACATCGCCAAAGTGTCCGCTTAAGATAAGAGGTCCGACAGTTATATACACGGCTATATACACGATAGTCCAGAAAACTGCTTAAAACAAAGAATATTAGAAAGAAGCACTATGCCTTTCGGGAAGTGCTACGTTTGTTATACGACTACAACGAAAATTGGACTTAGATTTATACGAAAACGAAAAACGATGATGTCATCCTGTGGGGAAGGATGAATCATCACAACATAGAATTCAAAACAAATTTATTCGGTCGGCACAGATTCGGGTCATTGAGCTGTTTAATATAAAGTGGCATCGTATAGTGGTAGTACATTGGTTGGTCTATGTCTCCAAAACAAGTTAATCAGATCCAAATAGCCAGTAATAAATAAATGTGTTCCCTGGTGAGAAAATTAATAAGCTCGGAGTTTTTCTAAAGTTAATTAAGAAAAGGAACCACCTATTCGTAGTTAACAGGTTGGACAAATCGATGGCGACCAAAAGTGGTATATGAGAGCCAAGGTAAGCACCAGATAACATCTAATTTAAGTGATTTCGCTAAAAATATACTACTGTTTTCTCGATATTTAAAGCAATCCTTAACTATACCGATAAGCAACAGGCCTTGCGTTTTACAAAGCAAAAAAGTAGCGAACTGTCGAGATTTTAGGAAGCGAATGAAATACACCATTCATTGGAGTAAAACGTAATGAAAAAGTAAACAAGGCTTACATATGACAAGCTACGTGGCATATACAAGGCCTGTTTATCTAATTCCATCACGTTTTGCTGTGATGAAGGACCAGCTCGACACGTCAGTACTGTGTTCCTAAAAAACTCAGCAGTTCACGGTTCATCACGTTTTCGCACAGCCAACGCAGCACTCTAGTTAAATTTCTAAACTGCGTTTAACCTCTTGTTTGGTTTGTCCTACAAACATTATAACAAACACTAGTTATTTCCCTTTGGAATATTAGATCAACAAACACACAACTGTTACTATCTTTAGGTTTCCAATTTTAAATAGTCGTTGCTTTAAAAAACGACTTCAGAAGTGGTAGGCCGAATTCACGAAATGATGAACTTTTCAAAGCGTTATAAAGAAAGCGAAGAGAAGAATGGGGATTTAAAAAATGATATTGAAGCACAGTCGGCTGAAATTACCAGTTCAAAAAATCCAATGCTTGGAAAGAGCGGTTTCGGAACAGAACGACGTCAGCAAGTCCATCAGCAATTGACGCGGGTGTTTCACCCAAGCGAAGCCGAAACCAAGTCGCCTTTATCCTATATAGAAATGATTTCCCAAGCGATAAATTCGACTTTTGAAAAGAAGCTCGTCTTGGCAGACATTTATTCGTATATGGAACAGCGATTCTTCCAATACCTTGCCAAAAAACCAAGATGGAAAAACACCGTCCGTCACAACCTGTCGTACCACAAGTGTTTTATAAAGTGCGAGTATTCCCGACGAAAAGGCAACCGAAGTCATTACTGGGCCATCCATCCCAACTTCGTTGAGCAGTTCAAGAGTGGTAACTTCAGAAAGACGCTAAGCACAATACCATTTTCCACATATGAGGTAATAAATCCAAGAGCTTGGTCAGGTCAGCATTTATCTTTCCTAAATCCAACGAATTTCCAAGCATCCTTCCCGTGTTCGTTAATCGATTTTCCACATGAAACTTTGGGAAATTTATACGAAAGAAGTGCTTGGCCAAGCCAGCAGTTTGCTTGCGTAAACCCAGCTAATATACCACCAGTTCCCCTCCATATAACTTCGCCACTCGATTTTCCATACGAACCTTTAACCAAACACAATAATCCTGTACCAAGCAACATCATACAACCGTTTACAGAAGCGCGTGGGCAAATCTCAACTCAAAGAGCAGCCCGTCAACTTTATCCTGAAGCACTACCAACACCGTATCAGTACCCTTGTTATGTTAATCCCACTCCCTGGAAAATTGAACACGCACACATGCCTATCTCTAACACAGCTATACAAGCGTTTCACGAGATACACCCTGGAAGCTTGCATAACCCTGCAATTACCAGTGCTACGCCAAGAAACGCTCCTTACCACTACCACAATGATACTACATCCAAAATCTTCAGATTCAACCAAGACCCTACACTGTGAGAAGACCACTGCCAAACGTTTGCGCATGCCTGAATTTGCTAGAATAAACATCAAGAGAAGCCGTGGCGAAAACAACCAGACAGCGAAGACTAAATAAGACTCGACTATTCATTTGTGTTTTAAAAAAAGGGTAAAGAAAATTACGAAGGGTAAATTCAGAATGTTACAATATTGACAAAGAAGCCATGCACAAATTACCTACCTTAACGTTTTGGTAGTATAATTTTAACTTTTGTGTCGGACTCTCGGACCAGTCCAAATATTTCAGTGTTTTTCCTATGGTTTTCCTGCTCTTTTTCCGAGGACGAGCTCGGACGTCGCACATGCGCAAAACGTTTGGCAGCGATGTTCACTGTGAGTGTCTAAGTGAAAAGTAACAGTTGAACTCGGGTCTTGGGAGAATGACTTTCTTAACTCTTTCATTGTCATTGTCGACTTTTGCTATTACTGTCGCTAATAACAGACGGTTTTACTCGCCAAAGAGAATGATGTAGCAGTGAATACATGAATATATATAGTTGAGAAATTTAGTGAGACAATTAAGATAAGATCAGATAAAAACTTTATTTAAAGAAGGTAACACATTACGAAGAATCGATACACTTGTGGCCCTCATATGATTTAGTTAGAAAATATTAAATAATAAAAAGCAGTACTCAGCGTAGATCACAAAAAACACACGCCCCATAAATAAAGTCTATCGCAGATTTTAATATCAACACCAAAAGAAAAAAATAGACTTTTTTCTTATATACAATAAAGACTTTTTGTTATATATATTGAATTTCCACACTGGAAAAAAGCTGCGGGTATGCGGGTACCACCCGGAGGAAGGTTTACTTTAGTGAGGAAGGTTTAAAGTGAAAACACGTGAAACAACACATTCGGTAATCTGAGAAAGTTACAACTGACCAAGCAAGGTGTCGAGAAGAAAAGCGATTTGCAGCAAAACATTGGCTAACCAACAATTATGCAGCATGGCAGTGGCAGCAGTTACATGTGTGAGACATGTACGCTGATGTCTGCTGTGATGTCTGTATCTTCCCAGCAGTCGAGGGTAGTTACTAGGCTGTCAGTCAGCAGCGGTCAGTTATTAGTAGCTATTGTAGTATGCCAAAGCTTACCTAGGAAAACCTAGAAAACCAAGGTACTGTAAAAGTCACGCAGTATTTATGAACGTTGGAAAACACAAAATTCTCGCTATATATTTTGAGGAAGGTTATCTAAACTTAAAAACCCATCCGGAGGAAGGTTGAATACATTATACTTTTTCCAACTCTGACTGCAACCAAAGATATAATTAAACCAAAGAAGCCAATGCGAGATGACCGCGGTAATGTTTTCAATTAACAAACTCATTCGGATTGGTAAAACTGGTCGCCCTTGAGTCCTGTTTATACTGGAAATACGTTAATCTATAATACTAAACGTTCTAAACGCTTTTTTAATGTAACAATTGGTCAAGTACTGTATGACTATGACTTGCGTTCTCGTTTGATTAGGGCTTAATACTCAGCTTTCTGAATGTGGTAACCTGTTTTGGGCCATTAATTTAAAAATAGAAGTACCTGCACGTCCCCATGCAGTGACAGTGGTTCAATGGTTCCACGAAACAGAACAAGAAACAAGCTTATTTATAGGTACAAAACTGTTTATTGCATGTAAGATGTATTCGGACCTACAATTAGGCCTAGGTCAAACGTCACTCTTCTCTGATGCGCCGAACCTGCTGATGATAACGCAGTTAACGTTTCTCAAAGCTGATTTCTGAACAACAATCAAAATATAGGAGTCTAACGTTTCTAGGGAAGGAAAATTTGATGTAGTCCATCTGGAGTATAAATATATGTTATTGACCGAGCGTGAGGTCTGTACAGAAGGATATTGGTCGAGTTCTTTTTTCGCTTGTATGGACCGAGCCGAAGCGAAAAAAGAACGAGAGCAATATCCTTCTGTGCGGACCGAACAAGCTCGGTCAATAAGTTATTTATTATAATGGTCATAAAACCAAAAGAGCCGTAAAATTTTAGCTGTTTACATCATTTGAACAACGAGGCCAGTAAATTATGAATTTAAACCTACAGAGCCAGCTTGAAAAGGCTTCTCAAACTTTTTATTTGCTAAATAGAAAGAAAGAAAGAACGAAATCGTTTTCTACTTACTGCGGCTTAAAAGAGCTCAAAATAAACGTTTATTCAGCTTCGTTATCACTCATGAAGAGTCTGAGCGGTCCGTACTGCTGGTTTCCGACCGCTCAGGAACCAATCAGAATGCTCCATTTTTCAGATGGACCGCCTAGCCATATAATAAAGATGCATATGTATATGTATATGTCTTCTGGGTTGTCTACGCACTAACAGACACAGAATATATTTGAACTAAGGCTGTACTGGACAACACACATTCTCATTGGCTAACAAACGTGCTTATGCAATGACCAACGAGTTGTTCACGTGGTGGTGCTAGAGTGTAACAATTAGCACTCCTAAGCCAGTTGAGCTTATTCAAAACTAAGCTTGGGCGGTTAAATAAAATTGAAATAAAAACCGCCAAACCGTCCGAAAAAAAACAGTTAAACGTACAACCGTAAAACCGGTTTCTCAAAATTTCAGAAACTAACGCAATTTCAGTATTGAACTAATTAAAGGAACGCAATTTCAAATTTTTAACTAGCGCTGGACGTCATAATTTGGCTGTATAATTATAAATGACTACATAAATCACGGCAAAATATTGAACAAAAAACGAACGTTCAGCGAAAACGTTTGCTAACTTTAATTTTATTTTGCTTTTTTCATCTTTAATAGTAACAATTTTAAGAACTAAACAAAATTATACATTGTAATAACTTATGACGGTTTTCAGGTTTTGCTAAAAGCTAAACCAGAAAAACCGGTTTAATAATAAAACCGGGAAAAAACGATAAACCACCCAACCTTATTCAAAACATTATTTCCGTAAAGAATACTTTGTCAGATATAAAGTCAGTACAGAGTTGTTTACAGTGCTTGGGAAGTTACAAGACAACTCACAGAGCTGGTGAAACACTCATCTATTGCCTTGTGATGTTCATGCATATCTCGTGTTTCTGAACTTCATTGCCAAGGTAACTTCATGCATGTGCGACAGGAGAAGTGTTGGATGTTTGCAGAGGTCTCTTTCCTGTAGAGACCTCAGCCAGCAGGGAACCTTGCAGCTCTATCTTACGATCTTTCAAAGAGATGCTTCCATATTTTTTAGCTATCAATGGTGAATTCAATTCACTTTATTCACATTCATACTTTACAATGTTAAACTTAAGGAAGTATATAATACTATTACAAGCAAAAAAAATATGCCAACAATGAAGAAAATAAGATAATATAGCAATTGCATAGGCTACATAATTAACACTTGATCAGCCTGGGCAGATTCAGAATTTCTGAAAGGAGGGTCATAGGTGATCCAAATGCAACACTGCATGCAGAGGTGGATTAAGGGTACTTGAGGCCCCTGGCTGTATTTCTGATTCCCCCCTCCCCCCCCCCCCCCGGGCATTCTTTTTTTAATAAGACATCAGCAGCCCTGGGCCCCCCTTGGATCCGTGAGGCCGCAGGCCCCTGGCTGCAGCCCAGTCAGCCCCCCTTAATCCACCACCGACTGCATGCACAACCTGGGCCACTAGATGTCTGGATCGAGGTATGCCCTCTAACCTAATGCAATCTAAGTGCTGAAGGACCAATCATTATATGTCAAAGGCCTCAGATGGAGACTGGTGAAACAATTTGAGGTCTACAGATTTTTGCAAGCAAGTTGCTACCCCACACTATGCAAAATGCACCCTTAATACAGGAAAAACTGTATTTGGCTCACAAAAGTGCTCTCCCCCCCCCAAGAGTTCACTGTTCCGCGCTGCGATTTTAAATTTTGCATATTTAATTTAATATATGTAAAAAATAATTAAAAATATATATATATGATATATCATTTCATCAGTTCTTTCAAATAATACAACTTTGGAACTTGACTCCTTGTTTCATATTCATTTCAAAATTAAAACTGCCTCAAAATGCAGCAAATGGAATTTCCGAGATACAAATTCAAAAGATGCATGCAGTCTGTTTTCCCGCCGTGTCCCCCGTTCAAACTCCTCTTGTGAGTCTTGTCACTCGTTAAGAAAGATTAAAATAATTCTTTAACCATTGTTTTTAATAACTTAACAACATATTATTATCCAGTAGAATGAAAAACACTCTTGAAAAACGCTACGTTTATATTTATATGTGAAGTGTAGAAAGATGGCTGCCCAAGGCCGTTGGTTGGAAATTTCACGCTGTTCACAGCATACTTTCTTTCACAAAAATATATAGTTTTTTGTACAATAAAACAGCCTCTCACCTTTTAGTTTTGCCTGGAACTGTTCAATAAAGTTCTTGTCCATTGTGTTTGTCTACTGCAGCAGAGATAATGCCCAATAAGCTTCTTCTTCGAAAAAGTTGAAAATTTGAAGATTTTTGACGCATGACCGAGGAAGACTGGGGGTGAATCCACGTCCGGTAGTACTTCATTTTATCGAAATAAAACAGACCAACAGTTCGCACGAGGTTGCAGTTTGCACAGACGAATCCCAAACTCAGTTCCAACGTTAACCTCTCTTTTATATCAGACAGACAGACAGACAGACAGACAGACAGACAGACAGACAGACAGACAGACAGACAGACAGACAGACAGACAGACAGACAGACAGACAGACAGACAGACAGACAGACAGACAGACAGACAGACAGACAGACAGACAGACAGACAGACAGACAGACAGACAGACAGACAGACAGACAGACAGACAGACAGACAGACAGACAGACAGACAGGCAGGCAGGCAGACACACACACACATATACATATTCATTAACTTACATCTTACCACACGTATACTTTGTCACTTTGCACCAATGTTATATATTTATAGTTTTATTTGAATAAATATTACAATCTTATTAACTGTTATTTATTACTACTTTATACTATTCTAGTCTGTTTACATACATCCTTCTTATATATAGAGGCTCGCTAATTTAATATTCTTTTCAGTAAATTACGTGCATTTATAAATAGAAAAAATGCTTTTATAACTTAAAGAAAATGTTAGGAATGCTTTATAAACTTACTAACTTATAAAACAAAAGATTTTTTACACAAAAACGAGGTTCAAATAAATATAATATATTTAAAACTTAAAAGAATATTAAATTAACGAGCAGAATAGGATAGCCCTTTAGATCAGTATTTTAATAGGCTACGTCCACACGTATCCGGATTCTTTTGAAAACGCAACTTTTTTTGTCCGTTTTCAAAAAAATCCGCGTCCACACGAGAACAGGAAAACAGCGTTTTCAAAAAGTTCCACATTGGAGACCGAAAAGTTCCGTTTTTGATAACCGCTTCATCGTTTCCGTGTGATTAATCGGACTGTGGCGACGTAGCCCTAGTTCAGGGGCGTAGGAAGCAGGGGGGCCGGGGGGGCCGCCCCCCAATATTTTATAAGGGGATAGATTTCGGCCCCCCAAAAAATAATTGAATTTAAAAAAATTGCATTATAAGTGCGACTTCGATTGCGCTGATCGGCCAATTAATAATAATAATAATCCATCCTGACTCACGGATAGCAAGAGACTCACAAATTATGAAAGAATTAATGAAAGGGCCTAACGAAAGGGGTAGAGGAGACTCTGAAAATGCCATTTCCGACGATCTAGAGACTCCAAATTTTCAAAATTTTAATTTTAACCATGGTGGCGCCTCGTGGGAATCGGCCCCCCTAGGTTTATCAAGCTTCCTACGCCCCTGCCCTAGTTTATACAATATTTTCAAAATGGCCGTGAGAAAAATGAAACATAATATTTACAGAAGTTATTCACACAGTTTTAAAAATGACTTTTCGTTCCAATTTCATGGCAGGCATGATCTCTGAACCACACCCGTCTTTTTGGACTTTTGTAAATACTTCACGTTCAATTCAACAAAACAATTTAGTTATATATATAGAAAGCATGAAGTATATAGTTACCTTAACTATACTTCATGCTTTGTATTTTGCTCTATCTATATGGTATTGAGCACTCTCTAACATTTCGTGAACCAAAACTCACTTATATATATATATATATTTATATATATATATATATATATATATATATATATATATATATATATATATATATATATATATATATATATATATATATATATATATATATATATATACACATATATAGATTTTCGCTTACCTCAAAAGTCTGCAACAGGCTGTTTCATCTAAAAAAGAATCTTCAGGCAGGCTGAAGATTCTTTTTTAGATGAAACAGCCTGTTGCAGACTTTTGAGGTAAGCGAAAATCTATATTTGCTCTAACTATATGTTATCGAGCACTCTTTGCGTTTCGTAGACCAAAACCCACACGTATATATATATATGTATAAAGCTCGTAAATTCTACGTTAACCAACTAACAGGAGTCCACTGCGGTTCTTTAGCGACAAGATAAGCGGCTGTATAGAGTCTGTCGTACGCGTCTTGTAAATCGTCGTTTAGAATGGTCAAGTCAAAATAATGTCCATATTTATTTTCGATTTCCTCGGCCTTCAGTAGCATTTCTTGAAGTTCGCTCAACTTTATCAGAATAAAAAAGGCAGTGGGATGAGATATCAAGAAACAAATGGAAATGATCGTAGTTGAAAACAAGTAACTGATTATTAATTATTTGAAAGTTTTCATGGCGATAATGTAATATAAATAAGTTTGTGGAAACACCACGTAAAAGATTTCTTTGCTAAGCTTTCATTGCTTTGATGAAGGCCTGAGTCAACAGGCCGAAAGCTTAGCAAAGAAATATTTTACGTGGTGTTTCCACAAACTTATTTATATGAAGTAACTGATTGTTTGTAAAAACCGGTGGTGCATGGCTGCGGAGCAAAGTAATATAGTATTCAGTCAAATATAAGTAATTTGCTCTCATGAACTTAAGAAAAAAATGCCCTTGTCATTAGCACATCATATTTGAGTAACTTTGTCTTATGCGTTAAGCATGCATGAAACACAGTGTAATGAAAAGATAGTATCAAATAAATTGTATATCAAGCTCCACATCTTTGCTTGCTTTGGTCTGCCTATCTAACAAAATACTGACGTTTCATGCGGAGCCGTTCATCAGAGGACAATGTGAATTTACTCTGATGAAGGGCTCTGCTCGAAACGTCAGTATTTCGTTTAACAAATAAAACGTAAAGCTCCGTGCATATGTACTCTTATAAAGGTACGTTTGACGTCATTTGAACACGGAAAAAGTTGAGTAGAGCCTTTACCCTTCTTTCGTGTTCAAATGACGTCAAACGTACCTTTATAAGAGTTACATATGCACAGGAGCGGTATGATTTATTTGTTTTATAAAATAGGAAGAAGAAAAATCAAACTAAAAGTTAGCCTCCTCCGCAGGCAACTGGTGTGTCTTCTTAGTTATGTGGGCAACTGATGTATCTTCTTAGTTTATTATGGGCACTTCCAGTTAAAAAGAGCTTTCAAAGCTGTACGAGCAAAGTACGAGATGCAAATTAGGCCGAGTACAAGACTGGGCACTTGTACTCGGCCAAATACGCTCGGCCTAATTTGCACATCTCTGAAAGCTCTTTTTAACTGGAAAAAAGTACAAGTGCCCATAATAAACTAAGAAGATACATCAGTTGCCCACATAACTAAGAAGACACACCAGTTGCCTGCGGAGGAGGCTAACTAAAAGTGAGGTAGTTTTAGAATTTGGCGGGCTTTTCCGGCCAGCTGACGCCATTCTACGACATTTTACGTCATTCATAATCTATGTTCTCTTATAAATGCACGGAGCCCAACCAATCAGAACGTGCGTAGAGGGCACCTTATTTTATAATATTTAACATAACTTATACAACCGCCAGCTTGGGTCCTCCTATTCACCGACCATGGATGATTAGCCAATCCAACACAAGTTCACACAAGTCCCTAAGCCTCCCTAACTTTCACTACATTACTTAAGCAGAGGTTGTTTTCTTACCGTGAATATTTTCTTACCGTGAATACTTTGCGGTTCTGATTCTGAAGTGATGAACTCTTGACTCGTGACATAAGCCTTGTTTGACGAAGTCTTTGCAATGATGGTGGTTTGACGAAGATTACGTATGGTAGTAACTCACGAGTTCGGATTATAGGTAGTTCCTACGTTGATGAAAGAAAAACGATGGTTTAACTCCCTCTTTGAAATGGCTAGTTGATGTGCGACTGTGTACTCGGGTGGAGAATAATGTTTTATAAAATAACATGTATACTACGCGAGCCCTGATTGGTCAATTACCATGTTTGGATCAGAGTATCCAAACACGGAAAACCATTTGGTATTTCTTTAATAAGTGTTAAAACTTTGAGGCCTGGACCTCTCCCTGTACTAAATAAAATCGTCTGGCGTTAGCCAGAATAAACGTTAAAGACTCGTCGTCAGGCTTCAAAGTGTTACTAGCCGGACGGCTCTAACCATTAAAAATCTCGGTATAGTTCGTTCACTCAAAGTATAACATCCATAACTTTATTATTTATACGTAAGATTGTTGTTTTAAAATATACAATTGTATACCTGCGGAGGAACAACCAGGACACAACACTTGCCAGAGTTCATGAATGTTCGCACAGATTCAACAGAAATGCGTTCGTAATTTCCTTTCTGCTCAATGGCAAATGATCTACATGTAGCCGAATTGATGTTTCCATTACTGCAGTCAGTGTAGAAAAATTTCTTGTTGTCGTGATCGAACTGTTTACGAGATGGATCTAGAAAAAAATCGAGAAAAAGGCGGAGCCCTTCAGGAAGAGAGGTGGCATAAAATATGAACATTGATCATGTCATATATTATTAGTGTCGTTAGTAACGAGGGCCAAATCACTCAGGCTGAAGTGTACGAGATGTTTTGAACTTTCAAAAATCCTTGGATTTTCGCATTGGATTTTCGGATTTTTAGGGATTTTTTTCGGAATTTTCTGGATTTCTTGTGAAAATAATTATAGATTTTCCAAGGATTTTCCAAGGATTTTATGGATTTTTGACTAATTTGCCCCTCGGTTAGTAATTAATATCTATACTGGTCGCCTTGCGTAAGTACGCCATATTTATATTACAGTATTAAGGGGAAAAAGAAATGTCACGCAGTTTTGATAAGAGACAAGTTTGCACAGCGAATTCAATTTTCATAACTGGAACGCTAACTCTGAGGTAGAAAGTGAAGTCAGCTCTATTACGTCGCTTTCAGTCCGCCTACAAACTGTTCTCTACGCGGTCAAAAGGTAACAGACAGCGTAGGGGACTGAATCCGACGTGATAAACAAAAATCCTGACTTTCTGAAGCTACGCCTTTCGCCTCCCGCGTTTCCGCCCGCCCGCCTTTCTTCCCGCCCACCTGCCTTTCTCCCGCCAGAAAAAGAGGCGGACTTGGAGCAAGTCTATTCTGAAGCGTGATAATGACTGAAGTTAGAGTTATAGAGAATGAAGTTCACTAAGTTGGCATTATTTACAGTTAACTGGAGTGATGAATCTTTCTGGATCACTTGAGATCAGCAAGCGACGAAGTTCATTACGGCCAACGAACCGAGGTCCTGGGGAAGAAAAGAAAGACCGTATAAACATGACATTAATTCAACAATAAAGGGATTATACTATAGAAATAACAGCAATGGAACTAACCAATGAGAACAACGGGTCTGGGTGTGTCAAAAGCTGGGGTTAGCTCCACGACTTCCTCGTAAGTGAGAATCGGAGCTGCTTCAAAATCTGAAAGAATAAGATTCATAACTTAAACAAAAGGGATAAAAACACCACCACCACCACCACCACCACCATCACCATCAACAACATCACCAACACAATCACCATCACCTACACCACCGCCAACAACAACACTACCATCATCAACAACAACAACAACAACAACAACAACAACAACAACAACAACAACAACAACAACAACAACAACAACAACAACAACAACAACAACAACAACAACAACAACAACAACAACAACACCATCATCACCATCACCTACAACACCACCACCAACACCACCAACACTACCATCAACAACAACATCACCATCAGCAACACCATCACCTACATCACCGCCAACACGTGCACCACCACCAACACTACCAACAACAACAACAACAACAACAACAACAACAACAACAACAACAACAACAACAACAACAACAACAACAACAACAACAACAACAACAACAACAACAACAACAACAATAACACCAGCACCAGCACCAGCACCAACACCAACACCAACACTATCACCAACACTACCATCATCAACAACAAGAACAACAACACCATACCAACACCATCAACAACGACGACACCAACACCACCACCACCACCACCACCACCAAAAAATAAGTGACTGCCAACTCACCATCTGTATAATCTGACGAATACATCACTTTTTTCTTTCTAAATTTTCTTCCTTTGTCCTTATTACGAAAGAAACGTTTACACTCTGCGTAGAAAAACCAGAAAAACAAACGTCACTAACTAAACATTTATAGTCTTAAAAGCTTCAAAAATACTCACTTTTGTTTTGAAAACACTTGCTGTTCAGGGCATTTTCTAAATTTTTTTTGTACAACCTCCTGAGGGATATTGAAAAAGAATAAGTCAGATACAATAATAACACTATACAATATAGTTTTGTAATACAGGACCAATTGTAGCTACTCTACCTTTCCTGTACAATTTGGCTAGGGATAAGACCAGCTTCTCCCGATCGGCTTCCTTCCTTCCTCGCCTAAAGAATTAAAGATTTAATTTATATCTATATTATACTACGTTAGTGTCACTGTGGTACTTTCCGAGCTTGGTGGTATGTAAAAGGTTATTAGTTCTGGTACTCTCTGTTATCTATACATTTGAGCGATTTGTAAAAAAAGAGACCCTAAGATATGGACTCACTACTGCATTATAGAGCAAAGTGAAAAGATGGTAAACTGCCAAGATTAGTTTTGATAACGAAATACTGGTGTTTCTAGCGGAGCCCTCCATCAGAGTAACGTCAGTATTTCGCTAGAAACGTTGGTATTTCGTTATCAAAAAGGCAGTACGATTTACCACCGGCAGTTTACCACCTTGTCACTTTGCTCTATTCAAAACACTATCTACACAGCACTCTACTTTTCTTACATTCTAAAATAGAGAAAACTTAATGGTAAATGATGCGTACAATTTATATTCAGGAGTTGTGCAAAAATCCGAGCCTAATTTCTCAATGGTCAACACAACAATGGTTCGCTTGCCGCGTTTCACAAATATATATATATATATATATATATATATATATATATATATATATATATATATATATATATATATATATATATCAACGCGCATGCGAAGCTGATTTATCACTGTAAAGAACTCGCTCTGGAGATGTTCCCGCCCCGCTCCTCGATCATGGCAATGATTTTGGTCAACAGCTACTCTGCGATGATTTTGGTCAACAGCTACTTACTTGCCACCATACTGTATCTGTTCTGTCAAACACATGCAGAATATCGTTTCTGCCAAAAGCAAGACCAGCTTCTTGGCACGGTAAAAGAGGATCATCACGCGGATTGTACGCAAAATGACACTTGACATGAAAAATCTAACGGAAAGATAAGTAAACTCAACTCTAACCTAATAAGTATTTAGTCTGATAATTATGTATTTTATAAACTTATTACTTTTTTCCTGTAAGTCCATCGTATTCTTAATTTTTAAAGTAAATCGAAATAAAAATTGTTGTCGGCGTCTTTTTCTTCATCGTCGTTCTTGACGACTTTGTCATCGTTGTTGTCGTTGCTGCTGCTGTCGTTGTTGTTGTTGTTGTTGTTGTTGTTGTTGTTGTTGTTGTTGTTGTTGTTGTTGTTGTTGTTGTTGTTGTTGTTGTTGTCAGTCATTGTAGTTGATGTTATCGTTGTTGCTATTTATGCCAAGCAAAAAATAACGAAGTAAACCTTGTTCTCTCTGGGAAACATCCGAATATTTTCCACAACGGGAACAATTTTCAGAGAGACGCTGTTGATAGAAAAGTGCTGCAAAGCAAAGTTAACAAGACAGATAAGCATCACATTAATAGTTATATCTCACTGTTTATACTTTATACATTTACAATATGTTTATACGAGTGAGGCTAAAGGCTATGTGCACACGGTAACGTTTCCGAGCGTGTCCGTATTGTTTACTGTTCTCAAAGGAAACGAGAACAATCAGCTCATTACTTGAAACAATACGAAAACGCTCGGAAACGTTACCGTGTGCACATAGCCTTAGCCAGAATAAAAGTATGAAGACTCAAACGTCCAGTGGCGTGGTAGCATGGGGGGCCGGGGGGCCGCCCCCCCAGCGGGGGTTGCAGAAGGGGCGCCAAAACTAGCAAGAGGCGCCAAAACTTAATAGCACCCCGACTAGTAAACATTTCGTTTGAACTGTACTTAGATTAATCTTTCCGGCTTTCTTCTGGAACTGTAGTTTTGCAATTGCAACACCTTGGTCTTCAGTGGTGGGATATAAAGATCTGAAATCTGTAATCTTTTATGTTTTCTATGATGTTTTATAATCTTCAGAATTCTGTAAAATCTCACTCCAAAATGCAGGAAATGGCATGTCAGAGACTCTAGATTTCAAAATTTTCCAGGGGAGCATGCCCACAGACCCCCCTAGATCTTTGGTGCTACTTTGGCGCTCGCATCGGCGTCGCCATTGAGAAAACCCGTTGTTTGTTGTAATATTATTGCTATTTGAGTTATTTTAAAACAAAAAATGTGATCATTTATCAAATACAGTAATGTCTTCTTTTTTCTTCCTTTTTTTTTGGGGGGTGGGGTGGGGGTGGGGGGGGGAGGTAATCTGGCCACCAGCCTGAAACTTGCCACCACGCCACTGCAAACGTCCCATCAGTAAATTACGGGGGTTAACCATCTGAATCACAGAACTTACCAACAGTGTCAGGATATCTTCAATGCGTTTTCCTTTTAAATTAACTCCATTTATTTCATAAATTTGATCACCCATTTCAAGAACACCTGCATACATATTATTTAACATGGAAGAACAACAATTAAACACAGGAAGGAATCAACAATCAATATTGTACTATATGATGATATGATATGATATGATATGATATGATATGATATGATATGATATGATATGATATAATATGATATGATCGGATATGATATGATATATGATATGATATGATGATATGATATGATATGATATGATATGATATGATATATGATATGATGATATGATATGATATATGATATGATGATATGATATGATATGATATGATATGATATGATATGATATGATATGATATGATGATATGATTGATATGATATGATATGATATGATATGATATGATATGATATGATATGATATGATATGTTACGATATATGATATGATATGATATATGATATGATATGATATGATATGATATAATATGATATGATGATATGATATGATATGATATGATGCCCTACCACTTCTGCTAGCAGTTCCTCCATCCATAATTCTTGTGATAATACAGCAACCTTTGGAATGACAGTGCCGTACTGTAATACCCTAAATGCAAAAATGTACATATGGTTCATCAATCAATCAATCAATCACTCACTCACTCACTCAACCAATCAATCAACTAAATAATCAATCAATCAACCAATCAATCAATCAACCAACTGACCAATCAATCAATCAATCAATCAATCAATCAATCACTCACTCACTCAACCAATCAATCAATCAACTAAATAATCAATCAACCAATCAACCAACTGACCAATCAATCAATCAATCAGCCAACTAACCAACCAATCAATCAACTAAATAATCAATCAACCAACTAACCAATCAACCAATTAATCAATCAATCAATCAATCAATCAATCAATCAATCAATCAATCAATCAACCAACCAATCAATCAATTAATCAATCAATCAATCAATCAATCAAGCCACTGTCCATTCATCATTCCGTCTGCCTGTCTGTCTGCCTGCCTGCCTGCCTGCCTGCCTGCCTGTCTGTCTGCCTGCCTGCCTGCCTGCCTGCCTGCCTGCCTGCCTGCCTGCCTGCCTGTCTGTCTGTCTGTCTGTCTGTCTGTCTGTCTGTCTGTCTGTCTGTCTGTCTGTCTGTCTGTCTGTCTGTCTGTCTGTCTGTCTGTCTGTCTGTCTGTCTGTCTGTCTGTCTGTCTGTCTGTCTGTCTGTCTGTCCATCCGTCCTACCATCAATAAAAAAATCATAAATATACTCACCAATGGTTCCTGTTCTTCTTTTACTAAGCGAACAATTCTCACAGAATCGCCATCTTCAGACTCATCTCCTGGTTCACTTTCTAAAGACGTCTCATACATGTACATTTTGTTTGTAATTTGGTCATGTGCTCTAATAAGTGCCTACAATTATACCAACACATTATAATACCATTAAGCTAATAATGTGGCTAAGACATGTGGTTATTATCACTTAGTATAAATACACAGGTGATTGTAGAAAATCGCGCATGCTGATTGGTCGAGTACTTCGGATTAATTCTCGATAATCACCTACAGCATTTATCCAAAATGGCCACCAGCCAAGTTGTCAATGCGATAGATGAGGAAATTAACAATTTTAAAGAAAATATTGTTCCTAAAAGTACGAAAATGTGTCTTTATACTAAAACAATTATTCGCCTCAGGCTCAGTGAATATTGGTGAATAATAACCTCGACTTTGTCTCGGTTATTATTCACCGATATTCACCTTGCCTTTGGCGAATAATTGTTAAATGTATGGTTAACTTACTTGAAAATGAGGTTTATGAAATATTCTTCCAAGTTCACTTGCTTCAGGGCTTAAATATGGTTCGAGGGTTAATATATTGTAAATCTTAAAACAAAAAAAACATACACTGCTAAGCAATTATGCTTAAAAAATATAATAAAGATTAAAACTGTTCATAAAATATAAAAGCAAAGATTAAGAAATTTAGAAATTTAAATTGTTATTTACAAATTACTCACATCATAGATGATATCCTGTGCATTTGGTGTAAAACTCAAACCATAGGTGTCTCCATAATCCAATCTATCATAAATCTGTTCAGAGAATAAAATAAAATGTATACTTATAACCAGTGCTGTAATAGTTACATAATTTTTGTAACTAGTTGCAGTTACAGTTACATCATCAGAAAAGTAACTAGTTACCGATACAAGTTACAATGAAAAAAAAAGGAAATAGTTACAGTTACAAAGTTACTTTAAAAATTTTGTAACTAGTTACAATTACAATTACAAAGTTCCACCTATTCTTTCGTTCTGCTTTTAAAATCGAGAAGCATGTGAATTAGACAAAACTATTGTTTAATTTGACCAGAAGAGAATTTTCAAAATTACGATCAGTCATTGAGCAGTGATGTGGTCTGAAAATTAATCCTGCGCAGCTGAACAGCCTTTCACATGCTGCACTTGCAGGCAGCGGTGTGTTCAGTTCAATGAAAAGCTGGATACGACGTTGAACGACGACTCGGCGAGGTTGGGAGTATTATGGATATCAGAAAAAGTACCGACGCTCTCAACGGCAGATGTAACTAGTTATCATTACTTTTTATTCCTACTTTTTGTAACTAGTTACAGTTACAGTTACCTTCTGAAAAAAGTAACTAGTTACCGGTAAAGTTACTCAAGAAAGTAATGATTACATGTAACTAGTTACTTGTAACGAAGTTACTCACAGCACTGAAAATAAAATGCATACTGTCTTATAACATATTGGATGTCTGAAAGGGTTCTCAAAATTGTCTGACATTTAGACAGAGTAAAACAATAAAACTAAAAAGGACCATTTTTGGCCATCTCAAGCAGGAACGGGTTTAACAACTTGTTAAGTTGCTCATCTGATCTAAACTTCTTACAACATATAAAACCATCACTGTGCAAGATCCTACATTCCTACCTTTAATAAAGATGACAGTTGGGGTGCCTGGAAAAATTGCTTAAGAAAAACAACCTTGCCTTTGTTTCCAACTGTTCTGTGTTCTATCTCATTCAAACAAACCAGGGCATCTGAAATGACTAGTTAACAATACAATATTATTAATATTAATGAAATCATTCTTTGGATTAATACTGGCTATATTTAGTAATAATCATTATTTTTAATATAACTGTTTCCGTAAGTGGTATGAAACATGAAATCAAGCAATTTCATTGGTTCCTAAGTGGTGCCAGAATGTGAGAGTATAGTCAGTATAGGTTGCATATGAATGAGCATTCGTCTTCTTTCTTCTCCAACCTATATGTAGGAAACCTATAGGTGCTTGTTCTCAGGACCCTTGTCAGTTTTGTCAGTTTAGGATTCCTGCTGGTGTGATCATTGTCACATATCCTGTACTTGTCATCGCACAATCTTTCCAGATGATGTCAAAGTCACTTTTAACCCATTGCAAGCTGCCTTAGCTGTCTGGGGGTTCTTCTTTTGATGAGTGAAATTGTCTGGCGTTGGACAGAGCAAAGCAACAAGGGGGTGTTTTTTGGCTTAATCTCAAGCAGAATTAGGTTAGTCTATGTCTGAGGATTCTCCTTTTGACAAGTACAATTCTCTGGCATTAGAGTTAAACAACAAAGGGGTTATTTAATGGCTAGCTCATGCAAGAATGGGTTAATCACTTGTTAACCTATTGTGGTCTAGAGTGTCTAAGGGCTCTTCTTTTGAGAAGGGAAATCTTCTGGCATTAGACAGAATAAAAGGTCATAAAACAACAAAACATTCAGCTACATGTATTTTTATCCAGCTCAGTCAGGAATAGATTAATCGCTTGTTAACCCATCCCTACCTAGGCTGTCTGAGGGTTCGCATTTGACAATACCGCCTGACATATAATATACAGAGTAAAACCATAAAGGAGCTGTTTTTCACCAGCTCATGCAGGAATAATTGGTATATGTAACTACAGTACATAAAACTGTAATAGCAGATTCTACAACAGAGAGGCAATTTGCAGGCAATCTACAGTCAAGTTGCAGGCAATTTGCAGACAAGGAGCAGGTAATCTGCAAGATATATGCAGGTGGCACTGTACACATGGAAAAATCTCACAGCTTGTCAACAGGATGTGTTTGTAACAGGCTGGTAGCAAGGCTGTTAACAGGTTGCAACAATGCTATTCCTTCAAAACGCTGCTACCACACTGTTAGCATCAGCCTGTTACCAACTCGTCGAATGTAGAATGGTAACAGGTTCTTGGAACAACTTGTTGTCAGTCTGTTGGAGTCATCAGCCTTGTTAAAAGTTTGTTACAGACATGTTAATAGACTGAGACAGCCAGTACAGCGAACACATCACAGTGACAGCATGTTGAACAGCCTTGTCACAACTTAATGCTTGCAGGTAACAGCTTGTGCATTTTACGTGTGTAGATCATTTAAGATGTTCTCTTTGTAACCTTGTAAACCTAGTAATATTGACATATGACTGACAGGTTCATTCAACAAACCTTAACCAGATTCCTAGACACATTTCTTAAAACTACAGGTCTGTTTCAAACATCAAAGATCAACATACAAAATACATGTAAATTAAAATGGCATCTAGCGAAATTATTTAAAGAATTTACAACAACTATATTCCCTGCTGTCAATTCCATGGGAAATACTTGATCATGAATATTTAATGAAGCTATATTGGCTGCCTTTAACCTCCACCTCCGATAAATGACAAAATTTAAAGACCATTTATTAGAACTAGACAATTAAATAAAAGTGACATATGATTACATCTGTAACAAGTTAGAAAAACATCTATCCAAACCACAGACCAGTGACAAATATTAAACCCGCGTGAACGCGCCATTTTGGGGTCATCATGCGCCAAAATCATGCCGAAATGATCCCTTCACATAAAGATTTATACACAAGCTTATCTCAAAGAAAATACTATACCACAAACTATGACATTAAATTACCCTAATGCCTTAGAACTCGCATTCTGGGCGATGGTTTTGCATTTAAAGGGATTGTATCTATTTAAGGACGGATTGCAGAGTATATTAAAAAAGATCAAATATTCACCTCTTTGGCTCTCCACAGCTGTCTCACTGGGGTACAGATCTTGTTGCATTTAGAGCCGACTTTTCGCGTTATTCTGTAGCTCGAGAATTGTAGTAAAAGCTGTAAGCATTTAATAGTATGGATTAGAATATACACTTAACTATTTCCTGCTAAATGCCTAAATGTTATCATTAGACGCTCGTGTAAACATTGAAGGGAACAAGATACATTTAATAAAACAGCTTTACTGATTTAATACGTTGTTACTACACTATCTACACACTCACAATGCACAGAAGTTCTTTTATAATAAGCACCGTTTACACTTGCTTTGTAGGTTTGTCAAAGATGGATTGTCTTAATCTTTTGTTTATTCTCACTTGCATAACCCAGCACATATAGAAACGGGTGAAATAAACAAAGCAAAATTTGGCGGATTACCTGTGTTCATAATACCATCATCATGTTGTCAAGTGTTCGTATTTGCAATTTTTAAAAGGCGTTCAGTTCGAGTAGATATTTCACCTCCAGAACTGTAGAGTTTATAAAGACACAGCACGATGAATTGATTGCATACAATAGCAAAACATTTGAATCTATAGAATGTTCAGAATTCATAGCGAGTGACAATACTCTACAAAAGCCTTAACTAAACACTGTATCCACGGAGCATTTTACCCCCACTTTAAAGCCTACCGGCACAAAAACTCTAGTAATACAGGTATCATATTCGGGCTTTTGACCGCGTTTCGATATTTTCACTGCACTTGGACCCCGTTTACACGATGCTGGTACAATTTGAAAACGGAACAAAATCATGCCGTTTAGGCCTTGCGTTTACACGATACCGGCACAAAAATAACATGAAATGTTATATGCTGTATTTGCATACCGGCATGATTTTGTTCCGTTTTCAAATTGTACCGGCATCGTGTAAACGGGGTCTCAGGTGCATTTTGGAGGGTTTGCTACGTTTCGGCAGGTTTCAGTCAGCTTGGGTACATTTCGGACATTTGGGTCTTACACTTTCGATACACTTGGGTACATATCAGTACGTTTCGGTACACTTGGGTACATTTCGGTACACTTGGGTACGTTTGGGTACATTTTGGAAACGCATGGGTACGTTTCGGTACGCTTGGGTACGTTTCGGTAACACCGCTGCCAAACGTTTGCGCATGCATGAATTCGCTAGAATAAACATCAAGAGAAGCCGTGACAACGACAACCAGACAGTGAAGACTAAGTAAGACTCGACTGTTCATTTGTGTTTTAAAAAAAGGTAAAGAAAATTACGAAGGGGTGAATTCTTTTGTGTACGGACTCTCGGACCAGTCCAAATATTTCAGTGTTTTCCCCCTCTTTTTTGAGAACGAGCTCGGACGTCGCGCATGCGCAAAACGTTTGGCAGCGGTGTTCGTTTTGGTTACGCTTTGGAACGCTTTGGTACATTTCGATACGCTTGGAGATGTTTTGGTTCGGTTGGGTCGTACCCAGGCGTCTTTGGGGAAGTTGCGCTGGTAATAAGTCCATGTCCAATATGCACGAATTTATTGGTTAGGATTAGGGGGGGGGGGGGGGGGGGTGTTGGGGTGTTGGGGTAAGGCTTTCATGAAGTACTCAGGTTATTTTGGACATGAACTTACAACCGTTGCGCTGACCGCGCGGGCTTTTGAGGGCGCTCAGGCGCAACTCGTCTCCCACAAAGAGGCCTGGGTATGAGGCTGGGAAAACACCCCATCTCCAATAAAAAGACAACTTACACAACAAAGTAACAAGATTTCCGTAAACGTGAGAAAAGAACTTCTGTTGTTTTCACTAGAGACTAATAAAAAACACTACTCCAAGACAACTACCACAAGATCTTCACACACTTTATCTTGACACACTTCATTCGTTACATTTTATCTAGACATCGTCCATATCACGTCGCCTTAAACAAATGTTTAAACTACATTAAATATAATATCATCGTAAAAATAATCTATCTTAGTTAGTTCCTCGATTAAAAAGCATCTAAATTGTGTCAAATCTTCTCCATAAAACGTCGTTTAATCTATAACGTCAATATATTTGTTTTTCAAGAACTGCTCGTTATTTATATATAGCTTCTCACTGCGGTAAGTTAAAAAGTTTCACTTCAGTTTTACTTTCTACTTCGATAAACTGAAGCTTCCAAATTGAAGAACATTCTTTCTTCGGCGCTATCACCAATCACCATAAAAACACTAATCGTTCCCCGCAAAAAGCGAAATTAACTTAATTGAAAATGTTGGTTATTTTTTCACTATTTCCCCACACTATAAGTTCAACATCGTTTCCCTCAATCGTTTTTTCTCGTTCAGTATCTGCTTTTAAAACGAAATCGAGTAAATGCGAGAACTATTGTATAAATTGTTGATTTCAGCTCACATTTCAACGCGCAGTTCAGAAGTTCGTTGCCAAATTTCAAATTACGTTTAATTTCCAAATTTAGAAGTTCACTCGATTTGAAGTTCGAATGTTCGATTTGAAGTTCAGTTTTGCGCTATTCTTTGGCTAACGCAGTTGGTAATTTGGAATTGCAGAATGATTAAGAACATTTCCCGAAGGAAATCACACAGAAAGTCTGGTCGACCGAAGGTTTTCCGTACTATTACTAAATGTGAACTTCGAATCGAACATTCGAACATCAAATCTTATCGAACTTCGTAATCAACTTCTAAATTCAGAAACGTAATTTGAAACTTCGCAACGAATTTCCGAACTGAGCATTGAAAAGTGAGTTGAAACCGACAATAGAGACCTTGAGATACCCCGGGTTCGGTTTACGGGTACCGCCAATTTAGTTTACTCGTAATATCTACCCGTTTGCCCGTGATAGATCATGGTCTACCCGTACATACGACTATGGGTATGAGTAGATTACGGGTACGGGTAGATTACCCGTACCCGTAAACCGAACCCGGGGTATCTTAAGGTCTCTAATAAAGCCCAATTTCCCACTAAATGTGTCCTTGTTACAGCATATATACAGATCTCCAGGGCATCGAAAAACTCGACCGTAAAATCTACCACCGACTGAAATGATTTATATCACGTCATCATGCATATATATCAACCCCACGGCATACTTCCAGTGTCCTTTACCAACCACGCATAAGGACCTTGTCGCTCACATATTGTACGCCACGTATATGGGATCAAGTTGATCTGCCAAAAACGCATCACGCAAATGCATTCTTTGTTTTTCCCCACGCGAGTTGATCGGCACGACACGCGGGTCGACCACGACGACTACACCAACGACCAGCTGATGTTCCTCTAGCACAATGTTTGTGATCAGCGGTACAACATCTAAAGCCTCGTTTTCGTTCGCTTCCAGTTCCACGACGACAACCAGTAAATTTGTCCAGGTGAACACAGCACTGAAAAGTAGTGTAATGACACGTTTAGGATATGTGTGCAAAAACTATATAAGACAATTATTCACGATAATTACGACGTAAAAACATTAATTAATGATATTAACGACGTTTTCACAGTTATTTACCATTCACAGATCGACTTGTGACATCTGATGACCGAATTTTCTATATCTACCGGATGGTAACGCATTCCTCTTAAATTTAAAGCTTCGTGAATAGAGCCAACCACGAACAGAGCATCATGACGGGCTAAAAAGCAAAATAATAATGACATTGCAATGTGCGGTAAGCGTTCAAAGCTCAACTATCACAACTATTTCACAGTAGTCTCGCAAAAAAATTTTCGTTTTTAAAGTGCAAATGAAACGAAAATTAAGTTTGTCTTATTTGAAAGAACACTTAAAATGATAGAGTAACATCTTTTGCAGTTTTTCGTTTCCTTGCTTCGTTCTTGAGATATTTCAGTTTCTTTGGCATGCAAATTAAACATTTTGACGTCACACGTGCATAATGAGTTATAAAAAAGTTATATATCTTTGCTATTGTCAAATATAATAATCACTTGACGATCTACATGTTTAGTATTGTGGGCGAAACACATCCACATGCCTCATTCAAATTAATTTGGTTTGATAATAGAAAAGATATCTAACCTTCTCCGATAACTCATTATGCACATGTGACATCAAAATGTTTAATTTGCATATCAAACAAACTGAAATATCTCAAGAACAAAACAAGGAAATGAAAAACTGAAAAATACGTTACTCTATAATTTTAAGTGGATTTTTTTCCAAATAAGACAGACTTAATTTTCGTTTCAAGAGAAAACCAACAACTCATGTGATAATATTCCTATCTCAATACTTACCTCCATCAGTTTGGGTGTAATCAGTTCTTTTTATAAATCCAAGGTAACCAGTGCGCGCAAATCTTGCAGAGGTATCACCAGTGAGAAGTCGAGCTTGAAAGTGTTCTGTGGTTAATTTATCATCTCCTGTTGTGTTGAAGTAACCTGTTCCATTATGACCAC
The DNA here is from genome assembly GCA_964035015.1 of Corallium rubrum. Classification (NCBI taxonomy): domain Eukaryota; kingdom Metazoa; phylum Cnidaria; class Anthozoa; order Scleralcyonacea; family Coralliidae; genus Corallium; species Corallium rubrum. The sequence goes on from OZ036003.1 coordinate 12,945,078, forward strand.
TACTGATCCAGATCTACAAAAAATAATCCAAGTTTAGTCACTGTTGTCGACAAACACCCAGAATTTGTTGAATTACTTCATATTAATAATTGTCAGTTGTTTGCTGTACAAGCTGTGTTAGTTAGTAATACTCAGAAAAGCTCTAAGCTCTAAGCGGGACTCGAACCCACAACCTTCCGAATGCTAGCCAGACGCTCTAACCATTGAGCCACTAGAACTCAGATAGCAGAACAAGGTTAATTAAGGTATTTGTACCTTAGACTGTGCCTAGTCCTTCGGGAACGAGTCTTAACCGCTCGAGTCCCGCTTAGAGCCCAGAGTTTTTCTGAGTATTACTAACTAACACAGCTTGTACAGCAAACAACTGGCAATTATTACTAACATCAAGCTGCAATTTCTGAAACTTACTTCATATTACTTAGGAAGTAAATGTGACTATAAATTTGCAACCATATAGCTCTCCATTCTAGCAATGACTACAAAAACGTTGCTCACCTCTCCTAAATGAGAGTCTCCCAGCATTCCTTTACTTTCAGGGTTCGCTATGACTACTTTGACGCCAGGAAGAATTTTTCCAGATTCCTGTAAGCAGACGCTGTGAGGACTGCCTTTTTCAACAAGCGTTACACTAAAGATAAGACCATGACAAAAGAAAGAAGAAGAATTAGGTTCATTTAAAATAGTGTAAAGTGCATCACATACTGAATACATCAATCGCTCGTTCACGTTTTACAGTCTTACAGTGCGACACATTACAGCGCTTTGCGAATTGTGATAAAAATAAAATAACTATTTGTAAACATTTTGTGTGTGTACCGGTCATTCCTCAAGGCTCGTGTATCGACGTAAACTGAACTTGTCTCGGGGCTTGCGGAACCCTGGTAAGAAAAAAAGTGAAGTGAAGTGAAGTGAAGTGAAGTGAAGTGAAGTGAAGTGACGTGACGTGACGTGACGTGACGTGACGTGACGTGACGTGAGGTGAGGTGAGGTGAGGTGAGGTGAGGTGAGGTGAGGTGAGGTGAGGTGAGGTGAGGTGAGGTGAGGTGAGGTGAGGGGAAGGGAAGGGAAGGGAAGGGAAGGGAAGGGAAGGGAAGGGAAGGGAAGGGAAGGGAAGTGAAGTGAAGTGAAGTGAAGTGAAGTGAAGTGAAGTGAAGTGAAGTGAAGTGAAGTGAAGTGAAGTGAAGTGAAGTGAAGTGAAGTGAAGTGAAGTGAAGTGAAGTGAAGTGAAACGAGAGAAGTGAAGTAGAAAAGTAAAAAAAAAAAAGCAACAGACCTGTGTACAAATGGCAATATTAACACGGCAGCCAAACGATGTGCTGACAGATCTTGGCGACAAACCCAAACCAGAAAACAACGTGGAGAAAGCAGACGTTAAATTAATACGAGGTCGTTCTTCAGCGACCACAACACAAGAACGAACACAAGCCAAGTTAACACCTTTGGCCTGTAATAAAAAGTACACAAGTTATTCACCTGCGATAAGATTTACTTACTTATTTATTTATTTAAAATGTATTTATTTGTTACTTAATTGGGACCGGGATAGAGATCACTTGTAAACTATCCGTGACCAATAAAAGTACTATTCACGGGTGCAGATCAAAGCAGACAGGCATCACAATTAGTCTTGGCTATCAACTCATAATAGATGCCCGTGGTCCAATCAAAACAGTTCTCAGAGCTCATCATTTACCTTCAATGTCGGAATGTGCTGGCCAAGTCCTTTGGTACATAAATCCATCACAGGATAAGAACAGAATGTGTCTCTTACTAACAAAATTGATTAAAATACATTAGAAAACAACTCAACACTAACGGTTATAGAATATATACATTATAAGACGAAAGCGGGACCAGTTGCGAAAAAAGGAACTACACAGGCCTTCCGGCAGGAATTGAACCCACGACCTTGCGATTCTAGTGCAATGTTCTGACCACGGAGGGCGTTGACAAGAGCTTGATCGCGCGTTCTGTATGCAATAAGGTGGTAATGCCAGGAGAGAATTGGGTATATTATAAGTAATATTGGGCATTTCACTCGATTACATAGCATGCTCTAAGGACATGCTATGAAATCCTTAGAACATGCTATGTAATCGAGTGAAATGACCAATATTACTTATAATATACTCAACACTTATGGGGTAGATATAGATATAATCAAACTAATAATACCTTTGTATTGACTGACTACTGTAAGCCATAACGCAGGATTAGCTTCAAGATCACCAGGAGGAACCAGGATCGTGTGATGTCCAGAGAAAACACTGCAAGAATTATAATTAAATTTATTTATCAAACTCATTAATAATTCATGAACCAAAAACAAAAGAAATTAATGTTTAATCAGTGCTTTGAAATCGGAGGAAAAGTACTAGTACTTTGAAATAATGCAACATACGTTTTCAAAGTCTTGGGACTTTGAAATAAAGCAAATTATATTACGTTTCAGAGGCATCTTTGGAGTTTTGAGTTTGAGAAGTCAGTTCAAATGCTCGACGTCGGACTTTAACCGGGATTACAAAGCCCTCGTGCATTAAAAAGGCTCGCCTTTCGGCTCGCCTATTCAAAAAGCACTCGGACTTTGAAATCCCGGTAAAGTCCTCCGTCTCGTATTTGAACCATTACTTCAAAGTTGGCTAATTGTCAAAACCAAGCAGGTTTTTGTTATCTGCTAGGACCTGAAGCCTTGTCCACACGTATCCGTTTTTGTTTGAAAACATAACTATTTCTCTCCGTCCACACCAGAACAGGAAAACGGCGTTTTCAAAAAATGGCGTTTCTGATAACCAATTTCATTAGGGACCTTAAGATCTTCGACGGCAACTTCGAGGACGACGTCCTTCAAACAAAAGCATTCTTACAAAACAAAGATAATGAATAATTTCTAGTCCCAAGTGTAATCTGAACACCGTCCTCGCTCTGTATACAACGCCACTCAGAGCATTTTCACGTCTTCAGGACGACGTTGACTCGTGGGGTGATGAGAAGCTGTTGTCTGAGATTGCCTTAACACAGACACTGCAACCGTTTTAACACTTTGAAAATTATAAAACAAGCTTCAAATATTAAATACAGTAATCAGTTAACCGTGACTTCTTTTTAATGCTAAAATTTGAATTTCTTTTTAACCACCGTCGTCGTCCTGGCATCTTAAGGTCCTTATTGTTTACATGTGAACCGCAGAAGACCAAACCGTAAAAAAGAAAGAAGCGTTTCTAAAAAAGAATCCGGATACGTGTGGACGGAGGAGCATAAGGCAACAGCAACCAAAGCTTTGACAAATCTCGCCAATAAGTGATAAAGAAAGATCGAATCCGAGCCAAACGCACCCACTCAAAGCCCACATCAGAAAGCCAAGCCCAGAATATGGATCAAGACAAAGACAGATATCTCTGGATGGGTACAGTTCACACGATAGCTTGATGGACCTACAGAGTGCAGTAACAGCAGCGTGAGACATCTATAGAAAAAACAAACAAAGAAAGAGCCACCATGATTAACTTAATGTTATGCAATGGCCAGGGTACCAGGCTAAAATACAACAGCTCACCTTCACGCCAGTCAGGACGCCAGTTGTTGAAACACTGAAGTCAACATACGCCAGTAGTTCAGGGGTTGGAGCGTGGTAAGTTCTCAACAGTTTCTTCTTGGGTGGATCATCTGTGCCAAGAATAAGAGGCCATGGTTTGTTGTTAACAACAGCTAATGCCTCCTTGGATTTTAGAAGCTTTGCAAGCGCGTTCGTCGTGAGAATCGCTTGAGCTTGACTCACTTCAAGGACCATTCTTAATGTGGGCAGGGTCGTGGCTACATTCTTGAGATAAGGAGGGCGAATAGGGATTGGAATAAGACCTAAAATATAAGAGAAACTATGTCAGGGGATATATAACTGACATTGTATTGAACATGAATGTGCGATTAATCCTTTTATGCCCGGTTTGCCAAGACGTCTCCCAGTGACAAGTAACATCCTCCGTCGTTACACAGAATAAAATAGTCAAGTAACCCAAAAACGACAACAAACGCAACAGCAAGCAACATGGCCGTCGTGACGTCATATGTAACTGTGACGTCATGTGTGTAAGAAACGTCATATATGACTCTAACGTCATCTGTATATATGACGTCATCTGTATGTGACGTAATCTGTATATGTGACGTCATCTGTATATGTGACGTCATCTGTATATGTGACGTATGTGTATATGTGACGTCTGTGTATACGTGACGACATGTGTATAAATAACGTCATATAACTGTGACGTCATATGTATATGTGACGTCACATGTATACGTGACGTCATGTGCAACGTTAAGTATTACGCATGTGTAGTACACGTGACGTCATATCTATACGTAACGTCATACGTACACGTGATGTCACATGTGACGACATGTATATATGTAACGCAACGTCACCAAGTGCAAATCCTCAAAAACAATGTCACAACATTTTTTGCCAGAAATGTGGTTACCTGAGTAGAGACACGCGTAAACCGCAACTACCAAATCAATTCCTAATAAAGAAAGTAAAAATGTTACTTTTACACCATTTTAGTATGAAATTGTTTGTAGTTGTGAGCACAACAACGTGGTGTAATTTTAAACTGTCAGTTGTGAAACAACAGATGGTAATGCGTACCAGGCGGGAAAACAAGAGCAAGTCGATCGCCTGAACTTAAGTTACCAGACTCCATGGCCATCTGAGCAACCCTCTCAGCACGCTTATGAAGTTGAACACAGCTCAATGTCGACGCCATTCCACCCTGAAAAAACACACACAATAAAAGATAAAATGTAGCGTAAAAATAGAGCCAAGATATAAAACAAGAAAAATCCCCACCAGGATCATATAAACGGTTGATTCTTACTTATAAGTAATATTGGGCATTTCACTCGATCACACAGCATGTTCTAAGGATTTCGGGTGAAGGAAAATTCGAGTGTAGAATATATACATTTTAAGACCAAACCGGGACCAGTTGCGAAAAATGCAACTACACAGGCCTTCCGGCAGGAATTGAACCCACGACCTTGCTATTCTAGTTCAATGCTCTGACCACTGAGCCACGGAAGGCGTTGCCGAGAGCTTGATCGCGGGTTCTGTATATATAATAAGGTGGTAATGCCACAAATGTATATATTCTACACTCGAATTTCTCTGATTCTTACTTACTTTGGTATTAAGCAAGGAGTAGAGAATATGATCTGGTGTTGACTGTGCTCTCCATTTTAACACCTCGGACAGAAACTGGAACTGATCAAGAAATATAAATGTTAATTTTATAATGGAAATTATATAAAACAATTTCTTCACTGAAACGTCTCAAGGACGCAACAATCAAGAATTAATGTTTGCCATGGTGATGTATAATTCAGAAAATAATTTGCGGTGACACCATGTTTTAAGAATTTATTGTGGCTGTTCTATCGTCCTTGTAACTCAAGACGTCTTCAGAGCTGAATTTTCAACAAACAATTTGTCACTCAACTCTGAAGACGTCCTGGATTACAAAGACAAAACCTCAGCTACAATAAACCCTTAAAACAAGGAGTCTCCGCAAATTATTTTCTGAATTATGCAAGAGTTAGTTAGTTTCAGAACTAGTTAGTTAGTTAGTCAGAACTAGTTAGTTAGTTTTTTAACTGAAAACTTACTGTTACAACGCGAGTTATGTAGACCAACAAGTACTTGTAACCGAGCGGTTAAGACTCGTTCCTAGAGGACTGGGCACAGTCTAAGGTATAAGTACCTTAATTAACCTTGCTCCGCTATCTGAGTTCTAGTGGCTCAATGGTTAGAGCGTCTGGCTAGCATTCAGAAGGTTGTGGGTTCGAGTCCCGCTTAGACAATTACTATGCAAGAGTTGTTAATTTCTGAGACTATCCATGTGTGGGTTCAACAATTAAAGTGCTTATATCACTTGTGGGGTTTTAACGTATTTGAATAGAGCAAGAAAAGTTAGTTAATAAGTTATTTTGCCGTTTTTGATTTACTTTAATAATTTCTGAGATATAAGCCTTTAAACATGCCAATTTCGACTTTTCGCAAAAAATTTCCGTCGTTCATTTTTAAGCACGGGGGCCTGGGACTCAGGAAGCTAAGCCGACTGTCTTCTTAGTTGGAACTCTCGTGCGTACTGGAAAACAGGTGTGAGCTCGACATTTCGATTTTTCAGTCAAATATATGTGTTTTTATGAATCAATAAGCCGAAACGTAGTTGTTTTGGATTGACTCGTTCCTGAGTCCCAGGCCCCCAAGGTGTTAAAATGAACGACGGAAATTTTTGAGAATTGGCATGTTCAGAAGCCAATATGTCAGGAACTATTTGACTAATCAAAATCAAAAAACATTACCATACCATACCATAACATACCATTACCATACCATACCATATCATTACCATACCGTACCATACCATACCATACCATTACATACCATATCATTACCATACCATATCATTACCATACCATAACATACATTACCATAACATAACATACCATACCATACCATTACCATACCATACTATAACATACCATTACCATACCATTACCATAACATACCATTACCATACTATACCATTACCACTACCATAACATACCATACCATATCATTACCATAACATACCATTACCATACCATTACCATACCATATCATTACCATAACATACCATTACCATACCATACTATAACATACATTACCATACCATACCATTACCATAACATACCATTACCATACTATACCATACCACAACAATAACATACCATTACCATACCATACTATAACATACATTACCATATCATATCATTACCATAACATACCATTACCATACCATACCATACATTACCATAACATACCATTACCATACTATACCATACCATAACAATAACATACCATTACCATACCATAACATATTAACTGATTTATTCTGTTCTATTTAAATACATTAAAACCCCACACGTGATATAAGCACTTTAACATGTTTATCGCGCGCTTGTTTTTTTAACTTGATTTCATTTTATCCTATCCTATAACTAACTACTTACTCTCTTGTCGCCGTCGTTTATTTCACCAATCTCTCTTCCAGATGCTTCTCCAATCCTGGTACCACGCAACAAGTTTCCTACCATGACAGCACCAGGGCCAGGTTCTGTAACACACAAAACACCACCACTAGTAAGTACTGTATATCCGCATGAAGTGAATGGATCATTCATCTTTTTTTTGGTCAAATCTGATTGACTAATGTCCAACGTTTCGCGACAGTCGATCAAATCTATCATAGTCAATCGAGATATATGGTCTGGAAACTCAGCTAAAGTCTTTGGTCTATCTTTTTGTTCGCCTTTATGCATTTTTGTGCACGGTGCACGGTCACTGAACACATTGTATTTTAGTATAATGAACGAATTGTCCAATAGCAACGTTTCAGTTCAATCACTCAACCGTGCTATTTAAATATTAATAAACCTAAAACTGTGCACGGTGTAAGGTACGGTTCAACATAAAATCACAGCTCATTATAGGCGCTTTGAAGTTTGCCGAGTTTCCAGACCATATCTCGATTGACTATGAATCTATCAACGCGTTGTCCATGCACGCACTTCATGCGGAAAGGTCTATGTCCTTGACCAGAGAATTGTGAAGTCACCCAGGCAAAATTATTAATTAAAACTTCAGCCTATAATGCCTGCAAGGATGACTACATGTTTAGAATAAACGTACCTTGGTGTTTCCCTCTTGGCTTCGGCAAATTTGTAACACATCTAAGTTGAACAAGAAAAAGAAGGAACAATATATTACACAATCAATATATTACACAATTTCAAAAATATCTCAAAAAATCTCAAAGAAATCAAAGTACTTACGAATGAGGACACATGAGCACATTGGAAGGATGCAATATTCCTTCGAGGAACCGTTGCTTCGTTTCAATCACGTGAATACTTCCATTACACATCTGGAGAAAAAAGAAAGTTAAGTCATTTTTCCAATCTAGTTCAGTCAGGTCGTGTCGAGTAGAGTAGAGTAGAGTAGAGTAGAGTAGAGTAGAGTAGAGTAGAGTAGAGTAGAGTAGAGTAGAGTAGAGTAGAGTAGAGTAGAGTAGAGTAGAGTAGAGTAGAGTAGAGTAGAGTAGAGTAGAGTAGAGTAGAGTAGAGTAGAGTAGAGTAGAGTAGAGTAGAGTAGAGTAGAGTAGAGTAGAGTAGAGTAGAGTAGAGTAGAGTAGAGTAGAGTAGAGTAGAGTAGAGTAGAGTAGAGTAGAGTAGAGTAGAGTAGAGTGCAGTGCAGCGTAGTGCAGTGGAGTGCAGTCCAGCGCAGCGCAGCGCAGTGCGGTGCGGTGCAGTGCAGTGCGGTGCGGTGCGGTGCGGTGCGGTGCGGTGCGGTGCGGTGCGGTGCGGTGCGGTGCGGTGCGGTGCGGTGCGGTGCGGTGCGGTGCGGTGCGGTGCGGTGCGGTGCGGTGCGGTGCGGTGCGGTGCGGTGCGGTGCGGTGCAGTGCAGTGCAGTGCAGTACAGTACAATGGAGTGCACAGTTCAGTGCAGTTGTTAATGAATTTAGATACCTTAGGAAGACCTCCAGGACTCAGTAGACACAAACAGTAAATACCAACCTAATAAACAAATATGGAAATCAGCACAAAAACACTAACATAATACGACAAAAAGACATTTTTATAAAGTTCTTAAAAACACACATTAAGGGTTCGGCAATTATTTTAAAAATTCAGATCCAATTGTGGCTTGTGTTCTCAAAGTTTCCCATGGCTTATCCACTTTTGATAGACATTCGACAGACATTGTTGTTTTAATGTGAACTTACGCTATGAATACTGTCCACCGCTGGAATAACATGACTCATCCACTGAAAAGCCTGCAACAACAAAAAACACTCTTTGCAGACTAGCAGACGTTTATAAGCAGCTACTGAAAACTGCTTTTTTCTACATATAATACCTCCAGAAACTACAGATAGTAGTATTCTGACAATAGTTAAAGGTTTTCTTACTTCGTCTTCTGTACAATCTGGTCGTTGTTCAGCCACAACGACAATCCTTTCCTCGCGTAAAACCTCAATTCCAAAAATCGCGATTCTACGGAGGAACAAAAACGAAGGAAATCATGACCGAAATATTGCGAGTTAGTTACAATAAAACATCTTAAATATTGCACGTTATTTACTTTTTAGTTACAATAAAAGTTACAGTGGAATTACCTTCCTCTATACACGAACTTTATAGGATCAACAGCAAGAATCGTAGCTTTTAGGTCGTCAGCATTGTGGCGTCTGCCAGAAACTCTTATAAGACCATCGACAGTACCACATATAAATACCAAACCACCCTTAGACAGCAAATCACAGTGTCAGGCACTACCATAACCACTACCATAACCACCACCATAACCACTACCATAACCACCGTCACTATCATCACCAGCGTCACCATCGCCATCATTATACTATCACAATCACTACCACCATGATCACCATCACAACCATAATTACCATCACCACCACCATTTCTTAGGCCTTAATTTCATACGTGCATAATTACATTCACCAAAACATTTCTGAAGGTAGCAAAACATACCGGTCCAAGAAATCCAAGTAATCCTGTCCGGACATATTCAGAGTAATGAGAATATTGTTCTACAGGACCCCCATCTGCACCAAGTGGTTGAACCTTAAATACCAGGAGCAGAGATATTAAAACATTGATATCATTAGACATTTTGGCGCCGACATACTATTTTCTAACAAAAAACAGTATGCATTATGTATTATTCCAAATGACCTATATATGACTGCGGGTGCCCTATATCAATGACTGGCAAGATGGCAGTTTATGGGTTCTTTCATCCATAGTAGTAACCGCTGACGTTTTTCTCATAAATGAATTTATAACTAATTGATCGGTGTGCGGGCGTGGCTGAGCCCACAGTCAAGTAAACATATTGGACAGAATAAGGTCAGCGGTCACTACCATTAGAGAAGGACCCGTATTTCCATCATCTTTGTTCAGTCACTTTTTTGGACGCGACCCGGCGACACAAGTACAAGATGCTGGGAAGAGACCATTTACACAGCAATTCTAACCTTAAAGGTGTGGTTGGTTTTGCCCACTAATCCAAAGTAGGCACTACCGACAGTACCACTAGCTACACAAAGTTCACCAACTTCGTCAGTCTTGCATAGTTTGGGTGGTCCATCTGGCTTAATCACGATAATTTTCTCTGAATGAAAAACACAAACACAATGAAATTAATACTGCCAGTTCTGGTACTGGTTAAAGAAAATGTTTTTAGCTGTCAGCGAAAAAAGGAATTGTGTTCTTGTATATTACCACCAGGTGGGACAGTTCCACAATCTTGCAACGTCAATGACGTCACTGATCCCTCTTTATCAACTCTGACCACACCATAGCTGAGACCATTGAGTGACAAAACACCTCGTCCAGTAGCGGTAGATCCTGGCTTGCCAGGCCTACAAAATAAAACAGAATCACCTTTTCCAAAAACCTTTCAGAAAACGTTGGGGTGTTGGTGGCACAGTGGTTAGCGCACATTAACAGTTCAGTTATCTGATTAAAATTTCGCCTTGGCCGCATGTGAGAAGAGTGCTTCCAGTTTGACTCTACCAAAATCGCAGGTTTCCTCCGGGTACTCCGGTTTCCTCCTGTAGAAACACTGGACCGATTGAGGGATGGCCCTTACTGGACCTCTAGGGAGAACAGTTAGATATAACTGATAGAGCTATCCAGTATAAGTAAGATTAGTTTAGAAAAGCTATTGTATGACAATCGAGCTTTGACCTTTCAACTTTCATACTAAGCAATGCCTCAACCTTGCTCTTCGCTGAAGAAACAAATACCTAAACTGCAGTAAGCTTACTGTGTTTGCGTACGTCGTTGTGTTTGTGCTTATCTCACAAGTATGAATCAGGCTTTAACGACCTTTGCGTTCAACGTACCTACGGATAGCTATTGTCAAAGTTTCCGATGAGCTAGCACATGGGCAGAGCGACTCCGACTTCAAACCTTTCATTTCAAACGCACTTATAAACGCATCACAAGCTGAAAGTGACCCTAAAACATACAAAAATTACTACTATAGCATCGTTCAACTGATAAAACGATAAATACGTTTTCAACCAAAGCTTTCCTATCATCTCCATTTTCAAAGAGATTTTTAGTCTTTTTTAAAAATGCGTGAGTGCCAGTCACTTACAAGGATTCGCTCTGTCTGCCAGCAGTAACATTCTTAGAGAACTAAGATTCACGTCTTTGTTTTCTTTCGTAGCGTGAAGAGACCAGTGTAAATCACGAGATGACACAAGAGCACACGTCGCTGAAAAAACCCCAACAAAAAAACAAAAAGGTGACACTGAGATATAGTTCTAAACTATAAGAATCAGACATGCTACTAGATAATTTTATTATATAAGTATGTTGAGATCTGCGTGTAAATTTTGGTTTGACAATGACTTTGTAATAAAATCGCATATCACTTCGAAAACTCATGTGTCTGAAATTTTCAAGATTCTGAATAGACATCAACGTCCTCATTGGCTAGTGGTTTAGTGTCACAGCGTTGCCTTCAGCAGTTCAGCAAACTAGCAAACTCGCTCGTCAAACGTAAGCCTATAACAACGTTCTCTTGGCTACACGACGTCGAGCTTTCGAAGAACAAAGAAAGGTATTAAATATAACTTAATGTGCTATGTCAATGCACCACCTCAGATACTTACCTCTTTGTTTAGTAACGACTTGCAACCACATGGCAGGATTACTCTTTAAGACCGTACCAGGAACAAAGATAACGTGCATACCATTGTAGACACTCTGCAGAGAAACAAATATGTCGCGTAACATTCATACAAAACTTTCACTTAATTTACAGCAACTGCCTTTAGCTCTCTATGTTAAAAAACGCGACCTTTATATGATGTATGTTATCCATCCATCTAGCCAACTAATCAACCAACGCAACCAATCCCAACCAATCAATCAATCAATCAATCAATCAATCAATCAATCAATCAATCAGCCAGCCACCCATCCATCCATCCATTCATCCGTTCGTCCATCCGTCCGTCCGTCCGTCCGTCCGTCCGTCCGTCCGTCCTTCCTTCCTTCCTTCCTTCCTTCCTTCCTTCCTTCCTTCCTTCCTTCCTTCCTTCCTTCCTTCCTTCCTTCCTTCCTTCCTTCCTTCCTTCCTTCCTTCCTTCCTTCCTCCCCCCTCCCTCCTCCCCCCCTCCCTCCCTCCCTCCCTCCCTGCCTGCCTGCCTGTCTTCCTTCCTCCCTCCCTCCCTCCCTCCCTCCCTCCCTCCCTCCCTCCCTCCCTCCCTCCCTCCCTCCCTCCCTCCCTCCCTCCCTCCCTCCCTCCCTCCCTCCCTCCCTTCCTTCCTTCCCTCCCTCCCTTCCGTGGCGGACATTGTGCGGGCATGAAGTACGTATAGTTCCAGTCTTCTACGCGGTCTGGTCAAGTCTTATCTCAGTCTCGTTCCCAGAATCCACCTTATAAGGATCGTGGGCTCTGGGAACGAGATTGGTCTTATCTGGTCAAAAGACCGCGTAGGAGACTGGAACTATACGTACTTCAGGCCTACATGTCCACCATGTTTGGCTTCAATCTTTGCCTGGTCAATGACCAGCAGATATCACTCCAGTTATATAGAGAGCTCACTGGCTTACCGTCAGAATCGAATGCCATAGTCCGACTTCTCGTTTGAAATCCAACACGCTCACCATCACCTCACCTAAAAATATAACCATCACAGAATTGTTATAAATCGGACCAAATCACTGCGTTATACACGATAGCCATGCAGAGTTTCCCAAATATTCAACATACCGGCAGTATAAGAACACGCCTGAGTCACCATTTGTGAGTGGGTTAGCATGTTAGAGCGTGTCACAGACACACCAAGTGCTGAACCGTCTTTACCAGTGGTTGACTAAAAAGAGAATAGACAAATAAACTAAATAACCTTGCAAACGTAGCCACAAGTTTCCTATATAACCAAGAATCCTACCTCAATGTATGCTGGAGATGCTCTATCAAGGCTGGCTGGTGGGCGCCAGTCTTTTGGAGGACGTCCAAGCTTCTCAGTAAAGTACCAACGAATGGTGGGCCAACCTAGACATAAGAACAAGTAATGTAATACACGTATATGGTATGGTGTGGTGTGGTGTGGTATGGTTGTTATGTTATGTTATGGTATAGTATGGTATAATATGTGATATGGTTTGGTATGGTATGGCGTGTTGCGGTATGGTGTGGCATGGTGTGGCATGGTGTGGTATGGTGTGGTATGGTGGTATGGTATAGTATGGTGTGGTGCGGTGTGGTATGGTGTGGTATGATCTGGAATGGTGTGATCTGGAATGGTTGGTATGGTATAGTGTGGTATGGTGTGGTATAGTGTGGTATATGATGTAGTGTGGTGCAGCATGGTGTGGTATGATATGGTCTGAAATGGTGTGATCTGGTGTGGCTGGCATGGTATAGTATGGTATTGTGTGGTATGGTATGGTAAAGTAAGGTGTGATATGGTATGGTATAGTGTGGCATATGATGTGGTGTGGTATAGTGTGGTATGGTGTGATATGGTTGGGTATGGTATGGTATGGTGTGGTGTGATATGATCTGGAATGGTGTGGTCTAGAGTGGTGTGGTATGAGACTGTATGGTATGAGACTGTATGGTATGGTATGGTATGGTATGGTATGGTATGGTATGGTATGGTATGATATGGTATGGTGTGGTGTGGTGTGGTGTGGTGTGGTATGGTATGTTGTGGTGTTGTATGGTCACTATGGTGTGGTATGGTATGGTATACTGTGCTGTACTGTGGTATGGTATGGTATGGTGTGGTATGGTGTGGTGTGGTGTGGTATGGCATGGGATGGTATGCTGTGGTGTTGTATGGTCACTATGGTGTGGTATGGTATGGTATACTGTGCTGTACTGTGGTATGGTATGGTATGGTATGGTACTATGGTATGGTATGGTATGGTATGATATGGTATGGTGTGGTGTGGTATGGTGTGGTATGGTATGGTATGCTGTGGTGTTGTATGGTCACTATGGTGTGGTATGGTATGGTATGGTATGCTGTACTGTACTGTACTGTGGTATGGTATGGTATGGTATGGTATGGTATGGTATGGTATGGTATGGTGTGGTGTGGTGTGGTGTGGTGTGGTGTGGTGTGGTGTGGTGTGGTGTGGTGTGGTGTGGTGTGGTGTGGTGTGGTGTGGTGTGGTGTGGTGTGGTGTGGTGTGGTGTGGTGTGGTATGGTATGGTATGGTATGGTATGGTATGGTATGGTATGGTACGGTACGGTATGGCATAGCATAAGTGAGATGATATTTATATAGAAGGGTCACCTTTGAAGTGTACAACATTCCCAGTTTCATCTTTTGGAAGCATTTTAAAACATGCTTCAGTTGTAAGTGCCCAGGTAATGCCACAACTTCCAAGAAGAAATCCGATCTGTTGGCCCCCCGGATCCTGAAAAAAAAAGCCCAACTCAACTAATGAATACTATAGATATCCACAAGTGTTTTGGTAACCTTAGTTTAGAAAAGAAAACTTGACTGTTTTCTTATTTTAAATCAGAGTAGCACTTATCCTTCATCTGGTTGCTCACAAAAACTGTTTAAAGTGCCTATGAAGCGAAAATTACTATTGTCTTAAATGAAAGAACTCTCAAAACTACAAAGTAAGAACTTTCTCCGATAACTCATTATACACGTGTGATGTCAAAGTGTTTAATTTGCATATCAAAGAAACTGAAATATCTCAACAACGAAGCACGGAAACGAAGATGTGCAAAAGATGTTACGTTGTAGTTTTGAGAGTTCTTTCATTTAAGACAATAATAGTTTTCGCTTCATAGGCACTTTAATAATACATAATTGTTCTTGATATCGTACATCTTTGGTCTTTGGCGGTTCGACTGGTACGGGAGTAATACCAGCGAGAAGGCATCCGTAGAACGACGTAGAAAAACCAACTATATCATCCGGCTGATAAATCACAGCGACCTGCACAGAAAAACCAAGAAAATTATCGAAAAACCAACGTACTGTACGTGTATTATATGAAAGTAGAGTGCTGCGTAGGCAGTGTTAAAAACCCTGTTTACACGGCCAAAATTTAAGTGGGATCTGAGCCACATCTGACTTTAAGCGAGCTTAACATGTCCGTGTAAACAGATCGGCGTAAATTAATCGCGATTAGTTTGCACCACCTCAAGGAGGTGGATTAAACTGAGCACGATCAGTTAATCGCGCTTAACTTGGCCGTGTAAACGCAACGGGTTGAAAAACGCTTGCTATTTATACGTTGTTATTAATGCCATAAAATGCTTTTTTTTGCCCTGCTGTAGAAGCTTCCATCTCGCTATTCGTTGTTTCTTCATTTCTTTCTTTTGCTAAACTTTCAAACTCGTCCGCCATGTTGAATAATGGTGTACGTGTTTTAGTAAGGGATTGTTAAATGACCGTTGCACCAAGGTGGCGCATTTCAAGCACGCTTACCTTAAGCGTGCTTAAATTTTGGGCGTATAAACAGGGCTTTAGATAGAGCAAAGTGAAAAAAAGGTGGTGACTGCTGAGAATAGTTTTGATAATGAAATACTGACGTTTCGAGCCGAGCCCTTCATCACAGTAAGATGTGATGAATGAATGGTTCGCTCGAAACGTCAGACCTTTTCAATTGTACTGTATTACTATTATACTAAACTAACAGTCAAACCGGTTGTTCTTAAAGGCGGTTTTCCACTAGGAGAAAAATGTCGCACGAAGCGACATTTTCTTTTGTCTCGCAAGCTCTCGAGTGGAACTAATTAGCCAAGACAAAAGAAAAATGTCGAGTCGGTCGACAAATGTCGCCTAGTGGAAAACCGCCTTTACCGCGCGACCTTGCAATATTGACAGCAACATTGCAATGTTGACTTACAAATGGGACACAAGGCGACTCCTTGGCAAGTTGCTAACATTTGGCATTTTAAATATCGAAATTCACATAACATGAAGATTACTTAGAGTTAGTTGTTCTGACTTTCAATAGAACTTCATATTATGTGAAGTTCGATATTTAAAATGCGAATTGCAACTTGCGAAGGAGTCGCCGCGTACCGTTTGCAAATCAACATTGCAATGTTGCTATCAATATTGCAAGGTTGCGCGGGAAAGAACATCCGCTTTGACTGTAAAATACGATATACAGCAACGTGATACCAATTACTATTATACAGACTCGGCGTTTCTCCTTATCTTTCATGCATGATAATCAAAATAGCAGTAAATAAGTAGAAAAAATCCAACTCACTCTATCTCCCATCATTATCGAGGTTCCTTCTCTTGGATTACCAATTTTATTTAAAAGAGAATAAGCGATCTTCTGTGCTTTACTCAGAAGTTTTCCTGATATAATAAATGAAAAGCAACGGAAATTTCTAGTGTTAGAATATAGACATTTTAAACCTAAACTGGGATCAGTTGCGTACTAAATGCAACACCAAGGCGCTGCAGCGAGAATTAAACCCACAACCCTGCAACGTTAGTGCAGTGCTTTGATCACTGAACTACGGTGATCGTTGCCGAGAGTTAAGTATATTTATAATGGTGATAAAAAATGTTTTGAAAGAGTGTTGCGTAGGCAGTGTTTTAGATAGAGCAAAGTGAATTTGATAACGAAATACTGACGTTTCGAGCCGAACCCTTTCACATTTTACTCTGCTCGAGACGTCTGTATTCCGTTTTCAAAACTAATCTCGACAATTTACTACCTTTTCACTTTGCTCTAATAGTAGTTATGCAAGTGAAGTATTGTGGTTTATAAAATAACATGTATACTACGCGAGCCCTGATTGGTCAATTGCCGTGTTTGGATGAGAGTATCCAAACACGGAAAATTCCCGCCAAAACGATTTTTTGAAAATGTCGGACAGTATATCATATTCACTCGTGATTATTTTATAAAAGAAATACCAAATGTTTTTTTCCGTGTTTCGAGACTCTTATCCAAAGACTTGGGAAATTGCTCGACTTTCGAAACTGACTTTGCTCCACGTTTTGTTACGCTTTTCTCCAGTCTCGCAATTTCCCGCGTGTTTGGATCAGAGTATTCAAACACGGAAAACCATTTGGTATTTCTTTAATGATTGGCATTTTACGTGGTTAAACAAAATCTCCTGAGTGAATTGCCAAACTAAGATTACTTGATAGATCTTACAGTAGTTCTTTTTGCAGCTTTGACAAATATAAATATGAAACTCACCGTAAGTCAAAGTATAAGACGTTTTACAGTGGTTATCAATAGTTGAGATCGCAGCTGCTTTGTGATGGCTTGTACCATAACGGTATAGAGCTTCTTCCAAGCTATTCCCCCACTGCGCTAGTTGCTGAAGTACACAAAAACATAGACATACATTGTTCCTTTATAAAGAAAAATCTTTCTCGCATCAAATGCTTAGCGATCTGTATCTGATGCTAAGGCACCGTTTACACTAGAGCAAAAGTATCCGGATTCACATTGTTTTTTATTCCCAATTTCCCATGAGGATGAAAAGCAATGTGAATCCGGATACTTTTGCTCTAGTGTAAACGGAGCTTTAAGCCCCGGTCAAACGAGGACGAGAGTTGATGAGAGTTGGCAAGCGAGAGTTTGTCTGAGAGTTTTCTCAACTCTCATGCCCCGGTCAAACAAGGATGAGAATTGATGAGAGTTGACCATGAGAGTTGACGAGAGTTGTAGGATTTACCGCGCGTAGCAGGGAGACTAGGAACGAATTTCGAGGTAAACAAAGTACTAAGCTCTCATCAACTCTCATATGCCAACTCTCATGACCGGTCAAACGAGCATCAAACGAGCCAAAACTCTCATCAACTCTCATTAAAATTTGAACCAGCTCAAAGTTGATGAGAGTTGATAAGAGTGCATGAGAGTCGATGAGAGTTGGTGGTCAAACGCGACCGAGAGTTGCAACTCTCATCGACTCTCATCAACTCCTCGTTTGACCAGGCCTTTACAAGGCGAGCGGCAAGCGAGCCGTAGTAAATCAGATACAGATCGTCTGCGAATGCTTTATCGTACTTATCAAATAGACGCATCTAAATAGCCATATTTTCAAACTATTTTTCAAGTTGGAGTGATTTTAGACCTCGTTAATTTACATGGTACCGGACAAATTCGGAACCAGTCTCGAATTCGTATGGTTTCGCCTGTTTACACGGCTCGGAACCAGTCTCGAATTCGTGCGGTGTAAACGGGGTCTTAGGCTACGTTCACACGGTACGATGCAGATACAATTTGAAAACGGAACAAAATCATGCCGGTATGCAAATACAGCATATAACATTTCATGTTATTTTTGTGCCGGCATCGTGTAAACGCTAGGCCTAAACGAAACAAAATCATGTCGTTTAGGCCTTGCGTTTACACGATACCGGCACAAAAATGACATGAAAACGGCACAAAATGAAGACGGCTTCCTTGAGGGCATGAAATGAAAACGGAACACTAACCGATATCGTGTAAACGCCCGTGCTGTAACAGTTTGATGACGGTAATCACGATATATACGACCACAGTATTCGGGTCAGCAGTATTCACAAAGTCTTCTCAATTCTCATTGGAAGAGAATAGTCACATGCTAATCCGTAATCATATTATACCGGCACCGTGTAAACGCAAGATTTTTTGGCCTGTATTTACACACCGGCATGATTTTGTTCCGTTTTCAAACTGTACCGGTATCGCGTAAACGGGGTCTATACTTAGCTAAGTAAGTTGAGGAAAACGTTTATGTAAATCAGGACGAATCTGTATGCCATTTAAGCCTGGTTTTCATATATCGTAATTCATCGCCGATCATCGGCGATACAGCTTTGCGATGAATTGCGATGAAATAGGGTTATGAAAACCGACAATCGGGGACAATCCCCAGTTATCGGCGATCATCGCAAGAACCAAAAAAATTTGTTTCCCCCGATGATCGCCGACTGTCGCCGATGAATTAAGACAAGCAAAACAAATGAAAACCGAAATCCGATGAAATAAGACAAATTAGGACCCTGTCTCTGGAAGAAAACCAAGCACTTTAAACATGCATGAAATTGCCATGATTCTTCGGTTCTTCCCTTGTCTCAAATATTTTTCGCACCCAGAAACTCTTCTTTCTATATTTCTTACACAGTACCAGCGCTATGACGAGTGAAACTTCGTATAGAGTAATAATCTGTTGTTTAGGGGGCGCCCATTTTGACAAAAAAATATTATTTTCCCGCATTGATCGGTTATCGACGGCGACTGTCTGGGATGATCGGCGATCATCCCAGATAATCCCCGATCGTCGCAAATGTGAGCGTCGGCGATGATCGGCGATGAAATGCGACAAATGAAAACCAGGCTTAACAGATCTTGATTAAATATTCATTTCTTTTGAATTTCCTTCATGAATTTTTAATGAATTTGATAAAGATCTCTTATTGAGATGACGTACTTGAATTGGGTCGCCAATTGAAGGTTTCGTTGTAGTGCCTTCTGGTTTAGGAGCTCCTGGGTCTACCTTGGGTTCTAAAAGTACCATAAATTTAACTCATAATCAAGACCGTAATTTATTTTTGTAAACAGAATAGAATAGAATAGCATACAGGTAGAGGACAGCATAAGCTATAGAGTTGAAAAACAGAAGAAAGGGAAACAACAATCAAGTCAGTAAGATCAGGTAAAAACGCATCTTAGGCCTGGTTCAGACGTCGCATTTAATTCAGACGAATTTAACTCAATCAATTAAATGCGACTGTAGTGCGACGTATATGAAACGAATTAAATTCGACTGAAGAGTTAAATTCGTCTGAGACGTTGTGTCCGTCACGGTTAATTAAGGCTAGTTTCCACTCAGGAAAATCTTCCGCAGGACAGGAACGGAGAGGAAAGTTTTTTAAAGTCATTAGTTCCGACCGAGAGCTCACAAGACAAAGAAAACTTTCCTGTCCGTTCCAGTCCTGCGGAAGATTTTCCTGAGTGGAAATTAGCCTTAAGGGGACTCTCTACCCTAAATATAGCAAATCTGGTCGATTTTTTGGAATCAGTAAATTTCAACAAAAAACAAATCTACAGTTGGTTAAATGTGAATGTTTCTTTAAGAATAGTACTTAAACTTTACAAAAACCTTACTTTACTCATTCCACATAACTTCAGGGGGGTTACACATTCCCAGAAGACCCGATTATTCAAATATTTCAGTACATGAATAAAATGCTAAAACTCAAAGGCAATTAAACATGCAAGTATGAAACTTACCACATTTGTGCAACATGCACCAAGGAACAAATTAATGATTCATTTTTTTGATTGGACCCCTGGTGTTACCATGGTAACAATAAAAGCATCCAAGAAGCTACTTTCTTGTTATCTTTCCCAGAATTTGGTATATGATAAAAAGCTCTCATTAAGTTTTCAAGAACAATTATGTGAGCAACCTGAGAAAATTTCAGCCAAATCCATTAAAAGCTCTTTGAGTTTTAGCATTTTATAGGTTAAAATGTGCGGAAATCTAGTTCTTCGGAAAATCAAAGGTAAAGTTGGACTAATATGTCTTCGCATCATACCCTTAATTATATATATCCTGTTACACAAACTTTTATCAAACAGCAAACTATTCATCCATATTTCAAAGTTTAGATCTGTCCAATAATCCCAGTACACTAGTTAGCCTTCTTTCTTGGTCTTTTGGCTGGTTTTGGTCCCGGAAGTGCTTCTTCATTGAAAGCACCACTGGCATAAGATGGCCCACCCTCTCGGTCTCTGGCTTCCTGCTCTCTTACAAGTTTAGCTTGCCTTTGGGCAATTCTTTTCTTTTTTTCTACCAGACTGGCTTTTCTGGCTGCACCAAGCATTCTCTTCTTGTCCTTTTTTATTCCTGCTTGCTCAGTGTACTGACCATGTGGTATCTTGGCCAACTTCATCACTTCATGCCGAGCATCTGACCCACTGTCGAACTGAAGCACAGCAGACATTCCAGCCATTTCAACTGCCTTAGGCCCTTTGTACTTATGTTTTGGAGCTTTTGTCCAAACAATACCATTTAGGCTTTCATTTTGATTCTGTGAATAACCAGGCAAACATCGAAGGAGCAAAGATCGTTCACTAAGTCGGGTGAATAGAGGAAGAAGGAAGTCGAGGAAAACTGGATCAAGGTAGTGGACCTTTGGATCAACCTCTTTCTTTGTCCTAACATATTGACACCAAGAATCCGCATGCTGAGGGCAAAAACGGTGTCTTTTTTTTGAATTAGACAACAGTACACTATGGTGAAGTACAGCAAAGATGGCTTCTTGCATACTTTTTATGGAATTGTTTATTTCTTTTTCCGACTTGGCATTCCGATTTACATTTCTTCGTATAGCTTTACCATAGTACTCTTGCAATTTGTCAATAGTTTTGTCTGAAAGTCTATGACCTTTTCCACCCACTGACTTTCCATCTTTCAACTTCCCTGTTGTTTTCTTTTTCAGATCCCTGAGCGCAGTTCCAAGCCTTTTCTGTACATGGCCAATACAGTCCAGTTTCCTAACTCGATAACAAACAACACTTTCTTCTTCATGCTCTTTCTTCCATTTCTTATAGTTATTAGAGTTTATCCACTTCTCATACTCCTTACTCTGTCTGTTCATTCTTTCATACTTTTCACATGTTTTGCAACATCCATACACATCCCATACAGCCGTATAAGCCTTGGAATCACCATCACAAACCATATACTTGTATCGCATCTTGAAATCCAGAGAGCGTTTCCACAACTCCTCTGCAAATGAAACCTCCATGTTACCACTACTGCCATCATAGTTCTTTGTGCAGTGTTGCTGATGATTGGCATACCATTCTTTGTATTCTGTCGAATCTTTATCAGCTTTCTGCTTGTTACAAGCTGTACAAATCTTCGATCTGAAGCAGTAATCAAGCACTTGGCCTGTCTCTACAGAGATGACAAATCCAAATCCATAGTTAGCTGTGTGTCCCCTTTTGGACCAGGTACCATCAAAAGTGACAGCAATGTCAACTATATCATCATCTAAGATGTCCAGATTATCTTTTTTAAGCTTACATCGAAGCTTTTCACGGGTGGAACCAAGGTGTTTCTCAATAGCTTGCTTGTGGGCATCATAGAGAACATTGATGTGGGTGTTCCAGGCTTGAGATGACATTGGTTGAGGCATATTCAATATGCTACAAATTGTAGCCATGCCCTCTCTGCCAATGCCAGTTTCTGATGCTGCATACACCAACCGTCGATTTATATCAGTGGCATCATTAGGATCCCACGAGTTTGCAGTTGATTTTGATGTGGGAAGATAAGTTTTCTTCTTGCACTTCGAGCATTGCAAACAAAACAGAGCACTCTGACCATAACGTTTTGCCTGATCTTCGACAAAAAGAATATTTGCATTTTTACATTTGTGGTTATCTTGAAATGCTTGATGAACATTGGACAAATGAAAAAAACGATAACCAGGATCTTCAACAAAATATGCCTTTGATGGATCACAATGCTCATCAATTTCATCATCACTCTCACCTGAGTCACCTTCACCAACAAAATCACTGTCACTAGATTTAGCAGATGCCATAATCTTCTTTTCACTAGCTGTCCTTGCCAGATTTTCTTCACTGTTGCTGTTCAAATCGCCATCTAGTTCTGAAACAGCAGGTTCACAAATGGCCGAAGAACTACAACATTCAGACAAATTTTGGGACTGGTCATCCCGATCCTCATTCGTTTGTTTTGCCTTCTCCCACGAAGAAATACCACGAAATCTGTCTTTAGACTTTCTTCTAGGCATTCTTCAAACAAAATGAGCATAAAACTCTGACTTTTCTTTGTAAATTCGATCGAATATCTTTGAAACACAGTGGAGCTAACTGACAATGCAACGTGACGAACATGCGCACAAATATCCCTCCCCCCTGAAATACATTCGTTTCCAGACCTCTTAGAAATGTATGTTGAAACACGTCCAAACAAAACTTCATGAGTATTCATCCGTTTTTGACCGGATTTCTTGCCGTTTTTGAAGAAAAACTTTTCCCGTTTCCATGGCAACGGGAGTTGGGAAATTGCATTTTAAAGACAGTTGTCAGAAAAAAGGCCATATCTTAGAAACTAAGCGGAATTTTAACATTCTGTAAAAAGTACCTTTACAAGGAATGTTACCATCATAAATTGAGACTAATTTTCAAATTTTGCCCATGTAACCAAAATTCAGGGTAGAGAGTCCCCTTAAGGCTGTTTTCAACTAGGCGATATTTCTCGAGCGAAGCGACTTTTTTCTTTTGTCTTGGCTAATTAGTTCCACTCGAGAGCTTGCGAGACAAAAGAAAATGTCGCTTCGCGCGACATTGTTCGCCTAGTGGAAAACCGCCTTTAAGCCCGTTCTCCACTAGGCGAATTTGTTCGCACGAAGCGAATTCTCCGGCAATATGATTGGCAAGTAAGAGAATTGGCGCGAAAACTAGCAGCACCAACCAATTACATTGCATGAACGGGTATTTCGATTCGATTCGCGCGAACAAATTCACCAAGTGGAGAACGGGCTTAAGGCGGTTTTCCACTAGGCGATATTTTTCGAGCGAGGCGACTTTTTTCTTTTGCCTTGGCTAATTAGTTCCACCCGAGAGCTTACGAGACAGAAGAAAATGTCGCTTCGCGCGACATTTTTCGCCTAGTGGAAAACCGCCTTTAAAGGCGGTTTTCCACTAGGCGACATTTGTCGACCAACTCGACATTTTTCTTTTGTCTTGGCTAATTAGTTCCACTCGAGAGCTTGCGAGACAAAAGAAAATGTCGCTTCGCGCGACATTTTTCGCCTAGTGGAAAACCGCCTTTAGACGGATACAACGTCTGAAATGCGTGTTGGTTTCAGACGTCGCTGTATCGTCGCATCGAATTCATTAATGCATAAATTATGATAACATATTTTTAGAGCCCGTGATCAGATTTTTGTTTACTTCGCATGCGTATTGGACGTTTTTGACGCGATCTAGCGGGATTTTCGTGGCTCGTCACTGAGTTAAATTCGTCGCATGAAACGAATTCGAGTTTACGTCGAGTTTAACTATGAATTAAATTCGTCTGAATTAAATGCGACGTATGAAGCAGGCCTTAGTACCTTCAACGACATCATAATCATCTGTAAAAAACTGTTCCAAAGGCTTCCTTTTCGGTCTCTGTGATAACAAAAAATTATAAACTGTGATTTGAGGTGCACATGAATGTGGTGCAATAAACTGAAAAGAACATTCCATAACATTATAAATGACACTCGTGTTGTATGTAAGCCGTACCTTTAGAGTGTTCAGGAGTTGTTGAATTTTAGAAGAAACTTTCCCAGGTGATACAGCTGTATCAGGGTTAAGGTAAAAATTAGGATTAGAATTTTGTATTGCACAGAATACTACTGGTATACTGTGTGTATTGAGTCCATGCAATATATACAGTAATACTCCTTTGTTTCCTTCCTCCACTCTCTCCTTCCCCCTTTTCCCTCTTTCTCACCTTCTCTGCCTCTCTCCTTCCCTACGTTTCCTCATCTCCAACTCCCCTCCTTCCCTACCATCTCTCCTCCCCACCTTCTCTCCTCCCCCACCTTCCTTCCTCCCCACCTTCCCTCCTTCCCCACCTCCTTCTACACCTTCCCTCCTTTCTCACCTTCCCTCCTCCCCACCTCTCCCCCCCCCCACCTTCTCTCCTCCCCCACCTTCCCTCCTTCCCCACCTCCTTTCCCACCTTCCCTCCTCCCCACCTTCCCTCCTCCCCACCTTCTCTCCTCCCCCACCTTCTCTCCTCCCCCACCTTCCTTCCTCCCCACCTTCCCTCCTTCCCCACCTCCTTCTACACCTTCCCTCCTTTCTCACCTTCCCTCCTCCTCACCTTCTCTCCTCCCCCACCTTCTCTCCTCCCCCACCTTCCTTCCCCCCCACCTTCCCTCCTTCCCCACCTCCTTGTACACCTTCCCTCCTTTCTCACCTTCCCTCCTCCCCACCTTCTCCCCTCCCCCACCTCTCCTCCCCCACCTCTCCTCCCCCACCTTCCCTCCATCCCCACCTCCTCCCCACCTTCCCTCCTCCCCACCTTCTCTCCTCCCCCACCTTCCCTCCTTCCCCACCTCCTCCCCACCTTCCCTCCTTCCCCACCTCCTTCCACACCTTCCCTCCTTTCTCACCTTCCCACCTTTCTTACCATCCCTCCTCCCCACCTTCTCTCCTCCCCCACCTTCCCTCTTCCCCCACCTCCTTCCACACCTTCCCTCCTTTCTCACTTTTCCTTTTCTCCCACCTTCCCTCCTCCCCACTTTCTCTTCTTCCCTCTCTTTTTCTTACACTCACCACCTTCCCTCCTTCATCACATTTCATCCCTCCCCACCTTCCCTCCTTCCCCAGCTTCTATCCTTTCTGAGCTACTCTTCTTACCCACCTTCCCACCTCAATTTCCCTCCCTCCTCTCCTTCCACACCTTACCTCTTGCCCCTTTCTCCACCTTCCCTCTCTGCCCCTATCCCCACCTTCCTCACCTCTCCCCCCCCCCCCCCCCAAACCCCACACCTCCCCATTTGTCAATAACTACTCACGTCCAGTACTAGAATCTGAGTCAGAGTCCAAACGAATTGAAACAACTTGCATCTGACTTCTTCGTTTACCCCCAATTTTTGAGCGGTCTCCTTCAACCACTATCGGTTGAGCCACAGCAATGTCTGGTTCATGTTTCCCTGTCATTTTCACCAGGTTTGGACTTGGTGTTTCTTCAACACTAAGTTTATATTTCTCTGCTGGCTTTGCTGCTTGTGATGTCTCACCAGCTGAGTCAGCACCTGCATCTGCTCCATCATAATCTGCTATGGGAATGTCCACTACAAAACAAATCATAATTTAAACATTCAAGATTTACATATCACAGCGTGGTTTCTTATTTATGAAATGAAAGTAGCCAATGTTGAAAAGCTAACCAGTCCCAAACACCTAATAATCTAATTGTACAGTTGTGTAGCTTTTACCTGTTTCCATTTCGAAAGGCACTTTTTGTCTTAAAGACTGTCGTTTAAATGGAGATGGGGCGTGGCTGTCATTATGGGTTTTTCGTTGAGCTAAAGCAGCCTGAACCACTTCTACTCGTGTCACTAAAAACAAAAGAAAACAAAATGTTAGAGATGGACAGGCAGGCTGTCAGAAAGGAAGGGGAGAAAGAAAACATGATCGGAAATGGTGGCTGTCGAGGCTCGTGAAATACAGGCTAACCCGTATTAGCTATGCATGCGTAGAACAAATATCTTGCATGTAAACGTCATCAGTACACAGCCAACAACTCACTTGAGCCAGCTTGCACGTGGACTGCAAACTGCCCCATGAAAGCGGTTGATTTTCTATGCAATTTCCGATCGTGTACAGTAGGAAGGAAGGCAGGAAATTAAGGAAATTAAATAGGAAATCAAGGGAGGAGGAAAACACGAAAAGAAGAAAAGGAGAAGGAGAAGGAAAAAAGAAAGAAAAAAAGAAAGAAAAAGAAAGAAAGAGGAAGGAGGGAAAGTAGGATTGGAAGGAGGAAAAAAGGATGGGGGAAAGAGGGAAATAGGAAGGAAGAAAATAGAGAAGGAGGAAAGTGAGAAAGAAAGAAAGTAGGGAAAGAGCAAAGGGTGAAGAGAAAAGAAGGGAGGGAGGAAGGAAGGAAAAAAGGAAAGAAGCAAACGAAGGAGGAAGAAAGATAGAAAAGAGGTAAAAGAGAAAAAAGGGAAGGAAATGAAAGAAAAGAGGAAGGGAAAGGAAAGAAAGAAATGATAGAGAGATAGAAAAAGGGAGGGAAAATGGGAGGAAAGGAAAGAAAGAGAAAAATAAGAAAGGAAGAACATACCAGGTAGAGCATGGTATACTGAATCTGGACCAGGACTAAAATGAGAGGAGTGATTGGGTTCTGGTGAGGCTAAAACACAAATAAACAAACATTTTACACTCTGTTCAAGTTCCATTACAACCAAACTAAATTGGATTTCTGAACTGTGACCAATCTGCAACAGCATACAAAGGGGGGCTGCACACCCCATCAGCCCAACACACATATACTATGGTTGTGGTTTGAGCGTGGACACATGATGACACATGTTTCACATGGGAAACTTATATGTTGCTAAGCGGAAACTGTAACGTTACTAAGGCCAAACGGTATTGTTTCAATTTGAAATGAGCACCAAATTTTCAAAGCAAATGTGGGAATGTTTATAACTCATCTTTACACACAATTAAATCTTCATCAAGTGAAGCTAAGAACTCCACAGTGCTTTTCCGATCAGCTATTACACTGACAAACCCCACAACGCGACGTTTGTGTGAAGAAACAATACTGTTTGGCCTTAGTAACATTACAGTTTCCTTTTAAAGATGCTGGATGCGAAACCAGGATTATTCATATTAATGTTGACAACGTTCTCTGGTTTATAATATTTATTTGAGTTACGAGCTTTCGGCTGCCAGTCTGCAGCCTTCGACGGGTGAATTACAATGAATGGATATGACGACATACATGACAGTTTACAATTACATACATGGACAAAGGAGGTGATATAGTGACAGTTCCACCCACACGAATAGATCGCTAGGTTGCATCATTAATTAGTTAAAGTTTCTTGACTAAAAATCGGTATTGTTCCGGCATATGCTTTGAGTTGTTGTCTGAGCTTTTCGTGATTGCGGTATGCCAGGATTCTAAAGTTGTTCTGTGCCGATAGTTGCCTTTGTCAATTATCTTGCCGTTTTCAAAGTCTATTTGGTGATCGTTCGTCCAATCATGGTTTGCGATGTTTGATCCACTTAGTTTCACACGTGAAATGTGTGTTGTCAAAAAACATTTTGTTTTGATAGCCTAACCCTGTCAGTATGGCTATACTTATGACACTTCTGCTGTAAATATAACCTCTTTCTACTGTATACAATATATCCTGATCCACTGGGGCAATTGGGTTAGAAATCTTTCTCCTACTGAACATGTAGTGGGGTGATAAAATTACTAAATTTTGAGTTTAGTTATTCATATTAAATAATCTTGCAGTTTTTTAATTGGCAATGCAGTCTATTCATTACTGTTATTTACATACAAGTTTAACCTATTCCTGCCTAAGCCAGTCAAAGATAACCCCTTCTTGTCTTACTCTGTCTAACACCAGATAATTTTACTCATCAAAGGGAGTACCCTCAGACATCGTAGCCAGCAATGGGTGAAGCTTTCATCTATGACCTCATCATCTTTAACATATTTTATTGTTTACTTGAATAATTTATGTAATGCTTTTCAATATACCTTGTTGAACATTGGCCAATAATCGAGCCTTCTTTTTTTCATAGCCTTTCTGAGTGATGTCCCCTTGAAACAAAGAAAACCTTTATTTAAACAATTTGTTAAGGAATATGTCGGTCAACACTCACAAAGTAAAATACATATAACACTTTGAAAGATACGTTTTAGCATATGTCTCTTAATTTAGCGAATTAATTGTGGTTAATGGCCTTGAAGATGACTCCACATCACTGTGCAAATATCAGTTTTACAGTGTCAACAATATCCTGAAGATGGCGTTTTAAGTCTGAAAACTACAGTAAATTGTACAAACTAACAAACTGTACAGATAATCCATATATATCCTGTATCTGTAAAACAATAATGTATAAACGTTGTAATGAAAAATTCAAGCCCACAGGCCAGTTATAAGTACGTCAAAACAAAGTCACTACAAAATATTGAGCTTCTTCGAGAGTTCAACCGAAGCTTAAGAATGACAATGACACGACATTTTAAAATAACACTTGGTATTCAAGATATTTTATCAGTGTTCTCCATAGTCTTAGGTAAGAAAACAGTATATCGTCTCTGTGATAAGCACAACAACAAAATAACATATGATTATGGCTGTCAAGGAAGCTCTATTTACAAAGTCAGGCGTAACCAGTCTATTGCATGTTTTCTTAATTTACTGTGACACCGGCGAAATACAGAAGATTTTCACAGGATATTTACAATAAACAGAGGAATTAAACCTTCATTACTGAGACCTTGTCGTGCTGATAAAAGCCTTAGATAAAGAAGGTGGAGGAAATGTCTACAACACTTCAGGGCAATAAATACTGACACCGAGCTGCATCAGTCTTTTTACCTTCTTCTAACTCGAGATCCAAGTCTTTTAGCTTTTGTTGAAGCTCAGGAGGATAGGATACGTAGTTTCTACCATCCATGGCAGACAGGAACTAAAGAAAGAAGCTCAGAAAAACAGAGGGACACGCTTTAATCTTTGGTATAAATACTCAGTCTGAAAATAATATCATTATCGTCAGGATCATCGATGTCAACCAAAATATTCCATAGGCTTGAGCCCTCAAACTCAAAGAATTATCGTCAGCGTAAATTTTTCAGGGGGGGAAGGGGGTTCTAAGTAAATAAAGTAAATAAGTAAATAAGTAAATAAGTAAATAAGTAAATAAGTAAATAAGTAAATAAGTAAATAAGTAAATAAGTAAATAAGTAAATAAGTAAGTAAATAAGTAAATAAGTAAATAAGTAAATAAGTAAATAAGTGAATAAGTAAATAAGTAAATAAATAAGTAAATAAATAAATAAATAAATAAGTAAATAAGTAAATAAGTAAATAAGTAAATAAGTAAATAAGTAAATAAGTAAATAAGTAAATAAGTAAATAAGTAAATAAGTAAATAAATAAGTAAATAAGTAAATAAGTAAATAAAGTAAATAAGTAAATAAGTAAATAAGTAAATAAGTAAATAAGTAAATAAAGTAAATAAGTAAATAAGTAAATAAGTAAATAAATAAGTAAATAAATAAATAAATAAATAAATAAATAAGTAAATAAGTAAATAAGTAAATAAGTAAATAAGTAAATAAGTAAATAAGTAAATAAGTAAATAAGTAAATAAGTAAATAAGTAAATAAGTAAATAAGTAAATAAAGTAAATAAGTAAATAAGTAAATAAGTAAATAAGTAAATAAGTAAATAAGTAAATAAGTAAATAAGTAAATAAGTAAATAAGTAAATAAGTAAATAAGTAAATAAGTAAATAAGTAAATAAGTAAATAAGTTAATAAGTAAATAAAGTAAATAAGTAAATAAGTAAATAAGTAAATAAGTAAATAAGTAAATAAGTAAGTAAGTAAATAAGTAAATAAGTAAATAAGTAAATAAGTAAATAAGTAAATAAGTAAATAAGTAAATAAGTAAATAAGTAAATAAGTAAATAAGTAAATAAGTAAGTAAATAAGTAAATAAGTAAATAAGTAAATAAGTAAATAAGTAAATAAGTAAATAAGTAAATATGTAAATAAGTAAATAAGTAAATAAGTAAATAAGTAAATAAGTAAATAAGTAAATAAGTAAATAAGTAAATAAGTAAATAAGTAAATAAGTAAATAAGTAAATAAGTAAATAAGTAAATAAGTAAATAAGTAAGTAAGAAAATAAGTAAATAAGTAAATAAGTAAATAAGTAAGTAAGTAGATAAGTAAATAAGTAAGTAAATAAGTAAATGAGTAAATAAGTAAATAAGTAAATAAGTAAATAAGTAAATAAATAAATAAGTAAATAAGTAAATAAGTAAGAAAGTAGATAAGTAAATAAATAAGTAAATAAGTAAATAAGTAAGTAAGTAAATAAGTAAATAAGTAAATAAGTAAATAAGTAAATAAGTAAATAAGTAAATAAGTAAATAAGTAAATAAGTAAATAAGTAAATAAGTAAATAAGTAAATAAGTAAATAAGTAAATAAGTAAATAAGTAAATAAGTAAATAAGTAAATAAGTAAATAAGTAAATAAGTAAATAAGTAAATAAGTAAATAAGTAAATAAGTAAATAAGTAAATAAGTAAATAAGTAAATAAGTAAATAAGTAAATAAGTAAATAAGTAAATAAGTTAATAAGTAAATAAAGTAAATAAGTAAATAAGTAAATAAGTAAGTAAGTAAATAAGTAAATAAGTAAATAAGTAAATAAGTAAATAAGTAAATAAGTAAATAAGTAAATAAGTAAATAAGTAAATAAGTAAATAAGTAAGTAAGTAGATAAGTAAATAAATAAGTAAATAAGTAAATAAGTAAATAAGTAAGTAAGTAAATAAGTAAATAAGTAAATAAGTAAATAAGTAAATAAGTAAATAAGTAAATAAGTAAATAAGTAAATAAGTAAATAAGTAAATAAGTAAATAAGTAAATAAGTAAATAAGTAAATAAGTAAATAAGTAAATAAGTAAATAAGTAAATAAGTAAATATGTAAATAAGTAAATAAGTAAATAAGTAAATAAGAAAATAAGAAAATAAGTAAATAAGTAAATAAGTAAATAAGTAAATAAGTAAATAAGTAAATAAGTAAATAAGTAAATAAGTAAATAAGTAAGTAAATAAGTAAATAAGTAAATAAGTAAATAAGTGAATAAGTAAATAAGTAAATAAGTAAATAAGTAAATAAGTAAATAAGTAAATAAGTAAATAAGTAAATAAGTAAATAAGTAAATAAGTAAATAAGTAAGTAAATAAGTAAATAAAGTAAATAAGTAAATAAGTAAATAAGTAAATAAGTAAATAAGTAAATAAGTAAGTAAATAAGTAAATAAGTAAATAAGTAAATAAGTGAATAAGTAAATAAGTAAATAAATAAGTATATAAATAAATAAATAAATAAATAAGTAAATAATTAAATAAGTAAATAAGTAAATAAGTAAATAAGTAAATAAGTAAATAAGTAAATAAGTAAATCAGTAAATAAGTAAATAAGTAAATAAGTAAATAAGTAAATAAGTAAATAAGTAAATAAGCAAATAAGTAAATAAGTAAATAAGTAAATAAATAAGTAAATAAATAAATAAATAAATAAATAAGTAAATAAGTAAATAAGTAAATAAGTAAATAAGTAAATAAGTAAATAAGTAAATAAGTAAATAAGTAAATAAGTAAATAAGTAAATAAGTAAATAAGTAAATAAGTAAATAAGTAAATAAAGTAAATAAGTAAATAAGTAAATAAGTAAATAAGTAAATAAGTAAATAAGTAAATAAGTAAATAAGTAAATAAGTAAATAAGTAAATAAGTTAATAAGTAAATAAAGTAAATAAGTAAATAAGTAAATAAGTAAATAAGTAAATAAGTAAGTAAGTAAATAAGTAAATAAGTAAATAAGTAAATAAGTAAATAAGTAAATAAGTAAATAAGTAAATAAGTAAATAAGTAAGTAAATAAGTAAATAAGTAAATAAGTAAATAAGTAAATAAGTAAATAAGTAAATAAGTAAATAAGTAAATAAGTAAATAAGTAAATAAGTAAATAAGTAAATAAGTAAGTAAATAAATAAGTAAATAAGTATATAAGTAAATAAGTAAATAAGTAAATAAAGTAAATAAGTAAATAAGTAAATAAGTGAATAAGTAAATAATTAAATAAGTAAATAAGTAAATAAATAAGTAAATTAATAAATAAATAAATAAATAAATAAATAAGTAAATAAGTAAATAAGTAAATAAGTAAATAAGTAAATAAGTAAATAAGTAAATAAGTAAATAAGTAAATAAGTAAATAAGTAAATAAGTAAATAAGTAAATAAGTAAATAAGTAAATAAGTAAATAAGTAAATAAGTAAATAAGTAAATAAGTAAATAAAGTAAATAAGTAAATAAGTAAATAAGTAAATAAGTAAATAAGAAAATAAGTAAATAAGTAAATAAGTAAATAAGTAAATAAGTAAATAAGTAAATAAGTAAATAAGTAAATAAGTAAATAAGTAAATAAGTAAATAAGTAAATAAGTAAATAAAGTAAATAAGTAAGTAAATAAGTAAATAAGTAAATAAGTAAATAAGTAAATAATTAAATAAGTAAATAAGTAAATAAATAAGTAAATAAATAAATAAATAAATAAATAAGTAAATAAGTAAATAAGTAGATAAGTAAATAAGTAAATAAGTAAATAAGTAAATAAGTAAATAAGTAAATAAGTAAATAAGTAAATAAGTAAATAAGTAAATAAGTAAATAAGTAAATAAGTAAATAAGTAAATAAGTAAATAAGTAAATAAGTAAGTAAATAAGTAAATAAGTAAATAAGTAAATAAGTAAATAAGTAAATAAATAAGTAAATAAGTAAATAAATAAATAAATAAATAAGTAAATAAGTAAATAAGTAAATAAGTAAATAAGTAAATAAGTAAATAAGTAAATAATTAAATAAGTAAATAAGTAAATAAGTAAATAAGTAAATAAGTAAATAAGTAAATAAAGTAAATAAGTTAATAAGTAAATAAGTAAATAAGTAAATAAGTAAATAAGTAAATAAGTAAATAAGTAAATAAGTAAATAAGTAAGTAAGTAAGTAAGTAAATAAGTAAATAAGTAAATAAGTAAATAAGTAAATAAGTAAATAAGTAAATAAGTAAATAAGTAAATAAGTAAATAAGTAAATAAGTAAATAAGTAAATAAAGTAAATAAGTAAATAAGTAAATAAGTAAATAAGTAAATAAGTAAATAAGTAAATAAGTAAATAAGTAAATAAGTAAATAAGTAAATAAGTAAATAAGTAAATAAAGTAAATAAGTAAATAAGTAAATAAGTAAATAAGTAAATAAGTAAATAAGTAAATAAGTAAATAAGTAAATAAGTAAATAAGTAAATAAGTAAATAAGTAAATAAATAAGTAAATAAGTAAATAAATAAATAAATAAATAAATAAGTAAATAAGTAAATAAGTAAATAAGTAAATAAGTAAATAAGTAAATAAGTAAATAAGTAAATAAGTAAATAAGTAAATAAGTAAATAAGTAAATAAGTAAATAAGTAAATAAGTAAATAAAGTAAATAAGTAAATAAGTAAATAAGTAAATAAGTAAATAAGTAAATAAGTAAATAAGTAAATAAGTAAATAAGTAAATAAGTAAATAAGTAAATAAGTAAATAAGTAAATAAGTAAATAAGTAAATAAGTAAATAAGTAAATAAAGTAAATAAGTAAATAAGTAAATAAGTAAATAAGTAAATAAGTAAATAAGTAAATAAGTAAATAAGTAAATAAGTAAATAAGTAAATAAGTAAATAAGTAAATAAGTAAATAAGTAAATAAAGTAAATAAGTAAATAAGTAAATAAGTAAATAAGTAAATAAGTAAATAAGTAAATAAGTAAATAAGTAAATAAGTAAATAAGTAAATAAGTAAATAAGTAAATAAGTAAATAAGTAAATAAGTAAATAAGTAAATAAGTAAATAAGTAAATAAGTAAATAAGTAAATAAAGTAAATAAGTAAATAAGTAAATAAGTAAATAAGTAAATAAGTAAATAAGTAAATAAGTAAATAAGTAAATAAGTAAATAAGTAAATAAGTAAATAAGTAAATAAATAAATAAGTAAATAAGTAAATAAGTAAATAAGTAAATAAGTAAATAAGTAAATAAGTAAATAAGTAAATAAGTAAATAAAGTAAATAAGTAAATAAGTAAATAAGTAAATAAGTAAATAAGTAAATAAAGTAAATAAGTAAATAAGTAAATAAGTAAATAAGTAAATAAGTAAATAAGTAAATAAGTAAATAAGTAAATAAGTAAATAAGTAAATAAGTAAATAAGTAAATAAGTAAATAAGTAAATAAGTAAATAAATAAGTAAATAAGTAAATAAGTAAATAAGTAAATAAGTAAATAAGTAAATAAGTAAATAAAGTAAATAAGTAAATAAGTAAATAAGTAAATAAGTAAATAAGTAAATAAGTAAATAAGTAAATAAGTAAATAAGTAAATAAGTAAATAAGTAAATAAGTAAATAAGTAAATAAGTAAATAAGTAAATAAGTAAATAAGTAAATAAAGTAAATAAAGTAAATAAGTAAATAAGTAAATAAGTAAATAAGTAAATAAGTAAATAAGTAAATAAGTAAATAAGTAAATAAGTAAATAAGTAAATAAGTAAATAAGTAAATAAGTAAATAAGTAATTAAGTAAATAAGTAAATAAGTAAATAAGTAAATAAGTAAATAGTAAATAAGTAAATAAGTAAATAAGTAAATAAGTAAATAAGTAAATAAGTAAATAAGTAAATAAGTAAATAGTAAATAAGTAAATAAGTAAATAAGTAAATAAGTAAATAAGTAAATAAGTAAATAAGTAAATAAGTAAATAAGTAAATAAGCAAATAAGTAAATAAGTAAATATGTAAATAAGTAGATAAGTAAATAAGTAAATATGTAAATAAGTAAATAAGTAAATAAGTAAATAAGTAAATAAGTAAATAAGTAAATAAGTAAATAAGTAAATAAGTAAATAAGTAAATAAGTAAATAAGTAAATAAGTATATAAGTAAATAAGTAAATAAGTAAATAAGTAAATAAGTAAATAAATAAATAAATAAATAAATAAATATAAATCTGTCGTTTTGCAAAAAATGTCGAAAATCGTCAACCGTTACCATGGTTGCAAGACTCTAGTCCCCAGGGAAAAATCTGTGGCAGCCGCGATATAGAAAATAGAATTAGAATTTAGAAACGTTTTCTGCAAGGGACTTGTAATCTTTTCCGCTCAAAAATGCCAATGGCTTTGCGTATTTTAAAAAGATGCAACGACACAAACGATCTTTAGAGTTCTTACAAAGTCCTTATCAGGGTAATAAGCGGTTTGTATCGCCAATATTAGCCGCGAGAAGACCATATTTGGCGCCTAGTATTCAGGCAGAAGAATTCAATACTAAATGGGTAAGTGATGACCACACACTTATTTGGCTTGATAAGCTAGGCATTTAACAACTAATGTTGTTTAACCCTTCAACAGGCCATCGGACATTTTTGTCCCTACTCAATATATTTAATATACTCTGGCTAATGCCAGACGATTTTACTTGTCAACTGGGTACCTCTTGCAGAAACTTGCCTGTTAAAGGGTTAAGATCTCTTTTATAACTGATTACGAATATGACACAATTTAAACTGATATAAAACAGTATCAAATCGACAAATCAAACAATTTGTGAAGGCACAATTAAATTATTATTCAAGTAACGTGATAGACTGTACCACTCTGACCCCATTTCTGATTGACTCATAATTACATTTGTTAGAGGTAAATCTGTTAGGCAAGTCTTTTTATTGGTTGCGATCGTCATACTTTAATTAGATTACTGCAAGATATAAGTGATTATGGTGGTGTCTTCAACCAAGATTCTCTCACAACTTTCAGTATTTCAAGGAAGAGTGGAGGGTTGATTGGCCAAAGTCACATAACAATATCTCTCACATAAGTATATTTCTCTCTGACTCTGACAAAGGGTCTTCGCTCAAAACGTTAGACTCCTACATTCTCTGTTTCAGCAGTATATCTAACCTTACTATATTTCGATTGTTGTTAATCTACACTGCCTATGCAGCACGCTACTTTTATTAACAATATATAGGGCTGGCCATTTTGGTAATTTTTTAGGGAAAAAAGAGATCAACAATCATTGTCACTTTACATATAAGGTTGTGAGTTATCCAATCAAAATATGATTTAATTTAAAGTTTGCAATTTTATTAGATAAGTGTTTAGTTGCCTACACTGGATGCCAGAGACTCTAATTGTCTGTTCCTACTGTATGCTAGAGCCTCTGGCATCCAGGGTATCAGTTGCCTCAAATTTTGAATTTCATTAAATTAAATTCCAGGTATCACCTCAATTCCAAGTAGACGAGAGTGAAACATGTAAAAGTCCCAGCAACAAAAGAAGAAGAAGAGGGGGCATTAGGAGACAGAAAGCAAAGCAAGCCACAATACCAAATCAAACTGTTGAAAATGAAGGTACATTATTTCCAGAACTAAATTTTGCATCATCTGATCAAAATGGAACGGGTTCACAACAACAGACTGAAAGCATTCAGAGCAATGCATCTCTAAGAAGATCAAAGCGCATTAACAGGGGTACCCGAAGTGGCATGGCACAGTCTAGCACACAGAGAAGAATCAGAAAAGACAAAAAATCGTTTTTGTTTAGCTTGGGTAGTCCACGAACACCAATTGTTTCTGGTGAAATCTTAGCACATGAAACACCAGAAGATCAAATTGCTGCTAACAGAATAAAAAGGCTTAGATCTAAATAAAAGACTAATCTAACACACAAGAAATGAATTAAAACTAATTGAAAAATTATTGATGGCATCAAACATGTGAAGAAATTTTGATGCTATGAGTTGTTATAAAGATTCCTTATAATATAAAAACTATTAGTATAGGTTACCCAAGGTAACTACATCAGTTATTTACCAGGGCCGAAGGCCCGAGGTAAATAACTTATGTAGTTACCGAGGTTGAGGTAACTAACCTACTTAGTTCAAGATCACAAGAGAGGTTACCTAAGAAAACTGAGATACTGAGTTCATTATCACAGAGGTTGTCTAAGAAACACCCCAGTCATGATGATAAATCTTTTATCACATTTGTGACCACTGATTAACCCTTATTTTCCCAACCACGCATAAATCACATTAATTGCCCTGGGTTAAATTAATTTGATTTATATGTGGTTGGGAGTAATTATTATAAATAAACAACCACGATGCATCAAAGAAAACTGAGGTGATCGTGAACTAATATTTAATTCCCAATCTCTCCCTCCTTTCTAATAAGCCTCCCTAGTTTAGATACCAAATTTTATAATAAGCTTCCCTTTTTGTTAAGTTGCTGTTTTTAATTTTGAAATTAAATTAGGGAATTGATGATGGGGAATGAAAATGTGTAAAATACCCTGTACAGTATCATTTATTTATATAGTAAACGTCACATTATGTTATCTCAGTTATAGTTTAATAATTAATGTTGTAAGGGGGCAGGAACTTTACCCCACGATTGAATTGAACATTTTGTCATGAATTGACAAAATTGTGATACATTTTTTGCCAAATATAGCACCATAATACAAAATTGCAAGTAGAATTTGTGACAGGAGACTGAATTACATGAAGACCATCTGGCAGAATATACTTTGTCAGGAAACATGTTTATACATTTCATTAAATAAAGTTTATTACTATCTTATTGCTATACTGTATTATTATTACCAGTACAGTACAGTACAGTACAGTACAGTACAGTACAGTACAGTACAGTACAGTACAGTACAGTACAGTACAGTACAGTACAGTACAGTACAGTACAAACTGCAACCTCCAAAATTTGAAAACATACAAACAATGTAACAATCAACATTATTCCCTTCCTAATTAATATGCATAAAATAATTCAAAATTCTGATTGACTGAGGAGTGGTGCTGTTGGAAATATGTGCAGCCGAGGAAAAAATAAATACAATTTTTTGAGAGCCAATCAGAGACAAAAACATTTTTTGAGAGCCAATCAGAGACAAAAACTGAAGAGTCAATCCCATTCTACAAAATCTACAGCAGATTTTGATTTCACAGATGGTATAAATATGTCAATAGACCAGTTGCACAATGCTGCGCCGCATTATTTTGGCAGGCCACATGCACAAAAAACGTGACCAATAGACCTTATTCAAAAATGGCCGCCGAATTAGAATTCTTTTATAAATTAGCCCTTATGACCTCGTTTTAAAGTAAAAATTCTTTTGAATTTCACACATGAAAACGAGTTCATAAGGGCCAATTTATATGTATATAAAAGAATTGTAATTTGGCGGCCATTTTTGAATAATACTAAACGAAATTTAACTATTTTTAAAGATAGAAATAAATCCTGATGCTAATATCTTCAGAAATTGTGGAGTTTCTTTCATTTACCGCATTTGTTATGCATGTAGTCTGCCAAAATTATGCGTGTGGCCCGCCAAAATTATGCGTGGGCCCGCCAAAATGATGCGTGTGGCCCACCAAAATTATGCATGTGGCCTGCCAAAATGATGCGTGTGACCCGCCAAAATGATGCCTGCACATGATCGTGCAACTCGCGTATAAATCTTAAATTTATTTTCCTGTATTTGGTCCAGAGACCAGAGTTTGAAAGTTTACGTGAAGTCGAATGTTCTTGTGTTTTCTCAACGTGCGCAGGTAATTAAACGACGCTTTGTGTTGTTCGTTAGTGAAGTTCAAACTGGAATACAACAGTTGAAGGCCCTGATTCCTTGCATCTTCAACAAACTGAAGTGATTTGGCATCAGCTTCAGCAGTTATGATGGTCACATTGGCAGCCGCATCCTGGTTCACTTCTTGAATTTTATTGTTGATTTCTTGCTTCTTTTGCTCGGTCTTCTTTCTTGCAATCTGATAAAAATTGACAAAAATATACATGTAAAAGCTGATATCCACTCAGAAAAATCTTCCACAGGACCGGAACGGACAGGGAAGTTTTCTTTGTCTTGTGAGCTCTCGGTCGGAACTAATGACTTCAACACAAAGGAAACTTTCCTGTCCGTTCCTATCCTGCGGAAGATTTTCCTGTGTGGAAACTAGCCTTAACCGATACCGTATTTTTCGGACTATAAACCGCAGCTTTTTTCCAAAATGTAAGGTCATGTGGTTTATACACCTGTGTGGTTTATATGTGAATGAATTAAACATTTTTTTAGATACCGTAGAAGATATTTTCTTTTGTATTTTAAAAAATCTCACAATTACTTAGATGTTATGCTACGCTATAAGTATAAGGCGTTACATTACAAGTTGTTACGCTACGTTATAAGACGTCACACTACGCTGTAAGACGTCGCGCTAAGCCGCTATGCTGTAAAACGTTTACACTATAAGTTTTCACGCTAGGTTATAAGACGTTACGCTAGGTTATAAGACGTTGCGCTAGGTTATAAGACGTGCTAGGTTATAAGACGTTGTGCTAGGTTATAAGACGTTACGCTAGGTTATAAGACGTTGCGCTAGGTTATAAGACGTTGCGCTAGGTTATAAGACGTTGCGCTAGGTTACAAGACGTTACGCTAGGTTATAAGACGTTGCACTAGGTTATAAGACGTTACGCTAGGTTATAAGGCGTTACGCTAGGTTATAAGACGTTGCGCTAGGTTATAAGACGTTACGCTAGGTTATAAGGCGTTACGCTAGGTTATAAGACGTTGCGCTAGGTTATAAGACGTTGCGCTAGGTTATAAGACGTTGCGCTAGGTTATAAGACGTTACGCTAGGTTATAAGACGTTGCGCTAGGTTATAAGACGTTGCGCTAGGTTATAAGACGTTACGCTAGGTTATAAGACGTTACGCTAGGTTATAAGACGTTGCGCTAGGTTATAAGACGTTGCGCTAGGTTATAAGACGTTACGCTAGGTTATAAGACGTTACGCTAGGTTATAAGACGTTGCGCTAGGTTATAAGACGTTGCGCTAGGTTATAAGACGTTGCGCTAGGTTATAAGACGTTGCGCTAGGTTATAAGACGTTGCGCTAGGTTATAAGACGTTGCGCTAGGTTATAAGACGTTGCGCTAGGTTATAAGACGTTGCGCTAGGTTATAAGACGTTGTGCTAGGTTATAAGACGTTGCGCTAGGTTATAAGACGTTGCGTTAGGTTATAAGACGTTGCGCTAGGTTATAAAACGTTGCGCTAGGTTATAAGACGTTGCGCTAGATTATAAGACGTTGTGCTAGGTTATAAGGCGTTACGCTAGGTTATAAGACGTTGCGCTAGGTTATAAGACGTTGCGCTAGGTTATAAGACGTTGCGCTAGGTTATAAGACGTTACCCTAGGTTATAAGACGTTGCACTAGGTTATAAGACGTTACGCTAGGTTATAAGACGTTACGCTAGGTTATAAGACGTTACCCTAGGTTATAAGACGTTACCCTAGGTTATAAGACGTTACGCTAGGTTATAAGACGTTGCACTAGGTTATAAGACGTTACGCTAGGTTATAAGACTTTCGCTAGGTTATAAAACGTTACGCTAGGTTATAAGACGTTGCGCTAGGTTATAAGACGTTACGCTAGGTTATAAAACGTTACGCTAGGTTATAAAACGTTACGCTAGGTTATAAGACGTTGCGCTAGGTTATAAGACATTACGCTAGGTTATAAGACGTGTTACGCTAGGTTATAAGACGTTGCGATACGTTACGTTAACAAGACGTTACGCCATGTTCTGCGAGATTAAGCTAGCTAAGTTGTAAGATGTTTCCCCACGTAATACAATATATACGCTACGTTATAAGCCGCTAGGTTGTAAGACATCTCAGTTTAGAAATGCTGCTTACATAACTGCGGTTTATCTAAGGATTCGTTTCCAAAGAATTACCGAAAAACTACCACTGCAATTTATACACCAAATCGTAGTTTCATTTAGGCCCACATGCAAATTAGTTTCCTATTCAATTTGGGCCCCTATGCAAATTCAGTCGTGTCTATTAAAGCATAACGGGAAGATAACATAGGCTGGGATTGTTTTTTCATGTTTTGAGTTCAGTATTTTTAGACACTACGTTTAGGATTATTGTCAAGGATAATCGATAAGCAAAGTTTATCCTTATAGAATACCTAAACATTAAAAAGTTTCTGAAATGAGAAATGTTATGTTTACTACGGCTGCTTCAGCCTCATGTTATAAATGAACTACGTTTTATCCCGACTCAGATTGTATGCGCAGTCGAAGCTCCTATTTCGTCCTATGCAACGGTGCGACTTATAGTCCTGAAAATACAGGTCGCTTACCTGTTCCTGTTGAATGAACTCTGCCTTTTCCTTGTCTTCTCTTTCAACCACTTGTCCTAACCATCGATCTTTCAGTTCTTCCGTTATATCAACATCATGCATCTGAAAGTACCTGACATCTACAAACAGACCTTTATCACTAACTGAACATTTACCATAACTCTTGCAATTCATACACTGGTATTTTGAACAATCTTTCCTGCAGCAGATTCCTCCAAGTGCTCGTCGAACAGATTGGAATAGTGCTTGTTCGACCTGTTCCCTCGAGTGTCGAAATTGTTCAGTGGTGAAATCCTTGGCGGTGTTCTTGATGGCAGTCTTGGCTGTGTTCTTCACAATAGGTTTGTACCCCCTGTCAAAGCGCTTGTGGAGATGTTCAAGATCTTCTTCTCGTAAAAAGTACTGCATGTTGGCTTGAAGTTTGATGTTTAGTTTGTCACTAGTTGCGATGTCCAGGTCTTGTAATGTGAACTCAATAGTGTGTGCGTCAGCTTGAAATGCTTTGAACTTGAAGTCTGGACCAATCAGATGACGACCTCCAAAATACACTTTATCAGTGTTAACAGTTCCAGTTGATTTTCTTTGTGCAAATGCAATCTATTACGAAAAGAAATACAAAAAGCAAATTAATTAATCCATTA
Source organism: Corallium rubrum (assembly GCA_964035015.1). Lineage (NCBI taxonomy): Eukaryota > Metazoa > Cnidaria > Anthozoa > Scleralcyonacea > Coralliidae > Corallium > Corallium rubrum. The sequence continues at coordinate 12,987,394 of OZ036003.1, forward strand.
GTCAAATTAGATTTAATTAATTAATTAATTAATTAATTAATTAATTAATTAATTAATTAAATATAATTAATTAATTACTTGATTATTAATTAATTAATTAATTAATTAATTAATTAATTAATTAATTAAAATTAATTAATTCATTAATTCATTAATTCTAAGTTCGTACGATCTTGGAGTAATTATGATATACGTCTATTTCATAAGCGGCATTCTGAGCTCCAGAAAGGGATCGAAGTTTTAACATTCTGGTCGAATAGCTTTCAAAATCTTACAGATAAAGGTCCTCCCTTTGGTGATTAAAATCGTCTGACGTTGACACAGTAACATTCTCAAATCTGTAGGTTTCCTAAATAAATTATTTCGTCCGTCGGGCAGGCGACTACAGAAGGCTTTGAACTAAATCAGACCGGCAACATTATTAGCATCCTCTACCCGATTCGAGAAATCGGGTACGCAGGCTAGGAGTACTGCAACTCTGCATCTGTGGTAGCCTGCGTGCAGACGCCCGATTTCCCGATTACCCGGCCGAAAACTGGGTAATCGGGAAATCGGGCGTCTGCACGCAGGCTACAGCTGTGGCATCCAAAGTCCAAACAATTAATTTCACTTTCGGCCAGGGGGTACGTATCGTCTCGGCGGGGACGTCAACACCGTGGAGGAAAGTTTGAAATCCGAAGAAGATTTTACGTAAATTTGATCAACTTTATTTCAATGTCGATTTTCTCGACGTGAAGCGCAGGTTCGTTTGGGGAGCAAGTTCAAACTCGTAAAGACGTCTTGGCTTCCTGCCGACTTGCACTTTAAAATATCCTATAGGTGGTGTGCAACCAATCCCTTGAGATTCGAAGGACAAAGATATTTTCGCCATGTTGGATGATATTATAACTGCAGAGTGATGAAAATCTTTTGAAATCGTCAACCAACATGGCGGCAATGACGTATTGATGCACACCAGCAATTACTAGCTCTTTATATGTGGCAAGGGGGGAAATGCTTTCTTACACACAGCGTTATTAGTATACTTGGATTTAGTGACTGTGCATTTTGACATATATATTTGGCTTATTTTCACATATATGCGGCAAAATTCAGACAGACTCGATATAGTGTATGTGTAAATAATTACCTGATAATACTCGACATCAGAAAAACTGAGAGGCAGTAAGATTACCATAAGCAGAAGGCCAATAATTACAACACCGCCGATTAGATACCAACATGTGTTACTTGAATCGTCGCTGGCCATTTCTAGGGCAGATCCCGATTGACCAGAGCAAACAACAGTACAAACTACAAAGGCGAAACTGAAGATGGTCTTGCGAAATTAATCAGTGACAGCTTGGACTTAACAAATTAATTATACATGTATGTCATGTATAATTTCACAATCCGCTCACACTCCTGGGGATTTGATTTGTGTTCTGACTCTGGTCGACGCTATAAACTCCAAGTAGTTTACTGAACTGTAACGCAAGCCACACAATTAATAAGATCAGCAGCTAAACCGAAAAAGGTTTTACAATGTAAGCATAAAACCCTTTACTTTGAATAAACAGTAAAAAGCAGCTTAACGAAAAATTATTTTATCGGGAGGGGACTAATTTACTTGTTCGGGCATGCCATGAGTCAGCATCATCATTATTTACGTGTAAATGACAGTTTTCCATAAAATCGCTTCCCCTCGTCTCTCAGTGATTGCAAAGATCTTTGACTGCTAGTCACTTGACTTGCATTCGTCCTGACACAGTCCTTTGGTACAGTTTAAAACGATATAACACAGGTAAATGTATTGGACATGGTCAGTATTATGTAACATGAAACGACAGAATATAGGCAGAAAGAACTTTATGTATATAGCTGGTTAATATACTGTTGGTACATGCATCGGGTGGGAGGACAAACTTACTTATCATCCTAGAAATTTAAATACAGATTGAGCCATAGGAAGAGATGTATGCAAACAGCAAACGCAGTCTGCATTGAATATCAACAAATAAATTTTAGCATTACAATACTAATCTCGATTGCGCCTTGAAATTACACAAGTATCATGACTATCATCTAGACTCAAATCGTGGCTTCGTTTTAGCCACGTTTTAGCCATAAACTTATCAGTGTTGTATTGTGGTTTAACTAGTTTCGAGTGTACTCTCTCTCTAGGAGGAAAATGACTTTCAAGTCTTATGTATTTTACTCTGGCCCCAGCCAGACGAGTTTATTATTGCTTTTTAAACATCATACCGACAAAGAACATGCATAGTGAAACAGTTAGAAGCTTTAGACTTTGGGTTCTAAGTTGCTTGAACTGCTCACTGACAGTGCTCTGTTTAGTGGAACGTATGCCCTCAGTGTTTCTCCTTGTTGTGTTTACATGAAGAAGGTTGAAAGTTTTCGATCTGATGGAAACGAATGGCTAAGTCAATCCATACAGCGCCTGTGGAGTGGATTGACTTGAAATTCAAGCAAGGATCGACTTGAATTCATGTCGCGTGTCGTGCTAAAACCTGGTTCTCATATGTCGCCGATCGTCGGCGATTTGTGATATAGATGCATGTTAAAACGGGAAGTGCAGAAAAGCAGTGCTTTTATTCTTTTACTTAACATGCATCTAAATCATGGGTCGGCGATGGGCGACATATGAAAACCAGGCTTAATGTCGCCGATCGTCGGCGATTTGTGATTTAGATGCATGTTAAAACGGGAAGTGCAGCAGCATGTTAAGTAATAAAGAACAATACAGAAAAGCGGTGCTTTTATTCTTTTACTTAACATGCATCTAAATCATGGGTCGTGGCTTAAATGGCAGACATTGAGGGAAGCGCAGAAAATAGTGTTCCAAAACTGTCTGATTAGCCTGCGAGCAGGCTCCCCTTGCAGGCTTGGATATAAATGTGCGATGTCGTAATCTAGTGTCTAGTGGAAACTAATTCTTTAGGGGAGGAGAAAAGCACTTTTACTAATTTTTTATATATTTCTTCACGGTTCACTGAAATGGCAAACTGAAACAGTTATTTTCACAACTGTTATTTAACAAAAAATATTTTAATTTCAAAATAATTATTTTTTATTTAGTTGGTCTCTGGTTAGCTAGATAAATGGAGACCAGAACAGCATTAACACTTGGCTTGATTGGAGCAGTTGTGGTTGTGGCAATAGCACTTATTGCTTCTTCAGCGAGGAGACTTGACTCTACAGAAGGTAAAATCAAAACTCAGCCCTCTCTGATGGTCACTCCTCTCTCTAATAAGCACTTGTTTTTGATAAGAACCCCTTTCTAATAAGCACCCTTTTCTAATAAGCACCCTTTTCTAATAAGCATCCTTTTCTAATAAGCACCCTTTTCTAATAAGCACCCTTTTCTAATAAGCACCCTTTTCTAAATATCCCTCTCTAGTAACAACCATTGTCCAATGAGCACCATTCTCTAACGATCACCTCCTTCTCTAATCAACACCCTTCTCTAATTAGCAACCCTCTCTCTAATTAGAACCCCTCGCTCCAATTAGCACTCCTCTCTCTAATAAGCACCCCTCCCTCTAATAAGCACCCCTCTCTCTAATAAGCACGCCTCTCTAACAAGCACCCCTCTCTCTAATAAGCACCCCTCTCTAATAAGCACCCCTCTCTCTAATAAGCACCTCTCTCTAATAAGCACCCCTCTCTCTAATAAGCACTCCTCTCGCTAATGAACACACCTCTATCTAAGTAGCATCACTCTGTCTAATAAACACTTCTCTCTCTAATTAGCACCCCTCTCTCTAATGAACGACCCTCTCTCTAATAAACGACCCTCTCTCTAATAAACGCCCCTTTCTCTAATTAGCACCGCTCCTTCTAATAAACACCCTTCTATATCTAATTACTATTCCTCTCTCTAATAAACATCATTTTCTCTAATTAGCCCCCCTCTATTTAATTAGCACCGCTCTCTTCAATTAACACCCTTCTCTCTAATAAACACCACTCTCTCTCTTTCTCTCTCTCTCTCTCTCTCTCTCTCTCTCTCTCTCTCTCTCTCTCTCTCTCTCTCTCTCTCTCTCTCTCTCTAATAATTGATCTTCTTTAGTAGGCGAACGCTGTTTATACCTCATATATTACAGGTCACATCATGATATTCGATTCTGTTGTTGTTAACACTTTTAGTGGGGCTCAGTTATGATCCGAACCAAAGAAAACTTGGAAGTACAGCGAAGAGAGAAGGCCTTCATTTTGGAGCCCCTGGATACAAGTTTATCAAGTTTTCGAGTGTATTCGAGACAGTAGCATACACAAAAGTCACTTGTTTGAATAAAGATGGTTTAGTCATTGACTTGGACGTCCAGTTTCAATACCGCGTCAATGCCAACCACTTAAAAAAAGTTGTTTTGGAGTTTCGAGATGCTGACAACTATGAAACTATTGTGAGGTATCGGGCAGTTGTCTTCCTAAGTTCCGAGTCATATTTTTAATAGGGAACCGTTAAGCAAATACAACGCGAACGCCAAGGACAACGTTCTTAAAGGCCCATTTTCACTCAGGAGAATTTTCCTCGGACAGGAAATGTCCCTCTGTCTTGTGAGCTCTTGGGCAGAACTAATGAGTTTGAGACAAAAGAAAATGTCCTGTCCAAAGAAAATGTTCCTGAGTGGAAATGGGCCTTAACACAATAGAACTTTTTTACAACAACGAAAATGAATAATTTTAATCCCAAGACTAGTCCTAAGGCCGTCCCCGTTCTACATACAACGTTATTCAGATCATTTTCACGTCTTCAGGACGACGTTAACTCATGAAACGGTAAAACCTGTCAGCTGAGTTTGACTTCAAACTATGTGACAAAATCCTTTTAGAACTCTAATGCTTTTGGATATCGAAAAACATACTTTAAGTATTCAATACTACATTTAAATGATTCGTGGTTTCTGCTAAATACCGAACTTTAGACTGCCGTTGTCGTCCTAGCTTGCTTAAGCTCCCTAATGAAAAACGAAAGCATTCTGATTCGTGTTCATTCAAGGTTTGACTTATGTAGTAATACCCAGATATTTCGTTGATTTTACAGATCTATTGGCCTCTATGCCATCCACGATGGCTGCAGCGAGTACAACACAAGCCAGACAGTGAATGAACGTGCGGAGTTTCAGAGTCGTATCCAGGAGATTATGGAACAACGCTTAGGAAATGTGAGTGCTGTTGTAACAGACCTTCAAGTGAGCAACATAGGCAGACCTTTGAAATATGAGGAAGCCTTAACGGCCAAGGAAGGAGCCAAGGAGAGCATCACTACTGCAATACTGGAACAACCTAGACAAATAATTGAAGTGAAGACCAAACTTCGCCAAGCAGAAACCCAAGCAGAAATAACCGTGGATCTTGCAAAGTCTAAGGCGAAGATTGCTCTTACGAAGGCAAAAGCACAGGCACAAGCTATATTAGAAGCTTACAAAACCGAGGCATTGATCTATTCAAGTATTATGAAGCAACAGAACTTGACAATAGAAGGATTACTCTCTTATATTAGTGTCCGAGTGATTGGAGAGACTGATAATACTGTCTACACTGGTCTGGATCCACCAGCCAAAACAAAATACACTCACTGAGGTGATGAAGAAAAAACTTTAGAGTGCCTAATTCATGCTGTTCAGGGACGTAGCCAGAATTTTGAAAGGGGGGGGAGCCGAAGTCAAAATAAATTTTTAGGGGGTCCGGGGGCATGCTCCCCCCGGGAAATTTTGAAATCGAGAGTCGCTGAAATGCCATTTCCTGGCTTTTGGAGGAAGATTTTACAGAATCTAAAGGTTAAAAAATGTCATATAAAATACTAAAAACACGCAAACGTCACGTAGATACTCAAAATACATACACTCAGTAGATTGAATACACTGTTTACAGTTTATTTCCTGACACAATGGCATATTGCATCAGTTTTGTAGTTACATGTCTGTTGTTTTATATCAAAAGGGAGGAACCGCGGCTCCCACGGCTCTCTCCTTGGCTACGTGTCGTCCCCTACGTCTGTCATACACTCGGAGGAGAGTGTTTCATTAGGATATCCAAACACCGGGACGTTTGCTGAAAACCGAGGAGAAGCCGAGGTTTTTGAACGAACTTCGGGGTGTTTGGATTTCCTGATGAAATACTCTTCCGAGTGTATGATATAGCATTTCAGATCAAACAAATCAGTATTTTAAGAGAAAATCAAGGTAAAAGTTTGCTTAATTATATCTTCCTTCCAATATCCAAACCATAGACATGGTATACTGATTTCCTTTGTGTTTTCCTCATGAATTATTAATGTCGTTTGAGTTCTATTATAAAGATTATATAATATATAATCTTTAGCACTGCCACTTTCTGATAGGAATTGCTTCATATTATCAACTAAAGTTTCATCTTGGTGCCTTTTTCTTCTGCTAAATTAAAGTTGGCTTACTAGAGACACGCAAGACTTTGTGGAGTGACTCAACAGTGAAAGTTTGTGCATTCTAGTAAATTTTTCTCGAAACAGACCTGTTTTAAGTTCGGAGCAAACCCTCTTCTTATTCCACTGTTAAATCATTGTTGCTTGTCCCTGAGTTGTCTTTTCTTGTGAATAGTTAACCGACTTTAGCAGAAGGCATCAAGCTTAAAGTGCAAATGAAGTGAAAATTAAGTCAGTCTTATTTGAAAGAACACTTTAAATGATAGAATAACATCTTTTTCAGTTTTTCGTTTCCTTGCTTCGTTCTTGATATATTTCAGTTTGTTTGACATGCAAATTAAACATTTTGACGTCATTACGTGCCTAATGAGTTATCGAAAGTACCTGACATCACCAATACATTTACCATAACTCTTGTAATTCATACACTGTTATTTTGAATAATCTTTCCTGCAGCAAATTCCTCCAAGTTCTCGTTGAGCAGATTGGAACAGTGCCTGTTCCTGTTCAGTTGTGAAGTCCTTTTTTCTAGCAGTCTTGGCTGTGTTTTTCACAATAGGATTGTACCCCCTGTTAAAGCGCTTGTGGAGATGTTCAAGGCCCTCTTCTCCCAAGACGTCCTGCAAGTTGGCTTTAATTTTAATATTTAGTTTGTCACTAGTTGCGTTGTCCAGGTCTTGTAATGTGCATTCAATAGGTTGTGCATCAGCTTGGAATGCGTTGAACTTGAAGTCTGGACCAGTGTAAACAGTTCCAGTTGACTTTCTTTGTTCAAATGCAATCTTTTACAAAAAGAAATACTATAGTGTCTAACAAGCAAATTAATTAATTAATTAATTGATTTAATTAGATTTAATTAGATTTATAAATAAATAAATTAATTAATTAATTAATTAATGTAATTAAATTAAATTAATTAATAAGATTTCATTAATTACTTAATTACTTAACTAACTAACTAACTAGCTAATTAATTAATTAATTAATTAATTAATTAATTAATTAATTAATTAATTAATTAATTAATTAATTAATTAATTAATTAATTAATTAATAAAATTAATAAATAAAATTAATAAATAAATAAATAAATAAATAAATAAATAAAATTAATAAATAAAATTAATTAATTAATTAATTAATTAATTAATTAATTCTAACGTACGATCTCGAAGTAATTATAATATACGTCTATATATATTTCATAAGCTGCATTCTGAGCTCCAGAAAGGGATCGAACTTTTAACATTCTGATCCAATAACTTTCTTACAACGTGGCCAAAACAGCCTAAAATCTATAGCTTTCCCAAATAAATTATTCCAGGTTACGAGGTTGGGATTTCGTCGGGAAGGTGACTACAGAAGGCTTCGAACTAAATCAGAAAAGCAACAACTAACAATATATCCTATGACTAATTTGGGGCAAGAAAAAATTCTTTCTTACTGCTTACACTCAACATTATATTAGTACTCTATTGAGTAGGCCTTGCATTTAGGGGCCGTACATATGAGGCGAGCTAGCCCACTGGGATTATGTCACGAAAATCTTGTTAACTATTTGAGAAATGCAAAATCACATAACGAAACAAAATTGGTTGGGTTTTTTTCCTCTGTAGGTATAGCATACGGAGTATTATAGTTCCTTTTTGTAGTCAAAGAAAGGTTTTCGTGACATAAAATCAGATCAGCCCAGAGGCTGTGCATTTTGACATATTTCTTGCATATACTTATTTTCACACATATACCTCAAAATTCAGACAGAATATCTAAAAACTCAGTATACGGTATAAATAATTACCTGATGATCATACGCGACATCAAAAGGATTCAGAGACAGTAAGAATGTCATAAACAGAAGAACAGTTAAAGAGTATATTAACTGTGCTACAACATCAGTTAGATGCCAACATGTTTCATTGAATTGTCGCTAGCCATTTCTAGAGCAGATCGCGATCGTGACCAGAGCAAACAACATTAAGGACAGGCTGGACAGCTTCACTTGGATATAAACAAATTATAGATGCATTCTAATTTAACAATAACCGCCCACACCTTTCCGTTGGGCCAAATTTGGTGTCTCCGTCTATGACTATGTGTTCTGACTCTCGTCGACGCTATAAACTCCAACTGGTTTACTGAACTGTAACACAAGCCACACAATTAACAAGATCAGCAGCTAAACCGAAAAATATTTCAAGTATAAAAACCCTTGACTTTGAATAAACAGAGTAAAAAGCATAGGCACAAAAAAATATTTTGTTAGCAGGGGACTTCAGGAACTTGTTCGGGCATGAGCATATTATTATCATAATTGCGAAAATAACAGTTTCTTTTAAAGGTGTCTATGATCTGGACCACCACCAAAACAAAATACACTAGTACATGTTTGGGCTTTATCAGTATATATACGAAATTTTTCAGTTGACTTTAGCAGTGTAAGACATCATGAAAAATTTTGAGGATGATTCTGTAATTAATGTATACATACAATACCTTGGTTGCTATGCGTGTTTTCATTGGTTGTTGCCCCTGACCTATTAGAGGACAACACATGGACACGTCAGATCACGTCAGTTGACTTGCCTTTTTCCTTCCTCATGCCCCAAAATCCAGCAAGATTTTCGATAAAAACCCTTTAAATTTTCGTATTGTATAAAACAAATAGATTCCATTTCTTTGTTGTGCGTTCAGTCACAGAATGGTAATACAACCAGAAGTCCAATTCGAGTGAAAACTTGTCCGCATTTATTCAATGCGCAGGCGCGATATTTTAGGCCATCGTAGGCAAGTTCCCCCGGCAGTTTTAACCTTCTTTTGAAGGTCCAAACTGCCGGGGAAACTTGCCAGGATTGCGATGCGCGAGGGACTTCTGGTTGTATTACTATTCTGTGGTCAGTTATACATGCACAGAAAACGTAACAACGCGGTTGGAGTATCCAAGCGTGCCCAGAGGGATTTCTTGCAGAATGTACCGGCGACATCTTCTGATAATTAAGGGGGACCGATTCACTGTTGTTTAATGTTTACTGAACCAAGGGCCGCCGAGGAGGGAGTTGCCCTGGGCCCTCAACTTGAGAAGGGGCCCCTAAAAGATTTGAGTTTTTGACCATAGTCCCTAGAAATAAATTGTCTGGAAACGCGGCCAAAGTCTTTGTTCTAGGTTTTTGTTAACGTTTGTGCACCTTATTTCACCTTAACGCTTGCTGAACACATTGTATTTTTGGTTTAATGAAGCAATCAACCAATAGCAGCGTTGCTTTATAAATATTAATGAACGTAAAACAAAAGACTGTGCACCTTATTTGCCACCTTCAACCTAAATTGTAGCTCATTGTTAACTGCTTTGATGTTCGCCGCGTCTCCAGACAATATAATTCTAGGGACTATGTTTTGACGTAAAAAAACATGAGAGGCAGAAAGCGTGAAGACCAGTAACACTAACTTCATTTTAGCCAACCCAGGGGACCAATTGAGAACACAGACACCTCTCTCCTCCGCAGAGGCTTTTATCACTTCACTATAATTTGGAAATATGAAAACCCGCTGAAATTGAGAACGCGGGCGAAATCGGATTTTCATATTTCCAAATTATAGTGAAGTGATAAAAGCATTTTCATTGGATTTTCATATTTCCAAATTATAGTGAAGTGATGAAAGCCTCTGCGGAGGAGAGAACATAGACACGATCCGATGACGTGTGACGTCATCATGGGCCCCCAAATTGACCCATGTGACGTCATCACGGGCCCCAAATTAATACCCACAATTTTCCTCGGCGGCCCTGCCACTCATTAGGGACTTTAAGAAAACACAGCGACTGCGACTACGGCAACGTATTTGAACAATAGAATTTTATGTCATAGACAAAGAGCTTTTGCAAATGAAGGTCCCAAGAGTAATTTTCATGCCGTCGTGACTGTTGACAACGTAGAAAAAGCATTTTTACGTTGTAACGACAACGCCGAACCGGAGTCACTATAGAAGCCTTGGAAAAGCTTAATCTTACTCTCACGACTAGCATAGATTGAACAAGTGTATCTCTTCAAGAATTTAAGAACAAGGCGAGTCCGTGCGATAATGTATCTTGAAATTTGAATGTATAAATACACCACCATTTAAAACCACTGTTAAACTTTCTACCGTAGCCGTAGTCCGTTGTCTGAATCTTAAAGTCCCTACTAGCGTGTTTACTACAGTGAACTCCATTCCCGATATAGGGAGAATAGAGTGAACTGGTTTAGGAATGCAGAGGTTGATACACTACACAGCACCATAGCAAAAGTTGGCGGCTGTACTTTTTACCACGTTCTGACAAGAGCAAAACTTTGTTCAATATGTCAACGTGTGTTTAAAGGATATCCATACAGCTCTATTTTATGTTCTTTCTTCGAGATGTAGTTTTTGTTGGACGCAAAGGATTATGGTAAAAACGTACACGCCGCCATCTTTTTTGCTACGGTGCGTTGCTAACAGGCGACTGATCTCTAAAAGACTGGATCGAGTAATTCATTGTTTGGAAAATGAAGCCGCAATCCGCCCTATTACGAAGACCCCGTTTACACGATGCTGGTACAATTTGAAAACGGAACAAAATCATGCCGGTATGCAAATACAGCATATAACATTTCATGTTATTTTTGTGCCGGTATCGTGTAAACGCAAGGCCTAAACGGCATGATTTTGTTCCGTTTTCAAATTGTACCGGCATCGTGTAAACGGGGTCTAAGGGACCAAACTGCATGTGTGAAATGTCGCTATGGAGTTTGTTCTCGCCGTTTTTCTTGTTTTCGCTTTTCACAACCAAAACCACAGCATTATGTCCCGAATTTTCCATCTTCGTGTTCACCTACCTACACAATTGCTTGACCGCCGCCATTGGCTAGGGACTAAATCGATATTTCGCGAGCTTCATTTTCTGTGATCCTCGAGAACAATGAGTTACTCGGTCCAGTCTTCTTCTTTTAGAGATCAGTGCTGCAGTCCAGTTATGTATAGGTCAGTGGAAGGGACACGGTATTTCATCGAGTCATGATAATAAAATATTAATACTAATATACAATGTTGCCAGCACTTTTTTACTACATTACAAGTTTCCTCTCAGAGACACATTTAACATTTAAAAATCAAACTGGAACGATAGTAATCTAACTAATTGAATCCGACGTTTCCAGCTTTCGTGTTTGCTCGCGTAAAAATTGAATTCTGGAATAGAAGAACAGAGAAAAGGCGAGAGTTAGAATGATAATGAACGAACGCAAAAGTGCAGGCATAAGAAAAAAAACGAACGAACGAACGAACGAGCGAACGAACGAACGAACGAACGAACGAACGAACGAACGAACGAACGAACGAACGAACGAACGAACGAACGAACGAACGAACGAACGAACGAACGAACGAACGAACGAACGAACGAACGAACGAACGAACGAACGAACGAACGAACGAACGAACGAACGAACGAACCGACGGACTGACTGACTGACTGACTGACTGACTGACTGACTGACTGACTGACTGACTGACTGACTGACTGACTGACTGACTGACTGACTGACTGACTGACTGACTGACTGACTGACTGACTGACTGACTGACTGACTGACTGACTGACTGACTGACTGACTGACTGACCGACCGACCGACGAACCAACTAACTAACTAACTAACTAACTAACTAACTAACTAACTAACTGACCGACCGACCGACCGACCGACCGACCGACCGACCGACCGACCGACCGACCGACCGACCGACCGACCGACCGACCGACCGACGAACCAACTAACCAACTAACCAACTAACCAACTAACCAACTAACCAACTAACCAACTAACCAACTAACCAACTAACCAACTAACCAACTAACCAACTAACCAACTAACCAACTGACTGACTGACTGACTGACTGACTGACTGACTGACTGACTGACTGACTGACTGACTGACTGACTGACTGACTGACTGACTGACTGACTGACTGACTGACTGACTGACTGACTGACTGACTAGTTCTACTCACCTTTTAGCACCTACACCCATTCTCATCCTGGTGAGATTATGGTGAAAATTTAGTGGTATTAAATCAGCTTTCAGTCTGTTGTTTGCAAAACACAAACCTAACGTATCATCCGACGATCTCTGCGCCTGAAACAAAAGCAAGTTACAGTAAAATCAGTTTTGTTCCGTTAGTGAGATTTCTTACGTGTGTACATAATGCGTACCTGTTTTTCCACAGGTTCAGAGGGCCAACCCAGAGTATGCGAAATCAGTCCACGGTTAAAATTCGGCGCAAAATCTTGAATATTGAGAGCCTGAGGAGCTTGATAGGCCAAAGATGGCTTCGGTGAAGACACTGAAGGTAATTGGAGGGAAGAAGACGCACTTGGGTACAGACGTGCGTTGAATGAAAGAGGTGAACCAGGAGTAGAGTTTGATTGTTTAATTGGTTGGAAGTGAGGCTGTAATGGACCAGGAGGACTAGCAGACAAAGGACCTGCAACAAACAGCAAAATAAATATTGATTTTCACTCCTACCCTCCACCTGAACAAGCTGTTATTATAATTCAAATGGTGTAATAAAAGTAGTGCGCTGCGTAGGCAGTGTTGAAACAACAATCGAAATATGGTATAGTAGGTTAATACTGCTAGAGCACTTACGTTCTCTGTTTCGGCAGTATTAACCTACTATACCATATTTCGATTGTTATTATAATTACTGTGTGCAACCTTACCGGACGTCATCGGTCGAACAGAGCTGCTTTGAAATTGTGCCTGCAACAAAGAAGGGTATATTAATATACTATTAAAAAAAATAGAAAAATTTCCGCATATGCAATGCACTTTAACGACCTTTTATTACCGGTATTTTAGACTATTTTACTTTGTCTAACATCAGACGATTTTACCCTGTTTAATACCAGACTATTCTACTCTGTCTAACACAAGACGATTTGACTGTTCAATACCAGACAATTTTACTCTGTCTAACACAACAATTTTACTCTGTCTAACACCAGACAACTTTACTCTGTCTATAGCACCAGACTATTTTAGTTTGTCTAACACCAGACTATTTTACTCTGTCTAACACCAGATTATTTTACTGTGTCTAACACCAGACTATTTTACTCTGCCTAACACCAGACTATTTTACTCTGTCTAACGCCAGATTATTTTACTGTGTCTAACACCAGACTATTTTACTCTGTCTAACATCAGATTATTTTACTCTGTCTAACACCAGACTATTTTACTCTGTCTAACGACAGACTATTTTACTCTAACACTAGTCAATTTTACTCTGCCTAACACCAGACAACTTTACTCTGTCTAGCACCAGACTATTTTACTTTGTCTAGCACCAGACTATTTTACTCTGTCTAACACCAGACTATTTTACTCTGTCTAACACCAGACTATTTTACTCTGTCTAACAACAGACAATTTTACTCTGTCTAACGTCAGACTATTTTACTCTAACACTAGTCAATTTTACTCTGCCTAACACCAGACAACTTTACTCTGTCTAGCACCAGACTATTTTACTCTGTCTAACGCCAGATTATTTTACTGTGTCTAACACCAGACTATTTTACTCTGTCTAACATCAGATTATTTTACTCTGTCTAACACCAGACTATTTTACTCTGTCTAACGTCAGACTATTTTACTCTAACACTAGTCAATTTTACTCTGCCTAACACCAGACAACTTTACTCTGTCTAGCACCAGACTATTTTACTTTGTCTAGCACCAGACTATTTTACTCTGTCTAACACCAGACTATTTTACTCTGTCTAACACCAGACTATTTTACTCTGTCTAACAACAGACAATTTTACTCTGTCTAACGTCAGACTATTTTACTCTAACACTAGTCAATTTTACTCTGCCTAACACCAGACAACTTTACTCTGTCTAGCACCAGACTATTTTACTTTGTCTAGCACCAGACTATTTTACTCTGTCTAACACCAGATTATTTTACTGTGTCTAACACCAGACTATTTTACTCTGCCTAACACCAGACTATTTTACTCTGTCTAACGCCAGATTATTTTACTGTGTCTAACACCAGACTATTTTACTCTGTTTAACACCAGATTATTTTACTCTGTCTAACACCAGACTATTTTACTCTGTCTAACGTCAGACTAGTTTACTCTAACACTAGTCAATTTTACTCTGCCCAACACCAGACAACTTTTCTCTGTCTAGCACCAGACTATTTTACTTTGTCTAACACCAGACTATTTTACTCTGTCTAACACCAGACTATTTTACTCTGTCTAACAACAGACTATTTTACTCTGTCTAACACCAGATTATTTTACTGTGTCTAACACCAGACTATTTTACTCTGCCTAACACCAGACTATTTTACTCTGTCTAACGCCAGATTATTTTACTGTGTCTAACACCAGACTATTTTACTCTGTCTAACACCAGACTATTTTACTCTGTCTAACAACAGACTATTTTACTCTGTCTAACAACAGACTATTTTACTCTGTCTAACACCAGACGATTTTACTCTGTCTAACACCAGACTATTTTACTTTGTCTAACACCAGACTATGTTACTCTGTCTAACACCAGACTATTTTACTCTGTCTAACACCAGACTATTTTACTCTGTCTAACACCAGACTATTTTACTCTGTCTAACACCAGACGATTTTACTCTGTCTAACACCAGACTATTTTACTTTGTCTAACAACAGACTATTTTACTCTGTCTAACAACAGACTATTTTACTCTGTCTAACACCAGACTATTTTACTCTGTCTAACACCAGACTATTTTACTCTGTCTAACACCAGACTATTTTACTCTGTCTAACACCAGACTATGTTACTCTGTCTAACACCAGACTATTTTACTCTGTCTAACAACAGACTATTTTACTCTGTCTAACAACAGACTATTTTACTCTGTCTAACACCAGACTATTTTACTCTGTCTAACACCAGACTATTTTACTCTGTCTAACACCAGACTATTTTACTCTGTCTAACACCAGACTATTTTACTCTGTCTAACAACAGACTATTTTACTCTGTCTAACACCAGACTATTTTACTCTGTCTAACAACAGACTATTTTACTCTGTCTAACACCAGACTATTTTACTCTGTCTAACACCAGACTATTTTACTCTGTCTAACACCAGACTATTTTACTCTGTCTAACACCAGACTATTTTATTCTGTCTAACGCCAGACAATTTTACTCTGTCTAACGCCAGGCTACTTTACTCTGTCTAACACCGGACTATTTTACTCTGTCTAACACCAGACTATTTTATTCTGTCTAACGCCAGACAATTTTACTCTGTCTAACGCCAGGCTACTTTACTCTGTCTAACACCGGACTATTTTACTCTGTCTAACACCAGACAATTTTACTCTGTCTAATGTCAGACAATTTTACTCGTCTAACACCAGACTATTTTACTCTGTCTAACACCAGACTATTTTATTCTGTCTAACGCTAGACAATTTTACTCTGTCTAACACCAAACTATTTTCCTCTGTCTAACACCAGACAATTTTATTCTGTCTAATGCCAGATAATTTTACTCTGCCTAATGCCAGACAATTTTATTCTGTCTAGTGCCAGACAGTTTTACTCGCTAAAGGGACAACCCTCAGACAGCAGTAATGAGTTAAAAACCAGGACATTCAAAATTTTTCAATGCTGTAACAGACCCAAATAACAGTGAAGAAATAACTTACTTGCAATAACGTTGCTTGTTGTAAGGGATGCAGCTGATTTTGAGTCAAAACAGGAATACCGTTAAAAGGGGGGTTCTCAGGTAGCTTTAAAGAAGTGTCTAAAACATTAATTTGTGGAGTAGTTTGAAAAGATCCTTCAGGGTAGTGAGCTTGAGGCACACCAGTGTGCACAGTCTGCGCAGACGAGATATGCGGAGAGATAGGCGGAGGAGGGGGAGGGGGTGTGCTGGAGTTACTATGGTGTGGCAGTGGCACCATGAGTCTTTGAGGATGAACTGGGGATTGATTTTGTACAACGGGGGAGTGTTGATGGGCTAACATAATTGGAGAACGGTTGGTGATGATAGGAGAGGTGGTAGATATACGAGGAGAACTATTGTGGATCGAAACAGTGACCGGTGTAACTGGTGGAGAAATATCTTGGAGGCTGCCAGTGGGAGAAACTGCAAGATACAACAAAACAAGGCAACTATCAGATGAATATAAAAACAAGACACCTGGGTCAGGTGTTCACTTGGGCTACTGGAAAGTGCAGAGGTCTCTATAATGCGCGAGCAAAGAGGTGGGTGTGGGCCGAGGAAGATCAGATCAAAGGCTGAATGTGGTGCAGGACTATCCTGAATTGTCAATTTAAAGTGTCTAGAATTCAGGATTATCCTGAAGCGTAGGGGTCTTCTCTGTCCCACATGTGGGATGTTAAACTAAAAAGCATATATCAGGGTTCTGAGAGGTGGAACTTCCTCCCTGGGGGGTTGTGGTTAGACTTAGAGTTACCAGGGGGTTGTCATTAGGTTTAGGGTCAGGTCTAGAGGTGGGGGTCAGGGTTGGGTTTCATTTTCTTTAATATTGAAATTTACAAGAACGCATATGCCTATATTCTAAAAGCTCACTCACATTCAATGAGTGGCCCCTCACACTCGATAAGTGCAACTCAACACTCAATGAGTCTCCACTCTCCCTCACTGAGTATGAGACTACACTCACTCGCCAACCATTCAATTTAATGGTGTTTAGAGAGTGCGTGTTGTCTCATACTCAGTGAGGGTGAGTGGAGACTCATTGAGTGTTGAGTTGCACTTATCGAGTGTGAGGGGCCACTCACTGAGGCTTGGCCAAACGCTTTCAACATTTCATGCAACATCGTTCAACATTGTTGAACGCATGCTGAACGAAAATTTGAACATGTTCAAATTTCATTCAACATCGTTCAACATCATTCAACAGGGTGGACAAACGCTTTCAACATGTTGAATCACTGTTGAATTCAACAATGCTGAACGTTGTTGAATGAAATGTTGAAAGCGTTTGGCCAGGCCTTTAGAATACAGGTGATAGTTCCAAGAATACTGTCTAGCAGTATTCCTCAAAATCAAACATACTGTAATTGAAATTTTTTTGAACGTTCAGTAACTTAAACAGTTTAATACAGAAGTGAGAATTTGTGGTAACACCCTGTTGACTCAGGCCTTCACATGCAAAGCAAGTGATTCAATGTTAATTTTTGCTTCTACAGTATTACAATTTATCGGTGTCCATTTGGGTAATGCCCCCAATCTAAAATCCTAGATCCTATATATGCCAGTACAGTATGAATCCCCAAGAAAGAAAATGACACATACCTGTAGACTCTGCTCTTGCAGATAGTTGATCGGTTCTGCAAAAACAAAACAGATACATGTAATAATGTTGAGACATTCTGTATAAAGTACCTTTTAAAGGTATAAATTTGTCAAGAAAGCCTTACCTGTGCACCATAGTAGAAACAGCAGAAGTATTTGCTGAAGTTGTTTTGACAACATGACTATTTGATTGGTAACTAGATTGACTGTGTTGGGATATTCTCTTGTTCTCTTCTCGCAGATAGGATACCCTGTCTCGACCTTCATATTTGCTTTCAATATTTCCAACCCCTTGGCTCTCTCTCTTGCTAGAATTGGAATATTCTCGAGGACACTCCCTTGCAGATGGTTTTTCTAGGTAATGCAGTAAAAACGAGGATCAAGAATCAGGAATATTGTAACCCATTCCTGCCTGAGCTGGCCAAAAATAGCCCCTTTATTGTTTTACTCTGTGTAATGCCAGATGATTTTACTGATCAAGAGGGGTCAGGTAAAACCTAGGAGGGGCCAGCTCAACCAAGATGAGTACCGGGGGAGGATCCAAGTGGGGAGGGAGGGGGATGTTTTTGTTATTATTTTTTATTTAATTTTGTAAATACTGTATTTATACTGTATACTGGCCGTCAACACAACACACAACTGAACGACCCAAAAATACTCAAAGTCAAAGCACAGCAAAATAAAAAATTTCATAGCAAAATAATGAAAATGTAACGCACATACTTTATACTAGACTGAATTTCCACAAGGGGGGCCGACAATTTTGCCAGGGGCGCCCCAGCCCTTGGGCTCTACAGTAACACCAGATGATTTTACTCATCAAAGAAAGAAACCTCAGACATCCTACGCAGCAATGAGTTAAACTGAAATTTTTCAAAATGACACCAGATATCTAACTACATGTAATTATTTACCTTTTGTTGAGATTGCTTGGTTTGGATGCAAATTATCTCGGGAATGCTCACTTTTCTCCTTTGCTTCTCTTTTCTTTTTCTCCCTTCCAATTCGATACTCTCTATACAGAATAAAATTATCCAAATTTAAATCATTTGGTTCATCCATGCTAGATATCTAGTATATCATTCAACCCACCTTTCAAGCCATTCCTTTGGTTTCTCCCATTGTGACTTCTCAGTCTTGCAGTTGTAATAATATGTTTTTCCTGATGAGCTAGTATGCTGAGACCATGGGAAAGTGTCCTGTTCAATATAAAAAAGACCATTAGTAATAAAACATAATTATACTACAGTACAACTATAAAAGTACTACTATGAAGACTTGTTTAGATATTGAAGAAACTAAGTCTGTTTCAAAATACCAAATAACCTAAGTACTATCATTCGACTTCAGCTCCCAACTTGCAGGGCCATCCTCACAAAATTCTGCAAGGGGATGGTACGCTCAATTTTGCCGACTGCCTCATAATCGTCACTTGTCAGTACTAGTATTCGCCGAGACTGACTGACCACTAGTGGGTGCCAACTGCCAACTGAAATCTCTTGTCTGCTGACTATAGAACAAATAAAGCAAGTCTTGGGGGGTGTCACCCCCCACCCTCATAGCTCTGGCCTTGCCAACTTGACCTGTAGCTCAGTTGGTAGAGCATCGGACTAGTAAACCGAAGGTTGTGGGTTTTAATTTCAGCCGGGCCAAGTAGAGTTTTCTCTACTTGTCAGGTATGGTTCATCACTCGCAGTAACACCTTATTATTATTCTCCACCCGAGTTCACTATCCCACAATAATCATTCGAAATACTAAAGGCTTTATTATCCAATTGTGAGGTCTGTAGGGAAAGTATAAATTTCATGAGGTTTTCATATTGTCAAGACCTTGGTTTAATATTTTCCTGTACAGACCTTGTTCTTGGTTAATAATCTCTTTATAGTATGTTCCATACTTACATCTGTACTAATGTTATCAACCTTGAGCATTCGATCACCAACACTGGTACTATGATGGGAAACAACGTCAACAGGGGAGGAACTTGAACCTAAAAATATAACATCAGATTTCAGAAAAGACCTAGTTCAATCACAACTCAGAAATACAAAATTTTTTTGCAGTCAAACTTAGTGATATTGAGAAGAAACCATTTTTAAAACAAAAACAATTTATTGAACAAGCTTAAGTGAGAAAAACATGTGATGTATATCTATATATATTACTGTATATTCCGGAGTGCATTCCGTGTAGCGTGGACTTGTCCTCATACTTGGTGTGTTGGTGTGAGGTACCAAAAATTTGATATCTTGGCATATTGGCGTACACACTTGTTCAGTCTTCTTGGCATGCAAACAAATGTAACCAGCACTTTGCCTCTTTTGGCATATTATTTTCTTATTATTTTGCATTATTATTACTTATTATTTTCAAATGTGCATGGCATACCAAAAGGTCCGATAAAAAATAATTGGTAAGCCTTGGTGTAAAGCTCTGAGCCTCGTCACCAATCTCCGGCGTGAGACTTGCACGGAATGCACCCTGGATTATATTGGAAAATCTATAAGTAGACTCCTCCTTTGCCAATATGCTTAATTTCTAGTCTACTCAGTTTAGTAAAAACAGTGTACTGTGGAAGTCGTCAAAAAGCAAGGAGTTGATCTATTCTGATCTGAAGGAACATCCATCCTGTCATGGTGGAAAGGTGGTAACTGCTGAGAATAATTTTGATAACAAAATACTGATCTTGGGATGATTAATTCAAGATGATTCACAAGTTGTGGTTCATGTAACTTGTTTACTGCAATAGACGACTTTCACGATCATGCGCAGTAGCAACTTTACTTCAAATTTTCATCGGAGGTAAAAACAACTGTTTTAGCTGGAAAGATCATATTAAAAATAGTAAAAGTGCAAAGTTTAAAATAAATCGGACAAATAGTGCGAAAGCTACGCTCTTCGGAAGTTTTGCTCTCCACTAGGGATTTAATAGGGATTTTGGCTTGGCGTGCAACTCCCGCCCGCCAAGCCAAAATCCCTATTAAATCACTAATAAATCCCTGTTGGAATGGTCAACTTTCCGCTTGTGAAACTTTTTCCATTTGTTAAGCAATTCGTTTCAAACTTTGCACTTCTACTATTTTCAATATGCTCGTTCCAGCTAAAACAGTTGTTTTTATCTCCGACAAAAATTTGAATATTTGTTGCTACTGCGCATGATCGTGAAAGTCGTCTATTATTTCCCCAAGTCTTTTCACTGACAGAAGGATCATTAGGAATGGTGCTGGAGTCAATTTTTTCTTTTTAAGATTTCAATTTATTCTATATTTTTTAATTATAAATTTCTTTAACGAAACAAAACTGTGTTTGCCTTGTGCACACAGTGTGCACCTACTTTTATTAATATGTTCAAAAAATATTTGTGTGTAAACATTTGTTCTGGGGCTAGAGCAGTCTCACTGCTGCTCGCAGGTGACCGCTCCGCAGGCCAAATTTTGATTGTTGTTTGCATTATGTCAACTCCTACTTTACACCAGGACAAGTATGAGTTCACACGAGGTCAAGTATGAGTTCAGTCAAGTCAAGGTTACTTTTAGTGCCCGAATCCATGTAAGTTAATGTTTATTTTTGTATACTGAAATTCAACACCAATAACATTTAACACAGATCCCAAACAGCAAGTTGTGAGATAAGATTTATGAAACTTTAGCAAACGCGGAAGGAGATATGAGAGTGGAAAAGCTTTGTCCATTGATTTTAGAAGAGCTATTGTCGACAAACATTAAAAATAACCTTGACTTGACTGAACAGTCTGAACTCTTACTTGACCCCATGTGAACTCATACTTGACCCAGTGTAAAGTAGGAGTTGACACAATGCAAACAACAATCAAAATTCGGTGTGCAGTGCGGTCACCTGCAACCAGCAGTAACCTTATTGAGACTCATCTCTTGAGAAATAAAATTTGGCGTTTCAAACTCTTATGACCTTATTTATCTTTTGTCTTGTTATTCAACTTGAATCTTCAATTTACAAAATATTATTCTTAAAGATTTGTATTATTTAAATTTTTTTTACACACAAAATTGCATCAGACAACTTTTGGCTTGGGTTAAAAAAAATGATATTGTCATTTTGTACTCTGTTCAGAGACAGTGTGTCGCAGCAAAAAAAATATAAAAAATATCTAGAAAAAATACTGTATATCAAGAAAATATCATAGGAGGTAAACTGCCAATATTTTAGAGAACAAATGCTGACATTTCAATTTTCTAAAGCCTTTTTAGCTCATGTCAGTACTTTGTTATCTAAGACCCCATTTACACGATGCCAGTACAATTTGAAAACGGAACAAAATCATGCCGTTTAGACCTTGTATTCACACAATACCATCACAAAAATAACATGAAATGTTATATGCTGTATTTGCATACCGGCATGATTGTGTTCCGTTTTCAAATTGTACTGGCATCGTGTAAACCGGGTTTAAAAATCAAAATCTCAGCAGTTTATGACCAAGATTTTTTATACTTTTCTTTTTGCTTGTTTCATATGGATTATTGTATAACCTATATCTACCTTATATATTTTAATGTTTAAAGCTTGTAGCTTCAATAAGATACAACATACTGATTTACCCTTATAAACAACCCTTGTTACCGCAGAGTCATAGTAACAGTGGTAAATGTTTGAAAGAACTCAAAATTGGTGTGAAAGTGCTAGGATTTTGGGTTTGTACTTTCACAAATATAACCCCCTGCCTAACAGTTGTCAGTACATTAGAATTGCTTCATTCTTTAAAAAAACTCATGTATGGCTGTATAGCAAGGAATAGTTCAATTCAAATGGATCAAACTATTCCTTGCTAGCTCCTTCAGTTTTTTAAGCAATTCTATGCACTGAAAACTGTTGGGGGATTATACTTAACATGATTCAATACAAGGAAATTGTTTGTAGATTTTGTTAACCTGTGTTTTGCTTTCACCTCAACAGCTATTCACAATACACCATATCCATAAAGATGGTCACCAATTTATATTTTTTATGTACAGTTAAATTAGCTTTTCCAGCCTCATTCTTGTGTAAAGGTTGTCTTTAATTATAGACACAAGAACGAAGTTCGAAAGGCTAATTTAAATGCCTATAAAAGATATAAACTGGTGGCAATCTTTATGAATAGTGTATAGTGACTTATATCAATCTGAGATTAATCTAATTCAAACCGAATACCCGAATGCAACCTGAGATTAATCTAAATACATCTGAGATTGATCTAAATGCTTGTGAAACTTTTAGATCAATCTTATTTCAGAAGGCCCCTCAATCTTTACCTCTTTTGGACAGTTCTTTTGTTTTACTGTAGCTTGACTTAACTCGATGTGATCGGGGGGACAAGTTACTATGTCTTGCCCGGGGTGAATTGTTTCGACTACCAGTTCCACCATTGACGTTTGAAGATCTTTCTGAGTGACTCTCTGACACACTATTTGATTGTTTGGTTGAGTACTTACCACTTGACTGCAACAGAAAATAAATTGTTTAAACTACCTAGATCTTCTAGTTCCCTTGCAAGGGATGTGGAAAAGATTTACTGGTTTATATTACCAAGGAGTTAGTTCACCAAAATATGGCAAAGAGACTTAATAAACTTATTAATTAGATGTGGAAACATATGTTTGATAGAGTTTTATTCATTTATTCAACGTCTGTCTTGACTGATCGACCAACCTGGTATGGATTATAAGGGCTTCTGTCATGATACCTAAAAAGAAAATAAAAATAATCAAGAAGGAGATGAAGAGAGTTTGTGAAACGAGAAACAATGGACTTCCAGCTCATCAACTCATGGACAGGAGTACAAGATGGCGGAACAAACATTTTCCTTACTAGCTGATACTAACCCGTCAGCTAGTCTTAAGTACTTCCTATTACTCATGAAAGAATACCCTATGGTCACATTCAACGTTATTTATCTCTTTAGAGAACATTTAACGTTTACAAACATGCTATAATACAAGAAAACCTAAAACATAAACCAACTGCTGGTCCTCCATAACCCAGCGTGTCAGGTGATCAAGCCAAGTGTTGAGCTCGTACTCAGGCTCTTTGCCGCCACGCCTGCACGGTCGGATAGCTTTGTTGGTTCTTTATCTCCAACGGCGACTTTACGCTTCTTGAGTTCAGAAGCTAATTCAATAACTCTTGACGCAATCGAATTAGTACTCTAAAAACTCTTTATTGACGTGCCTAATCTGCCTCCTCCGCAGGCTCTTCTTATAATTTTTAGGAAAATTTTGTTTAAAATTTCTCATGTTAAATTTCTCATGTTGAGCGAAACTCGATGATCGCGTTTGTGAAGCCAGGGTAGCTAATAATGAGCTATATTAGTACACTGAAGCCAGGGAACTAGCCTAGAGCGCGCCCAAGGAATGAATCAGCTACAATAAAACCGCAATTTAAAACCGCAAAAATGATGCGGCACACTGAGTTAGATTGTGCGCTTTTCCGAAAGTATAAGTAAGTACTTGGCTTTTTATGGCTTTTATAGTCAAAGAAGGTTTTCTTCCGGATATCTACGCAGGCAGGGTTTCTAGT
Source organism: Corallium rubrum (assembly GCA_964035015.1). Taxonomy (NCBI): domain Eukaryota; kingdom Metazoa; phylum Cnidaria; class Anthozoa; order Scleralcyonacea; family Coralliidae; genus Corallium; species Corallium rubrum. The sequence continues at coordinate 13,011,693 of OZ036003.1, forward strand.
GACGCACGCCTATAAAACGTTTTCACAGTGACGTGACTTTTGACGGTCAAAAAACTAATATTCAAATAAGCTGCATTTTAACCAAAACGGTCAGATTTAAACTCCAAATTACTTAAACCCCGTTTAAACTAGAGCAAAAATATGCGGATTCACATTGTTTCTTATTCTCATGAGGATGAAAAACAATGTGAATCTGGATATGTTTGCTCTAGTGTTATTGAGTAAACGGGGCCATGCCTTTCTTTTTTCGATATATGGGAAATTGAAATACGTTTTCTAAATATTAATAATTTAACACACTGTACCGTAGTCCCCAAAGTACCTTATTGTGCACAACACTTACTTTACCTAACTCCTCTTAACATTACTTAAGCTGGATTTCCATTCAGTGCATTTTGTCGCGCGACCGACTTTTCTCGATCGCTTTCTTTTGAAATGTGTGTATTCAACCAATGCGTTCGCTTGACAACCCACAATTCAAAAGAAAGCGATCGCAAAATGTCGATCGCGCGATAAAATGCACTGAATGGAAATCCACCTTTAGACTCCCTTAGAATCCCTTAGCCCAATAATAACCTTATTAGAACACGTCAAATTGTGTGAAATTGAATAGCTTTCCAGGACTTTTGAAAACTACGCTGACGTCAGCATTGACAAAGTTTAAACTTTTGAAACTCTATATCGAATAGACAAATAGACGGATTAACCTAAAATTTTCGATGATATTAAGCTCACAACAACTATCTTCAAAACATATATATGTAAAGCCCGGCGCACACTAGTGCAAGTTGCACGCACAGATGTCATTCGTGACCAATTGCGTGCGACGAAAATCCTAGTGTGCGGGGAAAATATACAGGATTTTTGTCACTCGTGTCGTGAACAACAAATATCAAACATGTTTGATATTTTCTGTCATTCGTGACAAAAATTCCTAGTGTGCGGCAAAAACCTACTCGCAATTCTTCGCAGCAAAGAAGTGCGCATGCGTGTTATTCCCCAAAACAACATGGCGGATAGTGAACATACTGGTGAACCTCGTAGTGAACTGGTCACCGAAGCAATTTTGGAGGATAAATTGGTAGATATCTGGCCCGAATATCCCTGTTTGTATGATGTTCGGTCATCTGACTTCAAAAACAGAGATTTACGAGATAACGCTGTTTAGAAATATACGGCGAGACCATACGTAAGATATCCTCAAAGGATTGCCTATCAAGCCGGTGATATTGACGGAATTTTTCAGGATCCTCTGCGTTCAGTTCTTGAATAAGATTATCATAGACTCCTTGCCTTTGTCTTCTCAAAATCCATCGTTTCGTCCATAACTGGCGATTAGCCGCCCTCGGACGTCTTCGACGTCTCCGTATCAGCAAAATAAATAGCAAGATATCTTCGTCGTCTGACAAATCATCTTGTTCACTATCCGCCATGTTGTTTGGGGGAATAACACGCATGCTCACTTCTTTGCTGCGAAGAGTTGCGAGTTAGGTTTTTGCAAGGTTTTTGCCGCACACTAGGAATTTTTGTCACGAATGACAGAAAATATCAAACATGTTTGATATTTGTTGTTCACGACACGAGTGACAAAAATCCTGTATATTTTCGCCGCACACTAGGATTTTCGTCGTACGTAATTGGTCACGAATGACATCTGTGCGTGCAACTTGCACTAGTGTGCGCCGGGCTTAAACGACCAAGCCGGTCTCGTTAAATATAGGCTTTTACAATTTTTATGACGTCAAATGCAATAAGAATGAGGAAGGGCAATTTCCCAGCATTCATATCGCTGCCAATATTATCGCCGGCCATACTGTTGTTACTCAGACTGGAAGACGGCAACGCAAATTGATAGCATTTGCTACCGCAGAAATTGTTCAGGGAAAACTACACCGTCGTTTATTCTAGTGTAAAACTTGAACTTGGAAAATTTATTATTTGTGTATAATTCTCTCAAGCTCTTTTACCGATCGTCCAAATCGCAAATGGATGGAGCAGTGTGAAACATAAAATTTGACACCATTATTAAATGTATGTGCGTTCTGACGCTAGGAAAATCGAAACGGTGATCTTATAATGTATTTGAATGGCTGTGTCGTACCGGGGACTTAAAATACGTTTTTAAAGGAGTACTGTATAGCTCGTGAAAGACTATAAGGTTTTGTGATTACTGAGGAGAAATTATGGTCAACTCTTCAGACAAGAACCCGACTGAACGTCTTAAAACGCTGGAAAAAATCTTCAGCGAAGGAACGCAAGATGCTGCACTCAGTACAGAAACGTTACTAGACGTCTTCCTCGTCTTGTACGATGAATGTTCAAATTCTACTCTTCGTCGGGATAAAAATATCAACGAATTTATCGAAACCGGTGAGTATAATTATGTCGTTTAGGTGATTATAATTTTATCACCGCCTCTCACTGAAAATATACTGTAACTTCGGGATAATTTTTCGTTCCTACTCGGATTATTTGAACAACAACTAGCGAATTATTCTTTATAGTGAAACCGATCGCGAATCGTGTAAAGGAATTAAGACTTTCTCGTGATGATTTCGAGATGTTAAATCTGATTGGGAAAGGAGCGTTCGGCGAGGTAAGTTATTTCAAATATCAAGGTCGTCTTTCGAAAATTCCATCGAAGCATCAGGCGATTTCTATATTACCTTTATTACCCAGCGTAAACGGCCTGTTTCTTTTCTTATTTCTAGGTAGCCGTAGTTAAAATGAGACGTACAGGCCAGGTTTATGCCTTAAAAACGCTTAATAAATGGGAAATGTTGAAGAGAGCAGAGGTAAGCTGGGTGTTGAAAATGTATGTTGATATAAATCATGTCTACTCCTGTGCTGTGCCTCTTATTTAATTCCCAATTTATTAGTTTTTGTTTTGTCGGCGTGCTGAGTTCTTCAAATGCGGTTTCCTTGCTTCGGTGTAAATGACTTAATAAAGCGAATATAGTCCGACATTTCTCCGTTTCCGAAGCCTGCACTGGCCTGTATAACTTACATATAATTTATCAATACACATGCTCCCCTTACTGGTTGTGAATTTGGTCATAATTTAATGGCACGCTTTGATCTGTCTTTACTTCAAAAAGAAAACTCTCAGCATTTAAATTCTTACTCTTTAAACAGAATAGTTCAGTTAATTGACTATGCGATGTATTTTGTTTTGAGATGATGCGATCAGTCATATGCGGTAGTTGAATGGTATTAATTTAGATAAATTTTGGTATTTCCCGGCGTTTGGCTGGTATTTTGAATAAGTATATATCGCATTCTAACGGCTTTAATTTAACTTTGAACAGGGGAAATGTGTGTTATTTATTAAATGCAGAACTAAAGGAGCATTTTTGTGGTTTGAGCTTGTTGTCCTTGAACAGCAGTATAGGAAAGAAGCGTTGACATTGTCATTTACGATTTGACAGCCCAGGTTTTTGTTGTGTTTTCCCACAAAACACCCAGAAAATAGTCAGTAGGCCTTTGTTTTATGATATCAGTGAAACCTTGAAAAGAATTTTGGTAAAATTGGAATTAATATTTGGTGTTGCCCTTTCTGGCAACATCTGGTAACTGGCTGTACGAAAATATGGATGGACCCTATATATGTCTTCATTTTCAAAAGGGTTTCTACATGTATGTTATTAATTCATCTACTCACAGTTTTCCAACTGTGAATAATAGTGAAGTAACCTTTTGACAAGACTTTTAGGAATGAAATCAGTCAACCTTGCTATAGTGTAGACTATCTATGCTATTTTTATGATAAATTGAACATATTACTATATATCTTTGAGGGTAATTACCTGCATTCTGTTCAATTGTTCTAGAATAATTGAATCATGTCAAAAACACCACTTATTAGGATCAACTATTGAAGTGAAGATAATTAATACATTGCAAAGTTCATTCCTAATTCTAGTAACATTGATGAATACTGTCTGAAAATGGTCAATGTTCTTTTGTATGTAAGGAAACTTTTGTGAAGTCCAACATATTGTGCACTCTATATAATTATCTGTAATTCAGTGAAAACTATTATTAATAGAATCAAATGGATGGACCTGATGACAGATTTAACCTGAAACTATTATATCATCTGTGATATCATTTTTCAGAGCTGTTTACTTCAGGTTAATTTGATCAATAACAAAATTTCATAGAAGCTGTTTTATATATATTGTACTCTCATATTTTCTTACTGTAATATATTACTAATACTAGTACTGTGTTATGTGTTCTTTCAATAATGAAGAAGCTAAAATGAATAGTTACATCTAACTGCACTCATCATCTGAGACCTTCCTCCCCCATCAAATACAAAAAAATATTATCAAGACAATAAAGATGAGAGTGAGTTAATAAGAAAGATTTTAACATTTTTTTCCTGTGGACCTCTTCCTGTGCTGAATAAAATTATCTGGCATTAGCCAGAATAAAATACTCTGGTGTTAGCCAGAATAAAATACTAAAGACTCGTCTTTAGGCTTCAAACCTCTCCCTGTGATGAATAAAATCCTTTGACATTAGCCAGAATAGCCTTAATAACATTTTATAGCATTAGCTAGTATAGAATGAAACAGTTACTACATACTGTATATGGTCAAAAAAGAGTGTATTTATTTAGCTTGTGATGTCATTAAATTACCATCCTGGAAATATCAATTTACTCCCTCTCTTTCTCTCTCTCTCTCTCTTACAAGGAAAACCAGGAACTAAACACCTAACTAATTCCTGAGGTTTTAGAATTATTCAAAAACAAATAAATCTCTGTGTAATTGCAATATAAAACACATACAGTAATAAGTGAACTGTGTAATTATAAAAAAGACAAGATTTTCATGTGAGGGTACATGTATACTGTAAATCATCATTAAGTTACATGTATTCACTTTATTTTCCTCATGTTCTAGGCAACTGGGGTGATAACTGATAACTTACACTTTTGATTTGGTGGTTATGGCTCTTCATTTTTCAATTTTGATTTTCAACTGGATTTCTGATTTTCAATTGGATTTTACTTAATCATATTTAAGTTTCTTTTGTGTTTAACTCTTTCCTGCCTAGACAGCCTTCGCTTGATAAGTCTGGTGTTAGCCTATTTAATCTTTATACAGACTATTTAATTGAAATCTGGTTTATTAGTTTTATATTTTGTTGTTATGTTTGAAACAGTGTAGTACAAATTGAATTGAAATTTTGCAAGACAACTATTACCAGAATTTATTGCCACAATGGCTGCAGGCACTTGCAGCCATTTGTATCAATAATAGTGTTGTTATTGTAATTATTGTGCCAATAATAGTGTTGTTTAAAATGTTAATTGTGTTATTAATTTAATCAATCAGTATTGCGCTTGTAGAAACTGAAACTGAATTTTGATATACTGTATTGTTTGATGTTGTTGTTATGTTTTTTCAAAAAGTTTAAGAGGCATTTTTTTATTAATTAAAGAGGATGTAGATTCCTCCAGAGTTAGTAGCTCAGCATTGGCAAATACCAACTTCATTTTCGAGGGCTGCCCTTGAAGACTAATTTACTTATAATGCAGTCTTTAGAAAATGTTTAGGCAATGTTTAATAACTTTGATACTATACATACTAAAATTGGCTCCATTTAAAATCAGTCTACACTGAGATATGTGTGTTAAGAGCCAATTTTAAAATTAAAGAGGCAAAATTTAAACATTGCCTATTATTTTATAAAAACAATATTGGAAACAATGCTGATCTTGTGATCTACTGTACAGTACTGTAGATAACAACTATTTTTAAATTATTTGGTTACAGTGCTATTTACCTCAAGCAGATAAAAGAAATGCCAAATTGCATTTATAATAATCAACAAATAACTGAGTAACATCTCTCTTGATAGTAATACCCACAATCTTGTACATGTAAATATTAAACTTTATTATCTATTATTCATACCTGTCAGTGATAAAGATCCCAAAGTTCTTCAAAGTGTTTGTTGACAGTGAAAGACAAAGAAAAATTTGCATGTATACGTATATGTACCAGTAAACATGATATCATGGCTATTTTTAGTTTGTAAATAACTGAGCTATTTTTGTTCTCAACACACCATCAAATATGCAAAATTTTCATTAAGTACTTTTTTGAACAGTGAGTAACAATCTAAAAAGTAATTATAACCAGAGTAATTATGCAATCATGTACAATAAAATTTCAGCACAGTACAGTATTAGTACATCATAAGTACAGTACATTAAATGTAGGGAAAAAACAAAGTTTAAGTCCTTTTTAATCCATAACAGACCACTATAAGACCTCAAAGCAAGCCAAGAATGAAAGAGTTATGGCCCCATCCTTTGAAAGTAACTTCATTTTTGTCATTCTTGCCTTGCTGGGAGATCTGACAGAGTAAAATTGTCTGGCATTAGACAGTAAAATTGTCTGGCATTAGACAGTGAAATTGTCTGGCATTAGACAGTAAAATTGTCTGGCATTAGACAGAGTAAAATTGTCTGGCATTAGACAGAGTAAAATTGTCTGGCATTAGACAGAGTAAAATTGTCTGGCATTAGACAGAGTAAAATTGTCTGGCATTAGACAGAGTAAAATTGTCTGGCATTAGATGGAGTAAAATTGTCTTTTGAGAGTAAAATTATCTGGCATTAGACAAAGTAAAATTACCTGGCATTAGACAGAGTAAACTCCTAAAAGTGCCAAATGGCACTCTTGGAAGTGAAAGGGTTTTGAAAAGGGTTATTATTAAACTGTAGTAACTGTACGGTAAGCTAACACATTGGATAAACTTTATATAGACGGCATGTTTTAAGGAAGAAAGGGATGTACTTGTATATGGAGACCATCGCTGGATCACAAACTTACATTATGCGTTTCAAGATGACAGTTACTTGGTTAGTTTGATTGTACAGAATATATTCTTTTGTTGCTAATTTATTTACACAATTTTTCTATGTGTAAGTTTTATGCTGTTATATTGATGTTAAAATTTTGTTGCACTCTTTGTGTTATTTTTTTTAGTATTTTGTTATGGATTACTATAGTGGAGGAGATCTCTTGACACTTCTCAGTAAATTTGAAGATCATTTGCCTGAAGAGATGTCCAAATTTTACTTGGCTGAAATGATTTTGGCAATAAATTCTTTACATGAAATGGAGTATGTTCACAGGTGAGTGACAATTTAAAAGAAATCTATCATTTTGTGGCCATGTGGATATTGCATTTTGCAATGCATGGAGTCCACTTTAGGCTGAGGTGGTTTTTCGGTATACCGGAAAAAATCGGGTTTTTTTCAAAACTGGTTTTACAGTTTCACTTATATTTGAAAACCGAAAAACCAAAAAAACCAACCGAAGAATCATATATCGCCATTCATTCACACAATATTTGAGACCTATACATGCGACTGATATGCGACGAAGCTTAATCCGAATGCGGATCAAACTCGGAATGCTAATTAATTTTACTTATTAAGTATTTCATAACAGAGAAACAAGAAACAACTGTATGGACCTTGGTATCATTTTTCCCAGTCTGTTTTTCGTGGGGTTTTTCAGACAAACTTCAAAAGCAAGCGACGTTTTTGACAACGTGGATGTCGTTTTTTAATCCAGTCTACTCACGGCCAACTGACGTCCATGTTGTCAAAAACATTGCTTGCTTAAGCTCCCAAATGACGCAATTAAACAGGGTTTCAAATGTCAAGATGGCGGACAAAAAAAACTGGTTTTATCGGTGTTTTCGCATCGGTTTTCGATTTTCTTCGAAAACCACCCAAGCCTAGTCCACTTACATGTCAATTTTGAGAAACAATGTGAAAACATATAAGATTATAAGGCCCTTGTTTACATGGAGGTAGGATAACCCTTCTAGAAGGGTCACCCTTTGAAACGAGTCAAAAGATAGCCCTTGTTTACATGGAGGTAGGGTAACCCTTCTAGAAGGTTCACCCTTTGAAAGATAGCCCTTGTTTACATGGACTTAGGGTAACCCTTCTAGAAGGTTCACCCTTTGAAAAATAGCCCTTGTTTACATGGAGTAAGGTACTAGAAGAGTTAACCCTGCTACAAGGGTCGGCAAATCATTCTGAGTAATGGCAGCCCCATGGGTCACCTTCCTTCTGCAGGGCTCTCCAGGAAGAAACAAGAGGAGCCTGACAAAAAGAGCTCGCCAAAGTGGTAAGGGGCTCTTTTTAGAGCCCCTTTTTAGAGCCCCTGGGAATTATACAGAAACTGGGTAGTGGATGGGTCTACTAACATAATTAATGACATTGAGATTATTTGAGAATGAGTTAGCACTGCAGTCCTTGCACAGTGGATAGTTTATACTTTATAGAAGAATATAGTAACAATTTTATTACAGTAAATAAATTATGTTAAACATTTTAATTTCTAAACAAAAATAACATGAAAATGATGAAAAGCAAATTATCAATATTACAAAACAGGAAAAAGTTAGAGATGGCCATAGACATACTGTACAGTTCAGTGTCAGTGACAATGTGAATTGTGACATAGTGACTAAGTGACTACATTGAGCCATTGACAGATTATCCGTATTTACAATTTTACATGTTTCTCACTCAGTAACTCTGTAAGACAGTAAGACTGTAACTGCAGTATATACTATAACTTATAACTGCTGTATATATTAGTACGTAACAATGTCACTCAGACTACTCAGTGCAGAGTGCTAATTCACATCGATGCAAATGCAATCAGATATTCAGATTATCAGATTTTTTCATCAAATTCATCACTACTGTTGCTGCAGGCGCTGCTGGTATCACTGCCTATTTCATGGGCTTTTCCCTTAAAATGACGATCCACATTGTGTTTCGTCACTTTGTTTGTGCCGTTGATAAATATTTTCATCGCCTTTTTTGCGTTTCCTCGACATGTGGGGTGCTGTAAGATTGAAGTTGGATTTCGACAGTCTGCAAACTTTGCACCATATCGACACTACTGAAGTTGCACCTTCGACTTCTTCGGTTTTGACACCCAAGTTGTCTTCTTTCCCCCACGACTTGAAGTTTAACTTTGACCCCTTTTGAATTTAATGCCACCATATATTAACATTCATCATTGACAGATTGACTATTCATATATTCAATCGACGCCATTTTTAGATTTTGAGAGCATGGTAACATCCTAGTTCCAGTACTAATACTCGGCCACAAACTGTCATGCCAGCAATTCTCCTTCTCAAGCACTGATACGCACGTTTTGGGAACGAGATTGCCAGCGATTAAAGAAAACTTAAAGCTTCCAAAATTGATTGATAAAATCCAAACTTTATAGTGTTTTGTTGTTCACTTCAAGTTCCCACAGTATATTCAATACTACTTGGTAGGTTTTTTTTGTAAGATATTCTATTTAAGGCGCTTGATTTTTCGAGCTCGCCAACCATTTTGAGGCGCGTTTTCCAGGCGCGCGGGTGCTAGCGCGCCTTTCCTTGAGAGCCCTGTCCTTCTGCATGACCATTTTCCTATATTTTCGGTTTACGTGTTATTGTTGGCATCATTTACTTGATATCTTCAAAAGACTTCACAAGGTGTATAAGAACAGGAAGGGCATATTCGGTACATGTTTTTCTCTCTCATTGAAACATAACCCAGCTGCCAATGTCACCCTAGCAAACACGTTTATATGACTTATGTAAACAAAAAGATAGCCCTGCTGCTAGGGTTACCCTAGCAAGCTGATAGGGTAACCCTCCCCCCAGGGTCACCCTAGCACTCATTTAAACGAAACATGGAAAGACAATGAACTAGGGTAACCCTTTTAAAAGGGTAACCCAGATGTGATTTCTGAGGCAAACGACTGAGAAGAGTTTAGCACTGAATGCTGAAAAACAAAGAAATCTTATAATGAAATCATTTTAGTGTGTTACATATTTGGTTCCAAGGGTTACGGACATGGTGACCGCCTTGTGTAACACGCAAATGTAATCTAATTGTTTTATAAAAAAGTCTACCAAATGATGTGATTTGATGTCATCTGTGTGTTCTAGTAGATAATGGGCAACAACCAATGAAAACGCACACATGTATTGTATAAACATTTATATATTCTTGTTCTTGTAGGGATATAAAACCTGACAATGTACTATTAGATGTTTCTGGTCATGTAAGACTGGCTGACTTTGGGTCATGCTTAAAATTATGTAAAGATGGAACTGTAAGTACTAAAATTATAAAATTTGTGGAATGCTTGGGATTTTATTAGTTGAACGTACACTATAATCTATTTTTTGCAACTTTTTGAAAAAGGCAATTTCCAACCACTACTGTTTTTATAGGTCCAGTCAGCTGTGGCTGTTGGCACTCCAGATTATATTTCACCAGAAATTCTACAGGTACAGTTACTGTAGTGTACTGTACTCTTTTTGTTTTTTCATACTTGTTTTTCAACACTTCACTGACCTACATACAGTATCCATATCCTGTCTATCCTTGTTGCCTAACTCCTGTGCTTCTTCAGGTACAGACCGTACTGTACAGTAATTGATGTATTTTATAGTGTCTGAAAATTGATTTTTAAAATATTTTTAGGCAATGGAGGATGGCAAGGGCAAGTATGGCAAGGAGTGTGATTGGTGGTCACTTGGTATTTGCATGTATGAAATGCTTTTTGGGGAGACGCCATTTTATGCTGAATCTCTTGTCGAAACATATGGCAAGATTATGAATCATAAGGTAACATTCATCTAATTATCTTGTTTTCTCTAATATAACATTTCAAAGCTACCAAAACAATCTAGTATGTACAGCCCTCACAAACACTGTACATATTACGTACGTATTACATCAACATAAACATAGAGTGCTGTTTGGGTAATATGCTACGAGGATCTACCATTCTTATATGGCTTTGAATTGAAGTAGATGATGTCTAAGTAAATGTGAATGTTTTTATGGAGGAATCTACTCTTTAGTATTTGTTTTTAATTATTTGCATTTAGACATTTTATGACTGGCCATCACATGTAGAAGTGTCTGCTGATGCGAAGGATTTAATTCAAAGGCAAGAGATGACCAAAAAAATAATAGCAGGTTTAAATCACAATAATATGCTTTTAGTAACTAAATGGAGTTTTTGAATACTTTTATCTCAATAGATTGATATGTCGGGCAGCACAAAGGCTTGGTCAGAATGGAATTGATGATTTCAAGGGTCACCCTTTCTTCAAAGGAATAGAGTGGGATAATATTGCAGAGAGTAAGTGGTTTATTGCTTGTACATCTTGGATGTTTAGGTTTGAAGTTCCCCTCACTATAGCAAAGTGTATTGTATTTGTGCTTTTAGGCGATCCTCCTTACATGCCAGAAGTTAGCAGTGCAACAGACACTTCAAATTTTGATGTAGACATTGAAGCATCTAAAGCAAGTGTAAGTACAGTGCATGGTGCCTGAAATTTTATTAGGATTCGGACTATCAAAATAACCAGATAACTGTCTTTTTAGATGGTCTTTTCACTTTAAATATAAATAATATTACTTTCGTATATTGTTTCCAACTTGTATTTCAATGTCCTTCTGTAGTAGTAACACTTCTGTAGCAGTATCATTGCTTATTCATTTTTTTCTGATTAATTTACAGACATCCACACAACCAAAATCAGTTTCAGCTTTTGGTGGTCATCACCTTCCATTTGTTGGGTTTACTTTTACCAAAGATAGGTAAAGTACATAAATTTTCTGCACATTGTTGTACACTTCTGTAGTACAGTAATAGTATTAACAATAAAATGACATAACCCCCCCCCCTCCCAAATGTACTCATTCTTTCACCCAAAATGAATGTTTGTTTAATTACAATACATGCATGATGGTTCTGTAATGTTGTACAGTATTATTTTACTGTATGTGATTAATGTGTGTGTCTATTTCTTTAGTATACTTTCTGACTTGGCTTTAAAAAACAAAAAGAACCAATTTACAAACAGTACTTCAGCATCAAGCAATCAAGGTATGCATAGAAAAATGTTCTTTCTGCTTTAATAACTACACACGTAAAAACGCACAAGCTGTTACATACCTGCAAGCAAGTTGTTACAAGGCTGTTCAAACAGGCTGTCACCGTCATGTGTTCGCACTGGCTGTCCCAGATTGTTAACATGTCTGTAACAGGTTGTTGACAACTTGTAACAAGACTGATGACTCCAACAGACTGATAGCAAGTTGTTCCAACAACCTGTTACCGCTCTGCACTCAACAAGTTGTTAACAGATTGATGCTAACAAGGTTGTAGCAGCTTCTTGGACGAACTGCATTGTTACAACCTGTTAACAGCCTTGCTACAAGCCTGTTGCGAACACATCCTGTTGACAAGCTGTGAGATTTTTACTCTGTCTAATGTCAGACAATTGTACTCGTCAAATGAGAACCCCCTAGCAGAGGGAGGGTTAATTTGAAATCGTAATTGAAATAACTGAATTAACAAACACAATTCTAAAGCTAAATTAAATTTAAAAAGGGTTAATTTATGTGTCTATTTTTATGGTTTTGGCAGTGAGTAGTGTTTCAGTAGAAGCATATGAGAGAAGAATAAAGAAATTGGAAAGAGAGAAATCTGAACTGAGTTGGAAACTGCAGGAATCGACCAAAGTGTTACAAGAACAATCAATTGTTGGTACTTCTAAAAAGAGCTCTTCAGAAAGCAGTAGAACTACCAGCGAAGAACTGTCTATGTTGAAGAGAAAAAACAATGGTAAATAAGTTAAAATATATTATAATAAAAGTAGCGTGCTGCGTAGGCAGTGTAGAAACAACAATCGAAATATAGTAAGGTTAGATAAACTGCCGAAACAGAGAACGTAGGAGTCTAACGTTTCGAGCGAAGGCCCTTCTCTCTGACGAAGGGCCTTCGCTCGAAACGTTAGACTCCTACGTTCTCTGTTTCGGCAGCTTATCTAACCTTACTATATTAAAATATATTATATTTAGCAAACTGAATTTTAGAGATGTCAGATGTCATGCCCTACAGGTGTAGGCATGCATTTTGTGTTAAAAACTATGCATTAATTAAGCTATTTATTTGAATTTTGTTTTTCTCTTTTAGAAATGGAGGCAAACTTACGGCGGAAAGAAAAAGAACTTGAAGAAATTCTTGGGGGAAAGAAATTGGCAGAGTCATCATCTGAAGGTACAGTTGGATCATGAGTCACAAATCACAATTTAGATATTGGATGTACTGAAGTACAGTAGTCTTTCACTACAGTAGTTTGCTTCAGTCTTGTTAAACTTATGGCAGGGCTTGAAATTTTCAATTTTCGGGGTTTCTGAATTTGGTATCCCTCCTTGAAATCTAGTATCCCACTTTTGAATACTAAAGATCTCAACTTGCAATATCTAACATTAACTATAACAGTTTGTGACAGTACCTGCTTTACGTTACGTTGTAAGACATTATGTAAGACGTTACGCTATGTTGTAAGACGTTATGTTACATTGTAAGATGTTACGCTACATTGCAAGACGTTACGTTACATTATAAGACGTTACGTTACATTATAAGACGTTACGTTACATTATAAGACGTTACACTACATTGTAAGACGTTACGCTACATTGTAAGACTTTACGTTACATTGTAAAACGTTACGTTACATTGTAAGCCGTTACAATGTAACGTAACGTCTTACAATGTAGCGTAAGACTTTACGTTACATTGTAAGACGTTACGCTACATTGTAAGACGTTACGCTACATTGTAAGCCGTTACGCTACATTGTAAGACGTTACGTTACATTGTAAGACGTTACGTTACATTGTAAGACGTTACATTACATTGTAAGACATTACGTTACATTGTAAGACGTTACGTCAGATTCTGTGGCTGTGCGCTATCGAATTTTTTATTGTATCCCGTTTGGGTCTTGGGATACTTAAGTTAAGACTTCTAGTATCCAAAACGAAAATCTAGTATCCCGTGGCTATCGAGATACCGCAAATTTCAAGCCCTGCTCATGGTGGATTTCCATTCAACTTTTCTTGTTGAGCGAGTGACTTTTCAATTTTCTAACTTTATGAGGTTAATTAATATATACAGTATTTTATTGTGAATTTAGACATGAAGTGGAAATTAAGATCAGCTGAAAAAGAAAAGAAATCTTTGAAGGAAGAGAAGGAATTGTTGGAAAAGGTATGTGTCAACAATTATAAATGGCTCAATAGCTACACATAGTAGTATTCTAGTTTCACAGTGAGAAGAATTATGGTAGGTTAACCCATATGATGTCTTTTATCAGGGCGACATTTAGTACGCGTATCAACGTACTTAAGGTCTTCGTTAAGGTTTTCAGGGTCATTTCTGTAAAGCGCTCTCAATTCGCCAGAATTTATGCCAGAAAAATAAAATAGATATCATTAGAAAGCTATTAATTTGTAGAATACAATGGTGTCTTTGGTTTCGCCATAAACACAAACTGTTACAGAGGATTTCATATAACTTTTGCCGATTGTGTTCCGAAGTTCGTTCGTTATTTCCGAAGTTGGCGACGAACTTCGCAAGTTCATTACGTAATAGCCAATCAAGTTGCGAACTTCGAAACGAACTTGCGAACTTCGAAACGAACTTGCGAAGTTCGGAAGTTCGCAGTTCACGGCATAATTTCAAAGTTCGCTGTTGAACGTAAAGAGTAAATATTCGAATAACAACGGATCTTAATACTTTCGGTAGACAAAACCTATAGTGATGGATTCGGCAGATTCAAGCGATCATTTCGATATAAAATTTATTTAAATCGGGCGAACAGAAAATATTTAAACATGTTTTGAAACATATGTCTCCCAATGTAATACGACACCCACATTATATCTGGACATGCAAACAGGTAAACTTATAAATATTCATATTTTTGGCGTTATTCGCTACTTATTACTTGCGGTTTGTAGTTGTTGGACTAAGCAGTAAGCCGTTAGCGAAAACACTACTGAAGTATCAGCTTGATTTACTCGTATTATTTAGATTTACAATTATTTCATGTGGATGTCGTATTTACATTGGGAGACGTGTGTTTCAAAACATGTTTAAATATTTTCTGTTTGCTCAATTTAAATAAATTTTATATCGAAATGATCGCTTGAATCTGCCGAATCCAGCACTATAGGTTTTGTCTACCGAAAGTATTAAGATCCATTGTTATTCGAATATTTACTCTATACGTTCAACGGCGAACTTTGAAATGATGCCGTGAACTGCGAACTTCGGAACTTCGCAAGTTCGCAAGTTCGTTTCGAAGTTCGCAACTTGATTGGCTATTACGTAATGAACTTGCGAAGTTCGTCGCCAACTTCGGAAATAACGAACGAACTTCGGAACACAATCGGCAAAAGTTATATGAAATCCTCTGTAATAATTGTGATTTTTTTAATTAAAACCAGAGGGCTTCACTTGGGGCGACTCAAGTAAAAAGCGTTTTATTTTGTTCAAATTCTTTTTTCGCAGTTCGATTCGGAGATAAATTTCCAGCAAAACGATGTCAGCGTTTTTTTATATGTCGAGTTTTTCCGAATTTATTGACGATCAAAGTTGAAAATGCTGTTTTTCGACCAACATTCGGACAAAATAAGTCACTAGTAAATTCGAAACCAGGCGATAAATAAAAAAACGCTGAAATGTATCTCGGAATCAAACTACAAAAAAGATTGTGAACAAAATAAAACGCTTTTTACTTGAGTCGCCTCGAGTGAAGCCCTCTGCTTTTAATTAAAAAATTCGCAACTATTAACGGTTTGTGTTTATCGCAAAATCAAAGACACCATTGTATTCTACAAATTAGTAGCTTTCTAACGATATCTATTTTATTTTTCTGGCATAAATTCTGACGAATTGAGAGCGCTTTACAGAAATGACCCTGTAAACCTTAACGAAGACCTTAAGAGTTAAGACCCATACCATCATAGGTGTAAGAACTAACCAATTTTTTGTTTCTTTTGTTAACTTGTATTGGTTTTGTTTAAAATATTGTTTTTGGCTTAGTATATGGAAAGTGCCCACTAATTTGTTTTGTTTTGGGGAAAATAGGATATTACAGAGTCCAAAGAACGTAATACATCACTCTCTAAGGAACTGAAAGAAGCTCAGAATCAACGTAAGCTAGCGATGGCTGAATTTAGTGAACTAAACGATAGGCTGGCTGAAATGAGATCTCAAAAAACTAAACTCACGAGAAGTCAACGAGAAAAAGAAGAAGAACTAGGTAGGTTGTCAAAGACTTGTGTGAAAACAACTGAATTAGTCATTACTGTATATCAATATTAAGTCATTGCACTTTGAAAAATTGTCGATCATTAATTCTTTGAACGTTTTCATGGCGATAAAGTAATATAAATAAGTTTTGAGACGTTACGCTACACTATAAGACGTTACGCTACGTTGTAAGACTTACATCAGATTATGTGGCTGTGCGCTATCGAAAATTTTATTGTATACCGTTGGGATACTGAACTTAAGTCTTCTAGTATCCAAAACGAAAATCTAGTATCCCGTGGCTATCGAGATACCGCAAATGTGCAATACATTGTTAGATTCGCATGACTCGCATCACATATCTGATCGCAGTAGTTGATGATATACATGTAGCCAGAGCTGCATTGGTATTTGGGAATTCATTCTTTGTTTTTAATTTTCTTTCTCAACAGAGACTGCTTTACAGAAAGTCGACAGCATGAAGCAGGAAATGAGAGTTGTTGATAAGAAGAAAAGAGAGGTTTGTTTAACATCTTTAAAGTCTTTGTCAAGACTTTTTGCTTCAAGGACTTTTTGCGTGTGTATAACTTGCAGTACAACTACTGCTCAGAAATAACCTAACAAAAACCGAAGTCAAACCTAGGTTAAACCTCAGCTTAATCATATTCTAACTCTGTTCAGTGTTAGTTTAACTGCCTCTAAAACACTGAATAAAAATATGGACTTTTTTCTGTGTTACTAGATAATTTTATTGTGCTCTACTAAAGTTTAGTACCATTTCTATCATTGTTTAACTTAACCTCAACCGCGCTGTTAGGTTATTTCTGAGCAGTACTGTACAACACAACAGTTCCTATACCTCATATTTTGTAGATAACCTTGTACTATTTTGACATTATACTTCATATTTTGTAAATAACTTTAAATATTATACTGTACTTATGTAATTCCTTTCTACACGCCCCCTGTGGAAATCAACTTCGGTTGACGGGGTTAGCGTGGTTAAATAGAGTTCTTCTATCTATTGTGAAACAAGTTACAAGTGAAACTCTGTGTGTGTGTAAATTATAACATCCCCGGCTGGCAAGTTGTCTTACAATGAAATGGTTTATTTCATTTAGATGAGTGGTCAGATTGATGAACTAACCGCTGAAGTGAGCAAGGAGAAAAAATTAAGGGCCCGTAGTGAACAATATTCCAAACAGCTAGAAGATGAAATAGATATACTCAAGGTAACATTTATTTTTATTCATTCATGTATTCATCAATTTTATTACCAACAGCTTGTCAAGCAAGACTAAACAAAACTTTACAAACACCGTACTATACTTCTAACCAACAACAATTTTACTTTCAACGCAACATTGTTGTGTAACAATGTTTAAAGTGCACATGAAACGAAAATTAAGTCAGTCTCATTTGAAAGAACACTTAAAATGATAGAGTAACATCTTTTGCAGTTTTTCGTTTCCTTGCTTCGTTCTTGAGATATTTCAGTTTGTTTGATATGCAAATTAAACAACTTGACGTCACATGTGCATAATGAGTTATCAGAGAAGGTTATATATCTTTGCTATTATCAAACATAATCACTTGAAAATTCTACATGTTTGGCGTTGTGACTTGTGAGAGAAACACACGCTTCCTTCGAATTAAGTTTGGTTTGATAATAGCAAAGATATATAACCTTCTCTGATAACTCATTATGCACATGTGACGTCAAGTTGTTTCATTTACATATCAAACAAACTGAAAATCTCAAAAACGAAGCAAGGAAACGAAAAACTGCAAAAGATGTTACTCTATCATTTTAAGTGTTCTTTCAAATAAGACAAACTTCGTTTTCGTTTAATGTGCACTTTACGGTGGATGGTACAGTAATACGTGCAACAACGTTGCGTTGCAAGTTGAAGAAAATTCTTGCCTGTGTTACCTCATCTTAAATTTTTGCCAGCTTTTTTTGGGTTTACCTGGTTTTCAGCAATCTTCACAACATATGGTTTCAATTGTTGTTTTAGATCAAACAAAGAACCTTTGGTATAAAACTTACAAGTTTTGATAGCAATGCTGACCAGCAGCAACAGCAAGAGATAGCAAAGTAAGTTTATATTATATAACTTCATAAAATAATGTGTCCGCTACGCACGCTCTGATTGGCTGGGCTCCGTTCATGAGTACGAAGATCATGAATGACGTAGGATGGCGTCACCAGCTGGCGGGGAAAAGTTAGCGAACTTTCAAAACTATCCCACTTTTAGTTTGTTTTTTCCTTCATATTTCATAAAACAAATAAAACATACCGCTCCTGTGCGTATGTACTCTTATAAAGGTACATTTGACGTCATTTGAACAACTTCTACTCAACTTCTTTCGTGTTCAAATGACGTCCAACGTGCCTTATGAGAGTACATGTGCACGGAGCTTTACGTTTTATTTGTTAATTATAAAATAAGGTGCCCTCTATCTACGCACGCTCTGATTGTGCATTTATAAGAGAACATAGATCATGAATGACGTAAAGTGGCGTAGAATTGCGTCAGCTGGCCGAAAAAGCCTGCCAAATTCTAAAACTACCTCACTTTTAGTTTATTTTTATTTTATAAAACAAATAAAACATACCGCTCCTGTGCATATGTACTCTTATAAAGGTACATTTGACGTGATTTGAACACGAAAGAAGTGTAAAGGCACTCGGCAACTCAACTTCTTTCGTGTTTAAATGACGTCAAACGTGCCTTTATAAGAGTACATATGCACGGAGCTTTACGTTTTATTTGTTAGATGAAATACAAAGTGAAAAGGTTGTGAACTGCCGAGAATATTTTGGATAACGAAATAGTCAGAAGTTTCAAATGGAGCCCTTTATCAGAGTAATTTGTGACGAAATTAAATTAAATAAAGCTTGGCTTATACTGTATATCCAAAAGGGTGATAGATTGATTGCCAATCAAACGTTGGGAGGGTAAATGTTTGCTATTTTTTTACAATTAATCTGTGACCAGTCTGTGGGAAAGGTAGTCCTAAAATAACGCACATCAATGTGATATGTTGTAGATTAAAAGCATTATTGGAAAAATTGAAAGTTGATCATGAGGAGACTGTATCACAGCAAAGGAAAGAACATTTGATGGAAGTGAAGGTATTATTTAGACCCCATTTACACGATGCCGGTACAATTTGAAAACGGAACAAAATCATGCCGTTTAGGCCTTGCGTTTACACGATACCGGCACAAAAATGACATGAAAACGGCACAAAATGAAGACGGGTTCCTTGACGGCATGAAATGAAATGAAAACGGAACACTAACTGGTATCGTGTAAACGCCCGGCCCCGTGCAGTAACAGTTTGATGACGGTAATCACGATATATACGACCACAGTATTCGGGTCAGCAGTATTCACAAAGTCTTCTCAATTCTCATTGGAAGAGAATAGTCACATGCTAATCCGTCATTATATTATACCGGCATCGTGTAAACGCAAGACTTTTTGGCCTGTATTTGCACACCGGCATGATTTTGTTCCGTTTTCAAATTGTACCGGCATGGTGTAAACGGGGTCTTAATTGTACTTTGCATTTATAGTATAACTGTCAGCACATCTTTACTAACATGTACAGTACTGGCAATTCATGAAAATATTGTGAAGTTGTAACTTTTCAAAAACACCATTTTGGTGGAAAAAAATTGAATGGAGAAAAATGGCCTGAAAGGTCTTCATATGATGATACATCCCTTTAAAGGGCCTGTGAAACGAAAATTAAGTTTGTCTTATTTGAAAGAACACTTAAAATGATAGAGTAACATCTTTTGCACTTTTTCGTTTCCTTGCTTTGTTTTTGAGGTATTTTAGTTTATATAAATAAGTTTTGTGGAAACATCACGTAAAATATTTCTTTGCTAAGCTTGAATCATCTTCTCAGGAAAACCGTTATTAGTTAAAACCAAAGAAATATTTACGTGGTGTTTCCACAAAACTTATTTATATTACTTTATCGCCATGAAAACGTTCAAAGAATTAATATTTTAGTTTGTTTGATATGCAAATTAAACATTTTGACGTCGTATGTGCATAATGAGCTATCGGAGAAGGTTAGATATCTTTTCTATTATCAAACCAAATGAATTTAAATGAAGCATGTGGGTGTGTTTCACCCGCAACACTAAACATGTAGATCTTCAAGTGATTATATTTGATAAGAGCAAAGATATAACTTTTTCGATAACTCGTTATGCATGTGTGATGTCAAAATGGTTAATTTGCATATCAAATAAACTGAAATACCTCAAGAACATGTGATGTATATGGCACACAATGACATAGTTTTATTTGTTTGTAATCAAAGATGTACAATTCTCTTCCACTTAGGATTTAAAAGAAAAGCTGCAAGATCAGGAAACTACTTCAAAGAATTTCGAGAGTAAAGTAAGTATTTGATTGTGATGCTCATACAAAATGTATTATGAAGGTAGTACAGTATAAATAATTATGCTAACGTTTTTGACTTCCCTCTTGTGGGAGTACTAGTTTGAAATATGCTCAACAAACTCTTGTTTTTCTTCTGTCAGATTGCTGTTTTAACAAGCAAAGTAAATCAAGCTAAAAAAGACAGGTAAATTATTGTTGTTGTACCGTAGTTTA
This sequence comes from Corallium rubrum, assembly GCA_964035015.1. NCBI lineage: Eukaryota > Metazoa > Cnidaria > Anthozoa > Scleralcyonacea > Coralliidae > Corallium > Corallium rubrum. The sequence goes on from OZ036003.1 coordinate 13,032,520, forward strand.
GCCTTTGGTGTTCTTTGGACTCCTCAACAAGGCAGCAGCTTCGTGATTACCCTAATCATGGGGGCTGTGGGGTTGCTCACACTTGCCCAACGTGTGACCCCAAGGCTACGGAGGGAAGGAGTGCCTCACTTTTCCTTTCACAGGTGGCCATAAAGGATCCTGTGCCGTACCCATATTCACTGGTTGACCACAGGGACGTAGCCAGGATTTTGAAAGGGGGTTTGGGGGCATGCTCCCCCGGGAAATTTTGAAATCGAGAGTCGCTGAAATGCCATTTCCTTTTTTTTGGAGGAAGATTTTGCAGACTCTAAAGGTTAAAAAATATCATATAAAATACTCAAAACACACAAATCCCCTCAATCGCGGCTCCCCCGGCTCCCCCCCCCCCCCCCTGGCTACGTCCCTGGTTGACCAGTGTGTTCATTTTTACTCATTCTTTTTTAACAGTATAAGTGAACAACAGGATGCCATAAGTGATATGCAAAGACGGTTTGAAAGAGATCGAAGTTTACTGGAGGAGGAAAACAGCAAACTTCAAGCTGAAGCAGAAAAGGTACATTTCTGACAATGTCCTTCTTTGGTACACTACTGTATCTCAATCACCCACACTTTGCCTGCCACATGCTCTAGTTGAAGTCCGACCACCCTCTCCTGGCTAATGGACCACTGCATGATCATTATTGGATTCCTGTCTGCATTAGTTCATACTAAACCCTTTATAAAACCCCTTTATAAAACCTCCAAGCATTTGTATCTCTTGCCCAGTGCGCAGGTGCGCCTCAATTGTTTTCACACCAGCTGTACAAAGACTCCCCAATTCCTGTATAGAATTAGAGGGGTGTTCATTGAACACTGTTGTTGCGGCCAGACTCAGAGCATTGAGAATATCATCAACAAGTGCCCTCAGGACTCACATGGTGTCACAGGGACATTGGTGAAGACACTATTTATACACTGTCTCACACTCAAATACCATCAGAAAGCTTTTTTCAAATAAACAGTTTAAAGGATGGATGTGCATTAGAAACCTACAGTTGTTGAGAGGGACCGTTTGATTTTAATTTTAGCTTACTGAGAAAGTCAACAAAGTGCTGGCTTCTCAGCGCCGAAATGATGAAGAACTGAAAGATATGAGAGATAAAAAAGACCAAGTGGCTCATTGGGAAGCCCAAATTGCTGAAATTATTCAATGGTACAGTATACAATATTTTGGATAAAACTTGAGCAGGGGTGAAAGTTATTGAATTTGGAATATATGACTCTTGTCCTGAAAATAGTTTTTTCAATATTTTCAAAATATTTTTAGAATATACAGTATGTACGTCTCTTTAAGCACACGTTAAGTGATAGCTTTCTAAATTTTTGCAGGGTAAGCGATGAAAAAGAAGCTAGGGGGTATCTGCAGGCATTGGCAACGAAAATGACGGAAGAATTGGAAGCCTTGAAACCTTCTGCTAGTTTGGGAGGAACACTGTCAAGAGTAAGTGAATAACTCCTTGATTTTGACGAGTACACTTAGAGTAGAGTAGAGCAGAGCAGAGCAGAGCAGATTAGAGTCGAGTCGAGTCGAGTAGAGTAGAGCAGAGTAGAGTAGAGTAGAGACTGTAGAGCAGAGTGGAGTGGAGTAGAGCGGAGCGGAGCGGAGCGGAGCGGAGCAGAGTAGAGTAGAGTAGAGTAGAGTCGAGTAGAGTAGAGACTGTAGAGCAGAGTGGAGTGGAGTGGAGTCGAGTAGAGTAGAGCAGAGCAGAGCAGAGCAGAGCAGAGCAGAGCAGAGCAGAGTAGAGTAGAGTAGAGTAGAGACTGTAGAGCAGAGTGGAGTGGAGTACACTTGCAGTACAGTACAGTACAGTACAGTACAGTACAGTACAGTACAGTACAGTACAGTACAGTACAGTACAGTACAGTACAGTACAGTACAGTACAGTACAGTACAGTACAGTACAGTACAGTACAGTACAGTACAACACAGGACACAATGCAAGACACGTAACTCTTAACACGCAACGTAAGACACAATGCAAGACACGCAACTCTTAACGGGCATCAGAAACAAGGCACGGTACTCACGTTAAGAGCAGCCCCAAGTACTTCCCTGCTCTGTTAGTAATCTGATGCTGAATGTTGATGATTTCAGGGCGATAAAGATTGGCAAGCACGAAGGTCCCACAAGATGAACAAACAAGAACTCTTGGCTTTGCAAGCATCGCTGAAAAAAGAACTTGAGGTGTGTAACTTTATTTAATTTAATTAATTTAATTTATTAAATTTGCCAACTAAAAAATGTACATTACAAATACAAAAAAACCCCTACAAAACTAGCCTAGAAAGAAAAATGGCAGGGACACCACAACAGCAATCGCCAATTACCGTGGGCCCTGTGTAAAAATGTAAAAAAAAAAATGTTCTTACATGCAGCAAGAAATTGGTTTATTCAGCGAACGTCCTCGATTACACTTAATGCAAACCGTTTTGAAAGAGCGTGGATCGTCCCATTGATAATTTGACAATGATGCTTTGTAATAATTGAGCATAATTGTTTTAAAAGACATCAGATTATTAGTACTCAAACAGAGTTCACCTGCGAAAGCGTTCCATACTCTACATGTTCGTACAAAATAAGAACGCTGATATGTAGTTGTCTTCCATTTTGGCACTTCAAACTTTATCACGTTGCTCGCAGATGATCTGGTCGACCTGATGTTTCTGGCCGTAGATATAACGGTATGATCTATAATGACTAGTGCCTACAGAAATGCTGCTTTAAGCAAAGTTGTCTTTCAGTTCTTAAATTTTTGCGTTTGACTTTTTAGGCAAAACAAAATCTTGTAGATGAGTTGAACAAAGTAAAAGCTGGCAGTGTTGTTACTGAGAAGTATGACTTAACGTTGATACAGTTGTTTGTGAGTGTTAATAGAGGTTTGTGATCCTGGTATTGACCGTGTTTGCTTGTGTTTTGCTAGAAAATTGATGGAGTCTGAACTTCAGAACAACACGATGAGAGAGGAATTGCGTAAACTGAGAGCTGAGGTGGAACATATGAATGTCCATGGGTATCAAAAGGAAGGTAAGAACGTATTGATGCTTGGATTTCGGAAAGAGGAGAATGATGCTGCTGATTGTGGTGGTTTCATGATCATAGTGATTGTGATTGTGATGGTGATGGTTGGTGGTGATGGTCATCATGGTGATAATGATTTTGACGATGGTGGTGTTGGTGATGGTGATCATGATGGTTGGTGGTGATGGTGATTGTGATGATCGTGATGATTTTGATGGTGGTGGTAGTGATCATGATGATTTTGATGGTGATGGTGGTGGTGGTGATCATGATGATTTCGATGGTGGTGGTGGTGATCATGATGATTTTGATGATGGTGGTGGTGGTGATGATCATAATGATTTTGATGATGATGGTGGTGGTGGTGGTGGTCATGATGATTTTGATGGTGGTGGTGGTGGTGATATTGGCGGTGGATATAATTTTAATCATGGTGATGATGATGCTTCTGAATTCTACTATTTCGTCGATACTGATGAACAGCTGTGATGTGTTTTCTTCGTCTAGATACCAAAAGTCGCGAACAATTTCCTTTTATGACGATACTAAATAAAGAATCAGAATCCCTTGTTTTGTCTGAAGTAAGTACACCAACTTTTTAAGTTTTAACATTTTTCTGCACTGCGTGCACAGCAGACTGCTATTTTACCTTGTATATCTAATCTTGTTTTCGTTCATTCGTTTTAGCTGCCCGAAGACGCTGTGCCAAATGAGGAGGAACGTACGTCTGAATCTAACACTCCTCCAGGATCACCCGTGGTATGTACTGTACTACTCCTGGAATTAATTACTATAAAGTGTCACGAATGAATTTAGTTTGAAGTAATCTATATTTTACTTATAAACATTCAGTTGTCCTTCAGCTGTGTATATATGTGGAGAAGAAGAATTTCAAATGAAGTCGGATCACTGCTGTAGAGAAAAGTTTTCCAACCGCCCCAACCAGGAATCGGATCCAAGAAAACGTTTCTCTCAGCAGTGATTCGACTTCATTTGAAGTTCTTCTTCTATATTTTACTTATACAGAGCTCTTGAAATAATATGAGATTTGCATTCATAACTCTTCCATATCTTAATAAGATATTAAGATTTGTTTAAGCCTAACTGCTTTGTTCCTTATCTAGACTGGTTCATCTACGGAGTCATCGATACGAGCTCAACCGAGGGTAGGTCTACGTTGCACTTTTTAAAGCTTTATTTTTAGTACTGAAGGCTTTTCGTATGGCTGTAAAATTCAAAGTTTCCAAAGCCTGGAATAGCAGTCTGGTCTGCCAATTGATTAATTTATTCTGGACTTGTCTGAACGTGTTGTTTTTGTTTTTTTAGCCAAGAGCCCACAAATTTGGAGTAAAAACGTTTACCTGTCCAACAAAATGTCACCAGTGTACCTCTCTTATGATTGGCTTGAGGCGGCAAGGCGCAGTTTGTGAAGGTAATGTGCGCTATTATAATGGCAATGATGGTAGTGGTGGTTGTGATGGTGATAGTGATGATGGTGGTGGTGGTGGTTGTGATGGTGATAGTGATGATGATGGTGGTGATGGTGATAGTCATGATGGTGGTGGTGATAGTGATGATGGTGGTGGTGGTGGCGGTGATGGTGATTGGTGATGGTGGTGATGGTGATGATGTTGCTGCTGGTGGTGATGATGTTGCTGGTGGTGATGGTGCTGGTGGGGATGGTAATTGTGATAGTGTAATTGTGATAGTGGTGATGATGGTGATAGTGGTGATGGTGATAGTGGTGATGATGGTGATAGAGATAGTGGTGATGGTGAGGAGAATAATAAGGATGGGGATCACTCTGTTTCAGGTCCCGTTTTTTCACTGCACTAAAAGTCTTTCTTTAGAGTCTTTCTTTCTTTCTAGTACTCAAACTAAAGAAACATTTCTTGAATTATAGTTTGTAATTTCTCCTGTCACGTTACGTGTACCGACAAAGCACCGTCTGTGTGCCCCATACCTGCTGACCAAGGTAAGTAAACAAACGTCTGGTGTTTTGGTAAAATGGAAAGAAAATATATTATGCTAAGCGCGTATATTTGCCTAATTATAATTATAATTATTATTAACTTCTTATTAACCGAACGCGAGGTCTTTACAGAGAAATATCGGACCGAGGTCTTTTTGGTACAGACCGAGCCCGTAGGGCGAGGTTTGTACACAAAGACCGAGGTCTGATATTTCTCTGTAAAGACTGAGCAAGCGAGGTTAATAAAAAGTTTATTATATGGCATTTTGAAACAACAAACCTTACATTTATACCTTGTCATGATACGTACTTTAGTCAGTTTAGTGTGACCTCGAGCGTGTGACATAAACTCATCGTTTTCAATGTTGTTGCTTTTGTTGTCATCGCTTTCGGACTCCTAAACTCGCTTCCAGATTGCTCTCGTCCCAATCATACATAATTTAGTCCTCAGGTTGTTGAATTCACAAAATTCTTGTGGTTTTCTTTCGTTGTTTAGTTGCAAACAACATGGCTGATAAGAAATTTGTTTGGTTTTTTTCCGTAATGGACCGCTAAAAATGTTTCTAAGCCAATCACAGCGCGCTATTTCACCGGAAGTGACGCTTGCCATATAATAAGTATATGTAATGTTTTGTTTTTCAGCTAATCGTCGTCCGCTTGGTATTGACCCCCACCGTGGAACTGGTACGGCCTACGAAGGTTATGTCAAGGTAACGTTCTTTTCTTTTCTTCTTTTTTTTTGTACAATGCGCCATTTTAGATTTGACAAGATTTTCAGCTAACAATTTAATAATTTAGTTAGTTTCCGAAATTGCAGCTTGATGTTAGTAATAATTGTCAGTTGTTTGCTGTACAAGCTGTGTTAGTTAGTAATACTCAGAAAAACTCTGAGCTCTAAGCGGGACTCGAACCCACAACGGCACAACCTTCTGAATGCTATCTGAGTTCTAGTGGCTCAATAGTTAGAGCGTCTGGCTAGCATTCAGAAGGTTGTGGGTTCGAGTCCCGCTTAGAGCTCAGAGTTTTTCTGAGTATTACTAACTAACACAGCTTGTACAGCAAACAACTGACAATTATTATTAACAATTTAATAATTTCTTACAGGTTCCTAAGCCCGGTGGTATTAAGAAAGGTTGGCATCGTCAATTTGCTGTTGTCTGTGACTTCAAATTGTTTCTGTTTGACGTAGCTGGGGAGAGGCAGCCTTCGCAATCTGCAAGCCAGGTTCTTGATATGAGGTAAGGTCATATCTAAACTGTTGTCTCTAGAGGTCCAGTAAGAGTCACCTCTCATATTGGTCCAATGTTACTACAGGAGGAAACCTGGACACCCAGGGAAAATTTGGTGTCTGGCAGAGTCATAGCGCTAACCACTGTGCCACCAACACGCACAGAAATGCTAAACTTGATAGACAAGCCAAACTTAACTACCGTAGAATCCCGGAAGTAGCGCCCCCCCCCCCCCGAAAGTAGCGGGGCCCCCGAAAGTAGAGACAAATTTGAGATGTGTACAAAATTTCCGAAAGTAGCGCCCCCCGAAAGTAGCGGCCCCCCGTAAGTAGCGGCCCCCCGTAAGTAGCGGCCCCAAGTCATCGCTTGATTAACTCGAAAGTGTTAAGTTTCAACTATCAACTTACCAAAGTGTATAACAGTCAGAGTTGAAATGGCATAAGGAAAAACTAAAGCATATTAAATGTGGTAAATAGGAAGGAACAAAGAAGAATATTCTCACAGTATGTTAACGTATTTTAGCACCCAAAAGTAGCGGCCCCCCATAAGTAGCGGCCCCCCGTAAGTAGCGGCCCCCCGAAAGTAGTGGCCCCCCGAAAGTAGTGGCCCCCCGTAAGTAGCGGCCCCCCGTAAGTAACAGCCACCCGTAAGTAGCGGCCCCCCGTAAGTAGCGGCCCCCAACAGCGGATAAAACCGAAAGTAAGGGGGGGGGGCGCTACTTTCGGGATTCTACGGTATCCTAATTCCTGCGAATTCTGACTCAAATGGGTGTTGTCATTTGTAGGGATGAAGATTTTTCCGTCAGCAGTGTCCTTGCGTCCGACGTAATTCACGCACATAAAAAAGAAATTCCCTGTATATTTAGAGTAAGTAATAATATTTAATTTGAATTTCTATCATTCTTTATTTCAATTTCGAGGGTGAGAGAACTCAGGGGGCGCGTTTTTCTATATAGAGGGTGTTAACCAATTGGATAGTTATTTTTTGAAGAAAATCTTTGCACCATATAACACAACATGCATAACAGCCATAGAATAAGAAAGACATGGAGTGACTGCTTGGGAATAACCCGCACTGATGCGTGGTACTCATGCGAGTAGAGTTGTTGTAGTTGGGCTCTCCTCTGCTTTGGGGACTCTTCTCTAGTTTTACTCTCTTTATAAAATTTCTTAGCACAAATGGCCACAGTCAACTGGGGCTTTGCTGTCCGTTCACGTATCGCGTGTAAGTCTCGCGCGAATACAGTACGCGATAAAGTGATGAAACTAAACAAAACTGACAATTTGACTAGCAACATTGACAAATTTTTTTGAATGACTTCATTAGGATCAAAAAGAATATTATAGAGATCTAGAGGCAAGGTGCTTACCCTCTAATAGCCATGTAGGGCGCCTACCGAAGTAAATTAAAATTGTAATAAAACTAGTCTATTTAAGAATTGTAGCTATTGATATACCAGGCGGAAAGCGTAGTCTAGTCACTATAACAATATCCGTTCCTTTCCTTTAACACTATTTTAATCTCTATCACTGATTCTTCACCTCTCTACCCCTCCCTTTTCCTTCTCTTATTTCATCACATCTATTTTTGTATCAGTTAAGTATATTAGTCGAAATCGTGTAAATATTTATCACTCTGAAGATGTTACTTGAATAGTGACGAAACATTAGTAAAATAAATTATGTTTTTCCAAACCTTATCGTTACGGCTTTTTTGTAAATTATTTGCTGGGCAATTATCTTCTTGACTAGTCTATTTAAGTATTAGGAAATGAACTAAACTATTCTATTACTAGGCAAGAATACAACATTAAACAATCTTGTCACTAGAAGCGAAAATTTGAAAATTTTGTAATTTTCGTGTTGTTGATGCTTGAGTTGGTAAAGTTTTTTCGTATGTTTTTGCTGTACAAGCTGTCGTAAGTTAAACTCAGAGAAAAACTCTGAGCTCCAGACGGGACTTGAACCGACAACCTTCCGAATGCCAGCCGGACTACTACGATTTATCACCATGCACACATTCAAAGAATTAATGTTATTTATCTGTAGATAACGTGTTGTCAAACGTCACCACCTGGTACTATGTTAACACAACTAGTGCTAACCGAGAATGAATCTGAAAAAAATAAGTGGGTCAACGCCCTGCAACATCTACACAAAATGCTCGCCGAAAACCAAGACACGTCGAAAACGGTAAGCGTCATTAATTTTGTGATCCATGAAGATGAATTTTAGTCGCAGTTTAGACTGTGTACTTGAGGCAAACATAGTTGGAAATAAGTTGATAAGGTTTTGTTTTTCTTTTCTAGCAAATATTCCAGGCGAAAGAAGTTTGCGACGCATCACTTCATATTGTTAAGATGGCATTGTGTGCCACAATCATAGGTACATTAAAATTTACTTGCTTCTTGGGGGCTGTTTATCCCGAGGTGTTTAGCATTGTTTATGTAAACAACGTTTTAACTTTCGTCTAACGTTTTAACAAATGTCAAATTTTTTTCTTGTCTAGATACCGATAGAATTGTAGTTGGTACGGAGGATGGCCTGTTTCTTTTAGAACTTATGAAAGAATGTACGTTTTAAGTCGATTGACCCCAAAGTAAACAATTTAGCTAAGAAACAAATCGGACTTTGCATCATCATTGCGTCGCATTGCCATTATGTACTGTACTGTACTGTACTGTACTGTACTGTACTGTACTGTACTGTACTGTACTGTACTGTACTGTACTGTACTGTACTGTACTGTACTGTACTGTACTGTACTGTACTGTACTGTACTGTACTGTACTGTACTGTACTGGATTGTACTGTACTGTACTGTACTGTACTGTACTGTACTGTACTGTACTGTACTGTACTGTACTGTACTGTGCTGTACTGGATTGTACTGTACTACACTGCATTCTGTTTTGTCGAATTCTATTGTATTTTACTGTATACAATTTTTGAAGGACCGTTTCTTTTCTTTTAGCTTGTATCCGCATTGGTGATGCTAAGAAAGTCACTCAAGTAGAAATGTTACCAGAAGAACAACTACTTATTGTCCTCTCAAGTATGATTTCCCATTCACCGTAATCCTCTTTTAACCACTATTTAAATTGTAATATTTCATCTTCAATATATTTTGCGCCTTTGTGTTTAACTTTTTCAGGTAAGAACAGACAAGTACGGCTGTACCCTCTTTCATCGCTGGATGGCCACGACACCGAACCAGTCAAGATTGTAGAGACAAAAGGTATTCTGTCAAAAAGTTGATGAGTTTGAATTTTGTGTTAGGGGCCGTTTACATGAATCCGGATTGAACTCATTCCGCTTCTGATCAAATCCCTTTATCTGTTTACATGAATCCGGATTGAGATTAGCTCATTCCGGATTGAGTTCAATCCGGTTCTCATTCCGGATTGAAATTTCGTTCCGGAATCATGTAAACGCGGTGCGAGATGTCATTCTGGAATGAAAAACGTGACAGAGGATTAGAACAAACAATTCATGCGTGTTTTCTAATATTTACGGATTTCAGATTTTATGCGGATTTCAATCCAGAAACCCAATTCTCATGTAAACACGGATTGACTTCGCATTTCAATCCGGATTGAAACTCGATCCGGATTCATGTAAACGGCCCCTTACAAAGTATTAGGGAGGCATGGGTTAACAGGCTGTTAACACCCTGCCTCTCACCCGTGAGGTTATGCCCAGGTCAGATGGGGTTAGTACTCGGATGGGTGACCAACTTAGCTTCATGTGACTAAAGTTGTTGGTTTCTGGTTCCTGTGTCTGAAGGTTTTTCACCAGATTCTCTATATTTCCTCCTTCCAAAATCAGTGCCATAGTTTTCTCAGTTAATTCTACGAACTGGGCCATTGGGTTATCAGTGTCTAAATATTCTACACCCAAAATTTTACTTCACCAAAATTACCCAATACATCTAAATAGTGTCATGTCACCCTCAATAGTATAACTGCAGTTAAGTGGACATCAGTGTCAAACAGTAAGACTGAAGGCTCAACTCCACTATGAACCCTGACCCTAGACACCTTCTCAGGCGGTCAGCGGACGAGTGGTATCCGCTAAACTCTAATCTAGCCCCGCCCCTCCAGAAAGATCAGTATGATCTCTAACGCGATATTATGTTATTAGGTTGTTCTCTTTTTGCCACTGGATACATCAATGAAGGAAGTACGAGTTGTTTGTGTGTTTCCGTAAAACGACATGTCTTTGTGTACGAGTTGAATAAAACGAAATACAGACATCTTAAAATTAAGGTAGCTATATATAGTAGTCTATTTATGAATGTTTACTGGTGTGTTGCGTCGCGTCGTGCTCGTTCTCAAATAATGTTGTTCTGGTGCTCCTAGAATTTGGTCTTATCGGTAAACTGCCAATGGCTGGGGTTGTACAGCGGTAGACTGTTCGTTGGCTACGTGTCAGGATTCGTTGTCTACAGTTTGCAAGAAGGAGAACCTCTAAGTAAGTAGCCTGGATTTTCTGGGAAAAGCAATCAATCAATAATATCGATCGTGACAGACAGACAGACAGACAGACAGACAGACAGACAGACAGACAGACAGACAGACAGACAGACATTACATGTAGGGTCATGTTTCAGATGATTTTTCAGAACATGGAAACGTCTAAAGTGAACCGGAGACTATATCAAACAAATGAATTTCATTCTTGTTTTTAGAACTTGTGAGCCCCGATGATCCATTACTTACATACGTAGTGTCGAATCCAATGGACGCTCTACTTGCTGTTGAAATTCAGCCAAATAAGGAGTATCTACTTTGTTTTGACCGTAAGTGATGACGGATTTTGTTTGCAGCCAACAAGGATAACACTTCATGCAGTTTGTTTGTTTTTAAACTAGGCTTTGTTCTGACTTTTTTTTAAAGCTGTGTTTGTTATTTCGTGTTTTGTTCTTAGAACTTGGTGTCTTTGTCGATAATTGTGGTCACAAAACTAGAGTTGAAGAACTAATGTGGCCTTCGCCACCAACAAGTATCGGTAAGTGATCAACTTCAACAGATTGTCTTTTGCGATCGAAATAGTAAACATGCCATGTTTCGTTCTTTTAAGATTTACTCGTATTACTATTACCATTACCACTACCACTACTGTCACTCTCGCTCTCGCTCTCGCTCTCGCTCTCGCTCTCGCTCTCGCTCTCGCTCTCGCTCTCGCTCTCGCTCTCGCTCTCGCTCTCGCTCTCGCTCTCGCTCTCGCTCTCGCTCTCGCTCTCGCTCCCGCTCCCGCTCCCGCTCCCGCTCCCGCTCCCGCTCCCGCTCCCACTCGTACTCTTACTCTTACTCTTACTTTTACTCTTACTCTTACTCTTACTCTTACTCTTACTCTTACTCTTACTCTTACTCTTACTCTTACTATTCCTCGATACATCAAACAAGAGAAGTGCTTACTATTTTCTAAATACTGGAGTCAATATAGAAAGTTTTTATTTCAATTTTTGCTTTCCAGCTTTTTGTTATCCCTTCATCATGTCGTTCAGCGACCGAGGAATCGATGTTTTTGAGGCAAATACAGCAAAATGGATTCAAACGATTCCAATCAAAAAGGTATACAATAACTACTGACTTTTGAGTTCTTTCTGTGTCTCAGAAACGTTTTGTGGATGTTTAACCCTGACGAACGTCTACCAAACGTACGGTAACTTTTTTGGAGCGTTGTTCACGTGTAATACTAACTCCCTTCTGTATTTTATTTTAGTGTTTTGCGCTGGTCAGTGATGGTTCCTTATGTTTATCAACTGCAAACGAGACGCAAAACTTACTATTTTTACGAAACAAATTAATGAAAGGTTAGTCTATGTCAGATGTCTTCACACGGAAGTTTCAAAAACATTACATAGAACGTTTTATTTTGTTTTTTATTCATATTTTGGATTTTTCAAGATGTTTATTTTCTGATTGTTTTATATTATAAGACCTTGGCATGTTAAGTATTCACTTTGTCACATTCTGGTTGTATATTGGTTATAATCATAATTGGTTTGTCTTTATATTGCAGAAGAAGAACTAATAATTCCTGACCCAACCAAAGGCAAGAAAGCCATTGCAGCTGTCTTAAGAATGAAAAGCAAGAAAAAGTAAGTCCGAATTACGGTGGCTTCCTAGAGTTTTAGTTTTTTCATGGTTTATTACGCTCAGTCGTAATCTATGGTTAATGCTGTCTATAAAATAACTATCACATAATTATTCTGTATACTGAACTGCAGAAGGAGAACCACACGTATGAAGTATTAGTTGAATAGTGCTAATATCTGCTGTTACCGTGGTAATAATGGCGTTTGAAATTTGTCAAATTGTCAAGGTTTTCGCCTATTTAGACGCAGATCATCAGTTTTCTTCGGTCAAAATTTCTAAAAATTGTCATCTGGTCAGTTTTTTCCACATAGAACACCACAGCAAAATATTAGGGAAAGTTGTCAAGAAGATTGATCAACTCAACAAGATTGCTATTTACGCATGTGCCGACGCCATATTCGTTACCATTCCCTTCTTAAGATTACCGTAGGGAGCCAACCTTCAGCCGAAGTGAAATAATATATGTTGTAAATAAAAATATAACGCTAGTTTAAAGTTATATTTCGTTGATATTTCATGTGGTTGTTTTATTTCATTTTCATTGGTGCGAACTTTTCATTTTCGTTCTAGGTGGTCATTCAAGACACGAGAGATGGGTTTCCAAGATCTCGATGCTGATATGAAATCTAAATTGATTTCTCTTCCTACTAATTTTAATCACGTTTCACATATGGGTCCAGGTGATGGAATTCCAGTTTTAAAAGATATGCCTTTGGTTAGTTGGTTATGACGCAGTATTTCTATTTATAAAATTAGTTTGCGTCGTACGCACGCTATGATGTGTAGCATGTGTACTGCCTGAATATGCTCCAGTAATTCAGTCTGTGAAAACTCACACGATAGCTTTTGATTGTCCAAATGCTAAGCCCTGTCTTATCCAGTTATAATATAGACCTTTTCACCAATAGCGGCTCCATCTTGAATTCGCAATGCATTGTGGTCTATCCAGGGTAACAAGCTCCATTAAGGTGGAGGTCTACCTGAGTTTTTGATAAAACAGTCTACTTTGTTTATAAGCATGCTACCTCCCAAGTTCTATTACAAACCCTAACATATTATACATCAATGGAAAGGTTATTGAACAAAGATTACAAAAAAATTATTCTTGGTAGCTTAGATGTGAAATTTGACACTTCAATGATATGTAGAACATTCCCCAATGCTGAAAAAATCTCACATCCAGTTGAGAAAATATATTTCATCACCATTTTGATGAAATTTCAATTTTCTTTCAATAATACCAACTACACAGATAGGAGATTGTTTTAAGCGATGGATTTTTTTTAATTCCACCTATGTTTGTCACAGTGATATTTTGAAATATGCTAAATTAAAAATTTGAAAATGTTGATGGTTTTTTCATGATAATTTCCTTCCATTACCACATATAGAACATTCTTTCGCTTAAAACACTGAGCTCACTGAAGTGTAGCAGCACTGAAAATTTCAGCCCAATTGGATAAATTGTTAATGAGATATCTTTTCTCAAAGTGTAAAATGTGCGATTTTGAGAAAACGGCATTTAAAGTTTAGCATTATTTACAGTGCCTAAATTTAACGCCTAGATACCTAAATTCAAGACCAAAGTCTTACTGGAGATACTTAGAGATGCTTGTGTTTGTTGTGTTGTTCCAAGTACACACCTTCTAAACAGTTTACTGTCACTCAAAGTCATAAATACAGGCTTTAAGACTTCTAAAAAAACTGGAGGCAAGCATCTGCAATCTGCTCAACAGATATTCAAGCAAATTGACGTCTCCTTAAATCTATCTTAAAGCTCCGTTTTCGTCCTGTATACTTGGCACCAATATTGAAATGAGCAACAGCATCATACACACCAAATTTCAAGACAGATCATACCAATCCAAGCATTTTTTTAGATTGCCAGGGGGGCGCAACCTACTGTTCAATTGCCACGACGACCGTAGTGTATTATGGGATATATTTTGAAAATAGGACAGCACCCAACATAGTCCTTCGCCACAAAGAAATTTTATATGAGTCTCCAAGCAAGTCGCAATTCAAACATTTCGAAATACTAGAGCCATACTTCAATACATCTATTTCACATATACGAAGTTAATTTTAACATTTTTACTTGCTTCGAGACGGACTTAAAACCAGCCTCCCATACTGTCACGACAGTGTCTCCAGCGAACTGGAAAAATACGAGGACACGAATCGCAAAGTACTTCTATCACACAGTTCTTCGTGTGAAAAGGATCGGGATCACCAGACTTTATGATGTCTTTACCCAACTGGTAACATAATTAAGCCCTTTTCAGGTTTTCACACAACAGAAACGTAGAAAATACGTCCTGCCGCGAGAACCGTTATGCTCTAGTAACAAAACAACAACCTCGTCCTCAGTACTTTTCCCACGCGGTTCATTTAAAATTAACGAAAAAACCGTCTAAAATTTCAAAAACATACCAAATACACCGAAAACAGCCTGCAATGGCTAAACAAAGGTCTCAACCTTTGTTTTAGCAAAAAAGAAAAAATTTCATTTTTCCATCTATGCTTAGGTAGACCCCCACCTTAAAAGGGCGATTGCGTAGTGTCGAGACACAATGCGGTAATTTTTTCTTTATAAATACTTTCGTGGCAACAATATCTAAATATAATAATTGTCATATTGGTAAAAGCAACAATTCTCGGACGTGTAAGGATAGATTCATGACAAATGTATCCTAATACGTACGAGAATTATTGCTTTTACCAATATGACAATGATCATATTTAGTAGACATTGTTGCCATGAAAGTGGCGTGAAACACTAAGCAATCACCCTTTTAATGGAGCTTATTACCCTGGATAGACCACAATGCATTGCGAATTCAAGATGGCGCCGCTATTGCTGGAAAGGTCCGTTGGTTCTCTAGGAATTTTTGTGAGATCAGATAATCCAATCAAATAAATAATTATGAATCATATGAGTATTAAACCACTCAGAACCTACTTCTCAGATGTGAGAAATAGATTTTGATTGTCTAAATCACAAGCCCTGTCTTATTCCCGTTACAATTGGTTCTCTAGGAATTCTCGTGAGATCAAATAATCCAATCAAATAAACAATTATGAATCATATGAGTATTAAACCACTCAGAACCTACTTCTCAAATCTGAGAGGCTCAGCGCGGGGTCGACAAGCTATTGTGCGAGTTTTCACAGACTGAATTACACGTGTATATCCAGGCTGTACACAGGCTGGCTATGATTGGTCAGTTCTGTGTTTATGTGAAGCTATGCAACATGGTTGTGACGTCACGGTACATTTTGAGAGAATTCGAAAATACTTATGTGAACCCTCACCCCCTCAAACGTTCACTCTCCTTTTTAGTATCAGACGGTCATTTTCTATTTCTTACGTATTAGGTTTCTATAGTATATCTTGGAGGCGCATTATTAATATTTTAATAATATACATGGAAAAATTTGCTGAGAGGAGTGCAATTTTAGTGTAATTCAGTGCAGGAAAATGAAATACAGTGCAAATTTTGTAATTTTTTAAATTTGCACAAAAATAATTTTTTACTAGAAAAAAGGCTGTTCCTGTTAAATTTTTTTCTTCATGTATATTATTTGAACAAAGCATTTTGATTAGAAAGATTCTCTTTATGATAAAGATTTTTATGTATATTATTAATAAGTAATAGCATGATTTCTCGTGCAATTTTGAAAAAAACACGCACTCGTGAGTTTTTCAAAGACCTCAAATAGCACTCGTCCTTCGGACTCGTGCAATTTTGATGTACTGTATAATAAACGAGCAGGAGTGTTTTATCAGATATAAAGACACGAGGCGAAGCCGAGTGTTTTTATATCTGATAAAACACGAACTGCGAGTTTTTTATACGGCTTCAAAAACGAACCACTTGGTAAGTTGATTGGCGGAGTTAGTTTGAAAAATAACCTTGTCTAAGCCGAGAAAATCAAAGCTAAAGTTATGTAAATCAGGAGAAATCTTTATCACATATAAAGATACGATACGGTCATGATTTTCTTTGTGTTTTCCTCATGAATTATTAATGAGTTTTTGAAAGTCTTTGAAAAACTCACTCGTGTATGTTTTTTCCAAACCATGCTATTACCTATACTAATTATTTTTACACTTGTATTTTAATATACTAAGATGTCAATAAATTCCCAATGCAGCCTGGTGAAGCATCAGACACCGTTTAACGCTCCTCTCTACGTTCAAAAAACTTTTAAACCAGAGTAGCGTTAAATTGTCTTATATTAAAATGCCTGCATGATACGACGTTGCTTTCCGAATTTGTGTATTTCCATCACTTATTAATTTTGTTGTATTTCTTTTCTCCAAGAAACCTCAAAGAGTTGAAGAAGATGAATTTATCGGTAAATGTGCATTATCACGACTGTACACTTTTCAGGCTTGAACCGGCGGCCATTGTACCTTTTTGCCTTTGAACCATATAGATAATACTTAAACTAAACTAAACTAAACTAAACTAATCTTATGTATACTCGATAGCTCTATCAGTTAAAAGCTAACTGTTCTCCCTAGAGGTCCAGTAAGGGCCATCCCTCATTGGTCCAGTGTTTCTACAGGAGGAAACCGGAGTACCCAGAGGAAACCTGCGATGTTTGGTAGAGTCAAACTGGAAGCACTCTTCTCACATGCGGCCGAGGTGGGATCTTAATCAGATAACTGCAGCGAGCAGGAATTGAACCCGGGTCGCAGAGGTGAAAGGCACGTGCGCTAACCACTGTGCCACCACCGTGTTCTATGGCAAAATGACTCAATAGCTTAGTCCAATCCTGACACTTTTCAATCAGACGTTTTTAATACGGTTTGCTTGCTATAACCTCGTTTGCTCATAAACATTATTAACATAATCCTTTAGATGGAAATATATCTCGTAGCTACACGACTGCGGTCCCAGGCCCCAGGCCAAAACGCCCAACGTCTGCTGCTCCTCGACCAATGAGCGCTGCACCAAGTACAACAATAATGAACGGGAAATCATCTGAAGGAGTAAGGTATGTGTATGAACTGTTTAATTCTTTAGAATAAGTACCGGTAACCGCTCCGGATAAAGTAGGAATACCGTAGCGAAGTTTACGTCTGTCTACACTATAACGAACAACGCGTAGTTCTCCTATTTACTGTAGCGTAAAGATTTGCATCCGGAGTGCTAAGCGTAGTGACTCACAACAGTGTAAACACAACAAAGAAACGTAGGGATCTTTGAACGAAAGACTTACCGTATCGTAATAGTGTAAACGAGGCCTAAGTCGAGTCATTATAAGGGACGTTTAGATCCCGTGCTAGTTCAAGTTTGCTACTGCGCAATAGATCTGCGCAATTTTGCGGTAATGCTGTCCAATCAAAGGACCCCTTCGAGTGTGACTTAGTTTTCTTGTCGGGGGAACCCGAACTCCTACTGCATCTAGACCACATCCACACGTATACGTTTTCCTAACCTTTTTCCTACCGTTTTCATATTGTTTTCATATTGTTTCAGGTAATGAGACCATTGTTTTCTGCTCCCCTGAGGACTGAGAACAATATAATAACGCTATGAAAACGCATACGTGTGGACATGGTCCCAATCTTTAATTGGTGATTCGAGTCAATTGTGATCCAGTTGTACTGTTAACGTTCAGCCTAAGTTCTATTGTTAAATTTATTCACGTTTATAGTTTTAAAGTTACAAATTAGTGTCTCCAATCGGGGACCTTAGCGTTTGTGACAAGCAGATTACTGGCACCACCCCTCACCGTGCACAAACCTTTGTCATTTTTTTATTAATTTTTATTGAGCGATTAAACCTAAACGCTGCTATTGGATGATTGCTTCGTACCAAAAATACATTGTCCTCACCGTGCACAAGTTTGCATAAACGTGAACAAAAAGATAGAACAAAGACTTTAGTCCGACCTCGCAAGCTTTGGGGGAAAGTGGACTCTACCAACAAACTCGATATTTCTTTTTGAGCATGCGTGAACGGTTGCCAAGATACTATTTGGGGCCCAGGCTCTAACGCGTCACTTCCTATTTTCCTGCTTACGCGTGTTCGTAAACTAGAACTTGTTTGACCAGTTTAAAACCTGACTGACTCGCCCCAAACTTGGGGCGAAGATCGAGTTTATTGGCAGAGCCCACTTTCCCCCAAAGCTTGCGTAGGTCGGAAAGGGGCTCTGACTCGCAGGGTACTGAGTTTCCAGACAGTCTCTCGATTGACTATGATAGAAGATGTTTTTGGTTATGTGTATTTACTATTTATTATGTTACCCATTACTTCTTGCTTATATAGTTTGGAGGGAGGCAGCAGATCACCATCGTCAACGTCATCGAGCGAAGAAACGCGGAGTAACCGACTATCTGGAGATATGGAGAAGTATTTTTCCAAGGTAGATGAAAACATCTAAAGTTTTCAACAGACACTTCGTAGTCTCGTCAAAAACTAAAAAATTTCTCGTGCGAACTTACAGGAAGTTTTCTTTTCAAAAAGAAACTCGAACCATAATTTATACTGCCTCTGGCAGAATGCTGATGTTCTTGAATTCGGGGGAAAATTTAAACATGAAAATACTAATGCAAAGATTAAATTGTTAACGTGGAACAAACTTTAAAATAATGTAGATATAACAAAATAGCATCAGTATAAAATGCTTCCCCATCGACAGACTAATTTTTAGTTCTTTACAATTTTCAATGTTGAGTGACCCGGTGTCAGATAAGGTTAAACCTAAAATTAAGCGAGCTTGTCATTAACTGTTTAGAATATTGACAAGTTTGATTATAAACATTGCTGATAATCATATCTAGTTAGCTAAATATGATATACAAGATTTAAATATTTTTAAGAAGTACTGTAAAAGTGGTTGTTTAAAAGAAATTTGAAGTAAATGGTTGAGTTTGTGTCTAATTTTTGTGGGACAAGATGTTATTATTATTATACACGCCTTAACTAAATGATAACTCTGACTGATTTTAAACGTTTCAATTTCATCGGTGATTCAAACATCAAATGGTTAATATGAATATTTGACATGTCAGGGTTCGTACTCTTAAACACCGAAAAAAACAAAGAATTTCAAAAAATTTCTGCCTATTTTCAAAGATTTTTTGAAAGGCCTCCCAGTACAATTTAAGTTCCATCCCATGGCGAAAATTCTGTATTAAGTAATTTTAGAATCTCTATTTTATCAGGGGAGGCGCCTAGCATAGGTCTTTACGTCCCGTTCGCACCTCTTCCTTTTGAGTCACTCATCTTCTCTTTTGTTCTGTATATTATTTTATTTCTTTTTATTTCTTTTTATTTCTTCTGTTAGTGTAAATATAGTGAGGTCTCAATAAATTATTTTTAAAAAAATCTACGAATTGGCACGCACGTAACATGCCCAAAGATTCCCTGTTTTTGAAGTTCTGCCCAAATACGCGAATTTTGCCAAGTGCATAGGTTTTTTTGTGGAATATCGTGTGGAATTACATATTCAGAGGGAATCATTATCAAGAACATTAAATGACATTTGTGACAACATTTAAAGACCTTTATAAGGACTTTATTCGCTTTTTATACCATTGAAAGACCTGTATGCAAATTCAAAGATATTCAATTTCATTAACTATAGAGATAGTTACGAACCCTGCATGTTTGTCTTGTACAGAAAATGGATATACTAATAAAATTTCTCGTGTCGCTTTGTACATTTCGCAAAAGTTGTAGACTGTGATTATGCTGATTAAAAGTTGATAATTTCTAAACTAATAAAATTGTGAATTAATCAATAAGTCGGCCATAAAATGTGAACAAAATATTTAATTAGACTTATGTGTTAATTTTTGTATGGGATATATCACTCGTTACTATTTCTTTGTGGAACGTAATTTGTGTGCAACTGTTCGTTGGAATTATTTAACGCGACAATGAGCCCGACATTTCTGAGATCAACTTCGTTATAGAGTTATGAGAAAAATTCCTGAAATTCTAGGATTTGAACTTTCATTACTCCCTTCTACCATCACTCTATCCCCCGCAGTATCTCTCTATCCACTGCAATCCCCGTACTTCAGAAGCTCTATAAATCCCAATTAACCTTCTACAGAAGAAAGAGACTCGCCGGAGCCAGCAATTTACAGCAAACTATCGGTATGTTCAGACAATAAAATACACTACTTTACGATTTTATTGGATTTTATTTAAACATATGGTATAGTATACCTACATTTTTTTAATAGAGTATATATAAATGCTCTAAACAATGCAATAGTATTGCGTTGCTATGACCACTGCAGCTGGCTCTCGCACGTCTTTACATTTTTGTCTGTTTGTTCGTGCGGAATCAATATCAAGCGTCTTTTTTCACGCCAAACAGGGCACCACCCTTTAGCACTGTTTGTACTAAGAAACTGCAGTAAAGACCTCTCTGATTGGCTGTAAGTAACCAATCACATTGTCGATTATCAATTCGTTCCCATGCTCCTTACTGTAAACCAATCAGAAGCCTTAGTACAGGTGATGACCCAGAAACTGGCCTTCTAGTAAATTATGCCTTTCACGTGACAATATTACGAAAATTTGAATAATGATGTGGCAAAATAATATCAATGTTTATCTTTCTACAGCGTTTGTTTTGAGTAATAATTATAGGCCACTGAACTAGAATATATTGCTGGTTTGAACGGTATGATTTAAGCTAAAATATGATCAAAGCATAAAGGAAAAACTTTGTTAGTCATATATTTATTTCTTGAAGCAAACCTGGTTACAAGTATAAGACTCGGGAGACAAGCTTGTTGATTCAGTCTGTTATGCAATGTGGCCAGTTCATTAAAAACCTCATCTTTAAATTATTGTACTTCGAACCCCAACGGAGTGTGAGCTTGGTAGAAAGTGAAGTGATTTGAAGGATTTCTGATAGTAAAATTAAGGTGCGACGTAATACACCATGTGTTAAAGCTGGAGTAGCGTTAAACTAAGTCTGATTCTTCACTTGGCTGCGTTGGAAATTGATTTGTTGTACACCATGAGAAATTTCGAACCCTGAAGGGATACTTCACTGCATGTGATGTTATGCAATTCTGATTCGTTGATGCAAAAAAAATCCAGACAAGTTGAAGTGGTTTGACAAACACTTACTTGACCTTCAAACATTGGAGCAAACAAACATCAGTTCTTATCTGTGATTAGTCCGTAATCCTTCGATAAAAAGACTTGGGCCCCGTTTACACTAGAGCAAATGTATCCGGATTCACATTGTTTTTTTCATCCTCATGGGAATAAAAAACAATGTGAATCCGGATACTTTTGCTCTAGTTGTAAACGGGGTTCTTAGACTATTAATATTAAAGTATTGAAACAAAGAAATGATGTATAGAAGATTTTTCGAAGATCCATTCTCATGTCCGAGCCAGCATATATCTATCTCTTCTCTTTAACTACAATCACTGTTTTGTAACGAACTAGAATCTTGTTACAAATTGTAATTTCTGTAACGTTTCGAGCGAAGGCCCGCCCTTCATCAGAGAGAAGAAACGTACGTGACGAAGGGCCTTCGCTCGAAACGTGAGAAACTATACGTTCAATAATTTCGCCAGCACTCAAACCTTACTATTCTTCGATTTGTATTTCAACACTGCCTACGCAGCACTCTACTTTTATTATTTCATTGTTTAGAATCTTGTTATGTCGTAAGCCCATTGAGAGTAAATAATGAACCGAATCCAATTATGTTAATCCGAAACAAATTATGCATAAATAGCCAAGCGTTACATAAACCAGTACATGCTAAAACGAAGTAAAGACGTCGTTACTAAAATTAAATGATGTTAACAATAAAATGATAAACTTATAACATTGTCCTATCAGCAACCATGGCTGAGCTGTAATAAAAGTAACCAATACAGAACACATCAGGGAAGTTTAAATATACGGTTGGCCAGACAAGTTATTATACTGTTTAATTAAGCAATTTTGCATGTATACATATATAAGTATGCAAATAAATCGTCTCAAGTTAATGATAAAGAGTTCCGCTCGAAATATCAGCATTTCGTTACCTGACAGTTCACCGCCTATTCATATTGCTAGATCGAAAAAAACTGTCTTATACGTATAGCTCTACATTTTTACATTCTTAAAACGTGCTGCGGTCAATCCTTTATTTTATTTTATCTTACATAACTTTAGAATAACAAACGTCAGATTTAGTGTATGGAACTTGATTGATACGTTAGTTCACATCCGTCGTAACAAGTCAGAAAGAGAATATCCACGACAAACATAATTATTAATTCTTTCTAGACAATATGCGACAGGTATAAGTGTTAGCATTTTATCCTGACTAAAGGCTCTTTTCTACTTATCGCAGTAACTAGTTCGCAGCTTGCTGTGAATACTTCTATCTCAACTCACAACGAGAAAACAAGCACTGCCAGTTGTTTTTAATTAGATGCAAACAATCGCAGCCAGCTGCGAGCTGGTTTTTGCGATGACTGGAAAAGAGCCTTAACGCCAGAAGAAAGTGCATGGGTGGACTCAGGCTTTCGATTTTCCCGACCTGGCACCCAGCATGAATCTTAATGCAGATTTTTCAGCGTTGTCTGACCAATAACAGTATATACAATGTATCTGTACTATCCAATGAGGTTGTTTAAAATATTCTAAGTAAGAGATAAAGCCCGAGAACGAGGGCACAGCCCCGAGGACGCTTCGGCGTCCGAGGGCTGTATATCGCATACAGCCCGACGTTCGAGGGATTTATCTGACTTAATTTATTATTGAGGAGGTTTTCCAACAAAGTTTTGTCTTTTTTTCTACCTTGGACAAAGATTTTCGTAGTTTTTTTCTTCATTTCTTTTCTAATTAGTATTCAAGGGCTTTATGCGATATAAAGCCCTCGAAAGAACAAAGAAAACTGACTCGATAATAAATTAAGTAATAGATAAATCCCGAGAACGAGGGATTTATGCTATATAAAGACCCGAGGACGCGAAGCGTCCGAGGGCTTTATATCGCATAAATCCCGACGTTCGAGGGATTTATCTGACTTAATTTATGATTGAGGAGGTTTTCCAACAAAGTTGGGTTGTTTTTTTCTACCTTGGACAAAGATTTTCCTAGTTTTTTCCTTCATTTCTTATCTAATTAGTATTCAAGGTCTTTATGCGATATAAAGCCCTCGAAAGAACAAAGAAAACCGACTCAATCATAAATTAAAGCATGTTACATACTCGTGAAATTTTGTATATACTTTCAGTAAATTACACTACTGGTTGAGGACAACTCCAGGATAAAAAAACAACAACATCCCATTGCAAAGTGCATCGCTTAGACATTTTTATATAGAATTGTAAAGATAGCGAAGGGCTTTCGCTCAAAACGTTAGACTACCTTGTGAATAAAATTTTTTGGCTGTACGCCAACCTTTTTAATATTTTCGATTTAAAGTTACAATTTGTTTACTGTGGCCGTCAAATTTTTTTGAAGATGGATATGCGGTCACGATCGGTTTTTTGGCGGTTTTAATTTGAGGTTAGTCGCGTAGTTCACTTTGTTTTGTGGCTGTTTCTCTCTCCTGGCGTTTTCCTCAAATGTAAATTTGAAATGTAATTTTACAAAACTCATTGGTTTTCTTTTTTCATCTTTTTGAACAAGTCTGAACCCATACGTTTACAGGATGGTTCATCTCCGCTTTCTGCTTTTGGTGAGTAAAGTTGGTGGGAGATTAGGAATCTCCAGGGATGAATGGGATGAATGATTCCCCGCCCCCCCCCCCCCCCCCCCCCCCAATTTAACAAATCTAAAATAAAGGATAACTTACACCAACCGGCTAACCCTAAAACAAAATTTCTGATTTTAACTCTAAAAGGTCACTGATAACTAGGGTGGAATGACTGGTGGGTCATCCCCACGACACCGGCGAGTGTTATATTAATGTGAGACTTTATTTTAAATGCAATATGTTTTAACCTTTACAGATTTTAGCTATACTTGTCTTAAATATTGGTGGTGGTGGTTATTTGTAATGGTGAAGATGGTGGTGGCGATAGTGATGATAGGTGATAGTGTTGGCTATAGTTGAGACGGTGGTGTTAATGGTGGTGATAGGTGGTGATGACAGTAGTGGCGACAATGCGGTTTGGGTGATGGTAACTACACAATGCGTTATGTTGCATCAATACATACATGTGGAACGCAATATTTTTGTATATTATAGCTTGTGTCTAATTTCATTGGCTTTATCTGGTTGTTCGTTTTGTTAGATTCACTCGACTTAATGCCAAATGAACTTAAAGAATCGTCCGGTTCTTTGGATACAACTTCTCCTGAAAGGTGAGTACGTTGTTTGTGCAGAGCTGAAGAACAGAGCACCACTGGGCTGTGTTATTTACCGCCTCGAGCGCATCTACTAAAACACTTATGAGCAGATTTGTGGTTCTTTCAAAAAGTTTGGGGACCATGTACTATCTCTGAAATCTTAATTAAGCATAGTACTTAATTTTCACCAGTTGTCAGACCCTGTCTCGCTTGAGTCAACCAAATTATCTAATATTTACTTCGGCATTGTAAGTAAATCGTGAAACGTTCTATTCAAGTCTAACTTACTGTATATGTATGTCTTTAGCGTCGAATTGCATCTCTGAAGAATCCTGTCTCGAAAGGTTAGTGAAAACAAGTATTTGAGTTAAGTATGAAATCAAAGTTTGACTGAGATAAATATGTGAGAAGAGCAAGGAAATGTTTATTGTCTTTTGTACATTCGTGTCGGTATGCGCGCATACGTGTTCTTGTGTGTGTTAGTATACGTGTGCATGCGTGTTGATTTTTGTATATGCGTGCTGGTATGTGTATATGGATGTTCATGTGGGTACATGGATGTTCATATATGTACATGCTTGTTACACAAGTCATTCAATTTTTATATCATTTCAGATTAAAATTGTGTTGGTTATCCAGACGACCTAGAACAATATTGTAGTTCCATTTTGGCAGAAAATAGAAACTACTTGTAAAATGGTGCTTTTTGCCGTGAACGATATATTATATTAAATACTCACAATTGTAATTATAACTTTATTGTAATGTAATTTTATACTTCACTTTCGAAAGTCATATTTTCTATGCATAGGTTCTTTAGTTTTATAATGTTGTATTTTTAATAAATTAATGAATGAAAGTTACAGATTCAATTCTTTTTTGCAGCTCAGAAACATTTTCTTCGCAGCTTTTGTTCCAACAAGAAGGCTCGATGTTTATATTTTAGGCATTGTTTTAAAAGTTGAAAAATGGCCAAAATCGGTCGAAATGTACTAAAGGGGGTAAAAAAGCAAGAGTGTAAAGTGTGAACTGGGAGTTGAACCCAGTTTTCACACCTCAACACACTTTTTTTTTTTGTATGTTTGGTACTTCTGTACCATATAGAAAAATTGAAAACACATGCAGCTGTCGTTGCATGAAAATATTTTCCTTTTTTGTATGTTTGGTACCTCTGTACTGCTGTACCACATAGAAAAATTGAGATGAAAACACAGCTGTTATATTGTATATATTTTATATTGTTTGGTACCTCTGTACCATATAGAAAAGTTGAAAATCG
Source organism: Corallium rubrum (assembly GCA_964035015.1). Classification (NCBI taxonomy): domain Eukaryota; kingdom Metazoa; phylum Cnidaria; class Anthozoa; order Scleralcyonacea; family Coralliidae; genus Corallium; species Corallium rubrum. The sequence goes on from OZ036003.1 coordinate 13,058,454, forward strand.
TGACAGCTGTCATTTTATGGATATGTTTTTTGTTTCGATATGTTGAGTACTTCTGTACCGTATAAATATAAAGTTGAAGACACAGCTGTCATTGTATAGATAGTCTTTTTATTTTGGTACTTCTGTACCATAATGTTACTGAAAAACTTATTCATTGCATGAATATTTTTTGTGTTTTGGTACGTCTGTACCATGTAATAGAGAAGTTGAAAACACAGCTGTCATTGTATGGTTATATTTATTTTTGTATATTTGGTACCTCTGTACCATATAGAAAAGTTGAAAACACAGCTAGTGTCTGCCTGGTACTTGACTCTGCACCATACAGAAAGGTTGAAAACGCAGCTGTCACTGTACGAGTATTTTTTTGTTTTAGTCATACCTGTTTGGTACTTCTGTACCATACTGAAAAGTTGAAAACACAGCTAGTGTCATTGTAATAATGAGTGTTTCTGGTTGTAATATGTTTGGTACTTCTGCACCATATAAAATGGTTGAAAACACAGCTGTCAATGCATGAATATTTTTTTGTTTAGTAATTAGTATATATGCTTGGTACTTCTGTACCACACTGAAAAGTTGAAAACACAGCTGTCATTGCATTGATATATTTTTCTTTTGGTTTATTTTTGTTCTGGTAGGTTTGGTACTTCTGTACCATACAGAAAAGTTGTAAACAGAGCTGCTGTTGTTTGGATATGCTTGTTTTGATATGTTTGGTACCCGTGTACCATATAGAAAAGTTGAAAACACAGCTGTCATTGTATGAATGTTATGTTTGGTACTTTTGTATGCTTAGTACTTTTGTTTGTATAGGTGTTTTTATTTTGGTGCGTTTGGTACTTATGTACCATATAGAAAGAAATTATTCAAAATGACAGTCATACTCTAATTTTTGTCCTAATGAAATATACAGCAGTCTACGCTGTAATAACTACAACATCAGGGAGGCCAGGAAAAACCTTTACTGACTCTTAAGGAAACCTGGGTCGGGCCAAGATGTTGTAGTGTCCCCCGACTGGACTTGACAGTTTTGTATTTTCAAATTAGTATGTGTGCATCAAGTTTTTAATATGACCAACTTGTTTGTCTAAATAATGCTATTGTATCTACGTTTGAAAAAGGTCATTTATTGGTAACAGTGTAGTTATATGCCATAATTGAAGAGTGTAAATTATCTGGTATGCTCTTCTGATTATTTTAGTGATATGTAACGTACCGCATATTCAAAAATCGAACGCATTAGTTGCTGATAAAACTAAGCTACACTGGCTATTGTATTTTATCTAAAAAGCATACAACGAGACAGACAATTCTTTTATTTAATTCAGCTAACTACATACATACATCAGTTGAAATTAATTATTAACACTTATTGACAAGTATTATTCTAGAGAGGGGGGCGTTTAGATGGTCCGCGCAACATGATAAAGAAACAAACACAACTTGATTCAAATTTTTATTTACTACAATTACTCGTTTACATGTGCAATCAAAAGAAAAAAATATTAAGCTAGTCTAACCTATTGTTTGTTAAATCTTAACCCACCCACCCACCCTCCGGCAGTTACGCAATTTTACTCTTCACTATACAATGACCGAATGTTAACCGAATATTTTTAGCGCAATTAGTGCAGCCATTTTTGGCTTTATATCCTTATTGTACACTTCGTGTACTGCCACGCATTTTCGCAATTCTGTACCATTAACACATTTTACCTTATATATAGTTTACCATGTAAAACATGTCTTTGATACAGAATTTCAATTTTTCATTGAATGGTTAAACAAATTGTATACCATTACTTACTAATTAAAATTACGTTATACTGTATAGACCAAACTCACAAAACCACCTTTCTGGTCAATTATTCCAACCGTTATGACCAATATATGGTGGAATTTATAAATTTAGTCCATTTACCAATCCTGGTGGCACACCATTTACAAGAGGGCCAAATCTTTCCAATTACTTCATTGGGAAATGAAACCCACTTCCCTCGGTGACTCGTTAGGCTGGTTCCCTCAATATAGCATGCAGTAAATATTAACCCTACACTAGTCTGTCTAATACTGTAAACTAAACTCCTACCTAGAACAATTTATAAAGTACACACCTGTGATCCAAATGGTGACGGGGGAGTCCATGGAAGGCTTGGAAGCTGAAAAAACTTATATTACGTAATAATACTTTTATTTTGAATTTTTAATAGCTATTTCATTGTGTATTAGTAATATTTACAGAGTCAATATTCAGTTGTCTGACTTGATTGAATAATTATTGATTTAAACTGCTAATACAGTACAATAAATATCTGCATACACTCAAAATAATTGATAATCATTTAAACTGCGGACAATACAATGTCTGTAAGTATTATTTTACATAAATGTTGAAATTACTGATTATTTATTGATTTAAACTGCTGAGGTGCAGTACAATAAATATTTCGTATGTACTAAGAAATTATCAATTATATAACTTATTGATTTAAACTGCTGACAGTACAATAAGTATTTTTATTCTAAAATAATTTACAATATCCACCACGAGACGATTGAAAGTCCACCATGTTATCCACCAGATGGGAGACTGGACCAGAGTACAATTTGTACTCAGAAAACTAGTTTGGCCAAGAAATCCTATACCAAGTATACAGTTGGGCAATGTTTCACCAAGCTGTAGATTTGATATAGATTCCCTTGTCTAATCTGTCTAAATTCTCATCTATCTATGCTGTATACAAACAAGTTTTAACTACTGTCCTTTTGCCACCAGGATTCTAACCTTTCATCCAGCTTGCTGGATGTTTTTATAATCCAGTTTGATTTTTCATCCAAGCGACCATCCACCATGTACATCACTCGTACCCACTGACCATCTATTTGAGTCTAGTTCTAGCCATAAATCCCAGTGTTCCAAACTGACCAAGGTTCACATCCAAGTTTCAGTGATTAGAGGGTTCTCCCCAAAAATATATACAGGGTGTACTAGGCCTATATTGTATTAAAAAGTTTTGATCACGTAACGTTTGAAACAATGAATTTTTAATAGAATGCCAGCTTTGGCAGTAAAACAGACGTTACTTTGCTTTTGGAAATGGTCTAAGAATTTATTTTTTTTTGTAAAACTGATTATAAAGAAATGCACCCTGTATATATTTGTATACACCATGCGCATGCAGAGCAATTAGTATTGATTTAAACTGCTGAACAGTACAATACACTAAAGATTTGTTTAAAACTACTATCAGCCATGCAAGGAACCGAATTGTCTTGTGTTCTTTCAAAAGGCAAAAAAACGTAGATTTTAAATAGCCAAGCAATTCAGAGCATAAAAATACACTTTTGTACAGGTTTTGGAAATAAATGTGACCAGGTGTTACTCAGTGGTCAACACACTTATTCAACTGTTTTGAATCTAGATATCTTGATTGGTTCCCGGATTCTTCATGAAGAATACTGGTGGTTATTGCCTGCAACCGAGGATGAGGGCTCCCATACCTGGTTGACAACCATAAATTTTTCTACGTGGGCAATCTAGTATTTCTTTTATTCTAATCCTAGCTAGTGCCGGTTTATAATCCTAGTTAAGTTTGAGCTCATTTAGTTTAAGGTTTAATCTTAGTTAATTTAATCCTAGCTAGTTTTAATTAATGCCCAAATAAAAATATCCATAGTTGGCAAACACGAATGAGAACAACCACCCCTGGTTGCAGGTAATAAGTCAGTATTTTCCACGGGGAATCTGAAAATCAACCAAGGTACCAAAACACAGAACAATCAAACAAGAGTATTAACCACTGGATGACGTCTGATCATATTTATTCTCAAAATCTTACAAAGTTGTATATAATTAGTAATCAATATTTATTGATTTAAACTGCTAATTACAGTACAATAAATATTGCTGTGAACACAAGAAAATGAATTCTTATTGATTTAAACTGACAGTACAATAAGTATTGCGTAAACTAAAAATAATAATACTTAAGACTAAGAATAACAAATATTTATTGATTTAAACTGATTTCAGTACAATAAATATTTGCGCAATCTCGAAATATCGGAAATAATCAATAGTTATGGATTTAAACTGAGCAGGCAGGCAGTACAATAAGTATGTATGATTTGGATACACACTCAGAAAACAAATAATTTATTGATTTAGACTGTTCAGTACAATGAATATTTGCGTAAACTCGAAATAATCGATATACTTATTGATTTAATCTGAGCTGGCAGAACAATAAGTATTTGCAGACACCAGACTGTTAGTAAATATTTATTGATTTAGACTGTGGACAGTACAATAAATATTCCATCTATTCTATCGAAAAGTGTATTTGGGGAAGAACCCTGTCACAACATCGCATCCAAGTCCGAAAATTAACCTGAAAACAAGTACAAACAATAATGTTAATAACACATTGCATTTTAAAACCAAAAACACAAATTAAACAACTTGGAAAATTTTATGGTTGTACAATTTCAATTAAAAAAAGATTCAAGTCAGAAGTGGAAAAATAGAAATTTCAAAGCTTCTTTTTCCAAAAACAAACACAAAATAGGAGAAGACTGATTATTTTCAGCGAGTCCGGTTAGTTTTTGGCGTCTGGAATTTCGCTAAAGAGACGAGTCAAAAGAAACCTTTCCAGTCTTTTCTCGGTTTTCCTAAGCTCCTTTCCGAGGCTTTGTTGGGTTTTCTCAAATTAATTTGGCGAAAACTGAAGAAATACGCCACAGAATATTATTTGTAAGCCGAGTTCTAAAACTAAAACGCATTTATCAGATGGCGACGTTATGTCTGCTAATGGTTTTCCTCGTCTAAAATTAACTTCAGTTTCTTTTCCAAATTGGCCTTTAGTATTTTATTTTGGCTAAACGTCAGGCGATTTTATTTACTTCAGCTTCTGGCGAAAATGATTTGAAGTCTCACGACTGCGTTGTTCCTTCGGCCTTGCCATTTCCGAATTTTGCTGTGTGTTTCGCATTTTTATAAAGCGAATTGTTTTCGCCGCTTAATGTAATTACTCTCTTGTTTTGTCTTGCACTTCTAGGCTTCGTTGTATCGACAAGCGACAGAGAATTTCAGTTAATAATTCGCCTCGGTTCTTTTGCTAAATTAACCCAACTGGCCATACAATAATTTGTTGTTAAAATAATAATTTCCTTACTTAGTCCAACGGTAAAAGCAGCGTCGAAACACACTCTTCGTTGGTCTTCGGTGGGCCGACAAACGTTTGAAAAAAAAAATTAATTGCCTTTCAAAACGTCAATAATTCGGTTTTGCTCGTTTTGGCTAGTATTCTTTGTCAAATTAATTCAACCGTAAACCAACCGGGATTTGCTTGTTGTTCAAAATGACAGTTTTCTTCGCTTCGGCGTTTCGTCCCACAGCAGTTTCGAAATTACACTCTTGCTTTGCCTTCGGTGAGTCGACAAGCGACAAAACTTTGAAGAAATTTGTTAACAAACGACTAAATTTCTAAAACTACAAGAATTTGTTCTTATTCTGTAGAAATATGTTGGGAATTTGAGCCCAAGCTAGCCATTGCTGTACAATTTCATCGCACGCGAGTGCTTTCGTCTTCAAACTAAACTCGACCATTTTTAAGCAAAATGTTCACCAAAATGACCTAAAATGTTGTACAAACATTTACTAATACTTGCAGAGACTCACAGGCAATACCTCAATCGATAAATGAACACTAAACTCGAAGCAAAGACGGTCAACAATCGTCAAGGCCAAATATAACATTCGCACGCTACCGAGTTAAATAATATATACAGTACGCTTTCGAGCCGAGAAATGCGAATTTCTGGCTAAATTCGACCAAAATTCTCTTCAAATGTTAAGCGAAACTTCAGAAGACTTATCCAACGATAGGTATATAAACGGAAAACGAATGTCAAAGAATCGTAAAACCGAACTTGACTTGACTTGTCTTGGTCCGACGACATGACTTCACCCGAACGAGTCGACTTCAACTAAACAAAAATCATACAAAATTCAAAAAAATACACAAGAAATGCAAATTTATACCTCTCTTTGCCGCGGAGAACGCTTCCCGACGGGTTTTCTTTCATTGCCGACGGTACTCGAGGTGTGAACTTCTATTAAAAGCTCTCGTTGCCGGCAACGAACCTCTCCTTCGACGTCCAACTTGAAGTGCGGGGCAAAAATTTGAATAAAGAATTCCCAAATGTGGCGCGCTCTCAATAACCCATTGTGATTGGCTACTATAGCAAAACGTGGTCGCTCGTCATTGGCTAGTTTTTGACAACTGTCATTGGTTCTTCTGTCCTTCGTTCTTCCAAAATTTTGATCCGTTTTGATCCGTTGTGTTTCTTTTTAAATTTCCTGGAGAAATTGCTCGTTCGGATTTTAAGTTTTGGCAGATTTGTACAAATGTGAACAAAAACAAGGACGTCGTTGAACTTCTTGTGCAAATATATTTTGATAGGTCTTATTAGAACTCGTGTTATGAAGCTTTGAAGGCCCAAAACCTGGGCAGTAAACAAACACAAATGCATAAAATACATTATAAACGAAGCGAAAGCATAAAATTACACTTGTTTTAGCTTTAGACTAGTAGGAATCACAATTATTTGTGTCATATAGGTTTATTTTTGGGAAAGAAAAATGCGCTTTTGAGCTTTGTTTAGTGTTGCGTGAGCTTGGCTTAGTGGGAGGATCAAAATAATGGGCGGACCTCTGCGAAGACACCACAAAATCCAGGGGGGAGATTAACAGCAATAAGCGCAGCTGAAGATCGGTGGATTGAACATATTCGGAACGCTTTGAATTAAAATATCGTAAATTCATTTTGTTGGTGAAAAATTTGCATCTCTGCGAGTGTTGTCAGTCTTGTAGCCAGTCTGGTGTACGGGGGGCGGAGGGACAGGGGGAAGGGGAAATGAACTGCCCACGCAGGTTTAATAGCATCAATAGAAAAAATGTTTCTGTTAAAATACGTATAGGTTATTTTGAGGCCACGAGGGGATATGTAATTTATTCACCAAGGACGAAGCCCGAGGTGAATAAACACATATCCCTGAGGGGCCTCAAAATAACGTACTTATTTTTCACATAGCGAGGTTGACAGGATTTCATAAGATAAGGAGTGGTGCGGGGGATATTAGATGGGAAGATTAGAGGAGAATATTATGGCGAGGAATGGTAGAGGAGAATATTAGAGCCTTAGAGGGGAATATTAGAGGGGAATATTAATCTATTGTTTTGCCAGGGGCAATTGAATATATTCCCCTACAAGAACAAAGGAAACCGAGGCATGTGAAAAATAATTTATCATAACATAAGTTTGGGGTATCTGTGGTTTTGTATTAGCGCTAATTTTTGAATATGGTGAAAATACAAAAGTTTAGCTCAAATAAAGCCTTTTGATACCAGGAATCCTGTGGTTCAGTGCTGGCTTTTGGTAATGCATCAAATTCTTACGAAATTACACTGAAAAATATGTATTTATATTGTACAACTGTTTCAAAACTATCTTCTTACCACGCAGGTTCGCCTGACTAGAGTTCGATAACGTTACGCAATCATATACAGATACACGATTAAAGTGACAGCGATTAAATATCGTGTGTTTTTTTTAGAGACAGGCTGTTGTTATGGACTTTTGTTCAACGTATATTTACATTATTACGTTTTAAACTTTCAAGATTATTCACAATTTCTTTTTGCCGCGACTTGGAGGTAGTGCGATAATCCTAGGTCTCGTTGTCAGATTCACTTCTCCCAGGTTGGCTTCCCAAAGTAAGTTTAGAATTGTGTTCTCCAAGACTTCTTCCGCTAAAGACGCGAATTCTGCCGAGCTACAGAAATAAACAATGAACAAATAAATAATCTAGGACTAAGCTTATTTCACTTCAATATTTTTACGTCTGTCTGTCTGTCTGTCTGTCTGTCTGTCTGTCTGTCTGTCTGTCTGTCTGTCTGTCTGTCTGTCTGTCTGTCTGTCTGTCTGTCTGTCTGTCTGTCTGTCTGTCTGTCTGTCTGTCTGTCTGTCTGTCTGTCTGTCTGTCTGTCTGTCTGTCTGTCTGTCTGTCTGTTTGTTTACCTCCGGATTTCATTATTAAGATGACTACGGTCCTGCTCCGTTATTTCAGTAAATGAAGGTTCAACAACTTCATTCCTACTCGATTGACTCTCAGCCGTGGGCGTGTTGGGAGAAATCGTCAGAATAGGTATTTCCTGAAAATCCATCAAAAGACAAGAATTAGTGCATATACGATGACGTATGATGGAGGATGTGATGACGTATATAATGAATTATGTGATGACGTATGTGATGACGCATGTGATGACGTATGTAATGACGTATGTAATGACGTTTGTAATGACGTAAGTAATGACGTATGTGATGGCGTGAACCTTTTCATGTATCCATCAAGACGGGGTATTCTGTAAACTTGTCTAAATTTCATCCATCATAAATTTCATTCATCATTTACCTTAACATCACCTCCCAAGATCAGGTTGTCCGCCCCATCTTCAAAAAAAGAATCTTGCCGAGGGACCTCCTTTTGAAACTGCCGAGGGACCTCCCTTTGAAACTGACGAAAGTAAGGGATCGGTTCCTCCCCCGAGCCTTTTATATCAGTGTGGAAATTCTCGTCGTCCAATAGACCTCTACAAAAAAATTAGCAAGACGATACATTTCAAATAATGCTATCACTATTTCACATCTTCACTGATCGCCATAAGCAAAGGTCATTACTCGTATTTGCAAGATTTTTCTGATGTTTATTATTATAATTTTATATTTTTTGTACCTCAAAACAACAGAAAGAAGTTCAGTTACAACTCTTAATTCCTGAGGCGATGATGTGGCAAGACTATGTTCATCTCGGGTTTGGGGATGTTTGCGAAGCGTGTGTTTCCTGCAGTATATAGTAATACAATTATGGTCTAAAAACTCTGCAGATGGAATTGTGATAATTAAACATTTCTTGTCACAGTAACAACACTGAAATCGAGCACTACCACCACCACTATCACTACTGCTACCATCACAACCGCCACTATTACTATCACCACCATCCCTACCACCATCACCACAACATCACTACCATTACCCTTGCCACTACCAACAACAACAACAACAACAACAACAACAACAACAACAACAACAACACTACAATTATCACCACACCACCACCACCGTTACTACCACAACCACCACTACCACTACTACCACTACTACCACCACTACAACCACCACTACCACTACCACCACTACTACCACTACCACTACTACCACCACTACTACTACCACTACCACCACCACTACAACCACCACTACTACCACCACTACTACCACTACTACCACTACAACCACCACTACCACCACTACCACCACTACTACCACTACTACCACTACTACCACTACAACCACCACTACCACTACCACCACTACCACTACCACTACCACCACTACCACCACTACCACCACTACCACCACCACCACTACTAGGGTACCATTACTACCACCACCACCACTACCAAGACAACCACCACTACTATTACCACTACTATTACCACCACTACCACCACCACCAACAACAACAACACTACAACAACCACCACCACCACTGTGTCGTAAAAGCTATATGCCCTATCATGGTACACTCACCGCATCATAGAAGAAGTTAACGCTAAAACGTCACGATCAATATGCACATCACCAGCCTCAAGGGTCTGTGCTGTTACACTGAGATGGACAAGAAAAGGTTTTGGTAACACTGGATCAGGAGCAACAGTATTTCTTTTAATATCATTTCCTGATCGTGAACGAGACTTAGTCTTGCCAGAACCAATAGGTGGCAAGGCTGTAAACTTCTTTAGATCTCCTTCAGACTTAGAAAAACCCTTCATAGCGTCAGAGACTGTCTTCTTCTTGTTCGTCTTTTTTTGTTTCTCCTCCAAGATATCTTTTTCCGTGATCGTAAACGTGTGTTTCTTTTCTTCTTGTATGTTGTAATATTCTTGAAGTTTACGATTATATTCATCCATTAACGTATCATCAGTTACCTGATAATGAGAATAATGTCCTGTATGTTATGTATCCGTCTACCAGATTGTAATTGTTCGTTCGTTCCCTCCTTAATCCATCCATCCATCCATCCACCCATCCATCCTCCCTTCCTTCCTTCCTTCCTTCCTTCCTTCCTCCCTCCCTCCCTCCCTCCCTCCCTCCCTCCCTCCCTCCCTCCCTCCCTCCCTCCTTCCTTCCTTCCTTCCTTCCTTCCTTCCTTCCTTCCTTCCTTCCTTCCTTCCTTCCTTCCTTCCCTCCCTCCCTCCCTCCCTCCCTCCCTCCCTCCCTCCCTCCCTCCCCTTCCTTCCTTCCTTCCTTCCTTCCTTCCTTCCTTCCTTCCTTCCTTCCTTCCTTCCTTCCTTCCTTCCTTCCTTCCTTCCTTCCTTCCTTCCTTCCTTCCTTCCTTCCTTCCTTCCTTCCTTCCTTCCTTCCTTCCTTCCTTCCCTCCTTCCTTCCTTCCTTCCTTACCTCGCACAGGAGATCAATATCATGCAGCGACGGACAACCAGAAGAGAAAAATGATATCTACAAACAAAAAAAGCACAGTGTAAGGTTTTCAGGTATTAAAATGATAGAACTCTTTGAGTGATCAGTCAGTGATATTGTTTTTTTCAATTTACATTGCGCTAACCTTAAGCACGGCACTCGATTGAGGCTTAATAATCCCGTATTGTGGATGGATATCGACAACCTGTTAAAAAGAAATAAGTACAAGACAAAGTTAGAATGCTCAATCATAAACCGACCACAGACATAGTTTAACGCTACTCTGGCTTAAAAGTTTTTGAACGTAGCTTAAACTATGTCTTCACCTGGCTGCGCTGGGAATTTATTTGATAAACCGACCTATTCCGAGCTCTCTGACGAAGGGCCTTCGCTCGAAACACTCCTACGTTCTCTGTTTCGGCAGTATATCTAACCTTACTATATTTCGGTTGTTGTTTCTACACTGCCTACGCAGCACGCTACTTTTATTACACCATTCCGAGCTCATGCCGATTCCAACAGGGGAGCGCGGGTGGCGTGTGCTGTTAAGGCGCTGCCTTTCACCAATAGTTAAGCCCGGTCGGACGGGGTTAGTACTTGGATGGGTGACCGCTTGGGAATAACCCCGTACTCCGCCAGCTTGGGACTTATGTGAGTAGAGTTTAGGGATTTTAGGTGAAGGAAAATTCGAGTGTAGAATATATACATTTTAAGACCAAACCGGACCAGTTGCGAAAAATGCAACTACACAGGCCTTCCGGCAGGAATTGAACCCACGACCTTGCGATTCTAGTGCAATGCTCTGACCACTGAGCCACGGAGGCCGTTGCCGAGACTTGATCGCGAGTTCTGTATACATTAAGGTGGTAATGCCAGGAGAGAATTGGGTTTATTAGAAGTAACATTGGGCATTTCACTCGATTACATAGCATGTTCTAGGGATTTTAGGTGAACGAAAATTCGAGTGTAGTAGAGTTTAGTTGGTCTCACCTGTGCTCCAAGGGTTTTTCGCCGGGTTCTCCGGTTTTCCTCCCTCCGTAAAATCAACACTTAGGTCTTAGTTGTCTACACATTGGAGTTTGGTGTCAATTGGGGCGAAAGTTCTGTTCCTCTCTCCTGCCACGCGTTAAGTGGCAAATTTAATAAATTCAAATTCAAACCATTTCGATCTCACACTTCACTATTCTAACTTCACATCGCATTTCTACCTATTCCAATCCCATCTTTTACTCTTCACTCTTACGTTTTCCAAAGGAGAATTGTCCAGAAGCCATCTAAAAGAAACCGTGTGATCCTTCAGGTTATTCATGAAAAATATCACGCGCCTTCGTTTGGTAAATAACGGCACACAACCAAAATGGACTCTTTCTTGAGACAACGAGGCCAACTAGAACGAAATAACAATCGCATACAACTTAATTGAAATAATTTATCCTAGCCAGATAACATGTCAAATAAAAATTTGTTGGTAGAATTGTAAGTGTGAAATTTAGGACATAAGTTTTTCCAACTCGGAAGCTTATATCTCTGGCTAACAATATCAGGTTATGTAGCATCTCATTACCTGGGAGCCAACGGATGCTATCTGACGTGAGGGAATCTCGACAACGCTTTCACTGAAGGACATTGTTTTTCCCATAATCCTTTGGTCGTAGCCTATACCAGTAAATGTTACTAATGTAGTTTCACAGCCCAGGATACGTATGGGAATGTCAATCTAAAAAGATTAAAAAAAAAGAGTTAGGCTATGTAATTGGTGAGCAAGAATAAAGAATAGACTTGATTTGAGACACAACAGCAACAACACCAACACCAATACCAACACCAACACCAACACCAACACCAACACCAACACCAACACCAACACCAACACCAACACCAACACCAACACCAACACCAACACCAACACCAACACCAACACCAACACCAACACCAACACCAACACCAACACCAACACCAACACTAACACTAACACTAACACTAACACAGCACAGCACTGGCAACAACACCAACCCACTGGCAACAACACCAGCACCAATCCAGCACTGGCAACAACAGCAGCACCAATCCAGCACTGGCAACAACACCAACACCAATCCAGCACTGGCAACAACACCAGCACCAATCCAGCACTGGCAACAACACCAACACCAACCCACCGGCAACAACACCAACACCAACCCACTGGCAACAACACCAACACCAACCCACTGGCAACAACACCAACACCAACCCACTGGCAACAACACCAACACCAACCCACTGGCAACAACACCAGCACCAACCCACTGGCAACAACACCAGCACCAACCCACTGGCAACAACACCAACACCAATCCAGCACTGGCAACAACACCAACAGCAATCCAGCACTGGCAACAACACCAGCACCAATCCAGTACTGGCAACAACACCAACACCAACCCAGCACTGGCAACAACACCAGCACCAATCCAGCACTGGCAACAACACCAACAGCAATCCAGCACTGGCAACAACACCAGCACCAACCCACTGGCAACAACACCAGCACCAATCCAGCACTGACAACAACACCAACACCAACACCAACCCAGCACTGGCAACAACACCAGCACCAACCCACTGGCAACAACACCAGCACCAATCCAGCACTGGCAACAACACCAACACCAACCCACTGGCAACAACACCAGCACCAACCCACTGGCAACAACACCAGCACCAACCCACTGGCAACAACACCAGCACCAATCCAGCACTGGCAACAACACCAATGCCAGAACCAACATCAACCCAGGAGGAACAGCAGCACCAACACAGCACCAACTCCAATACCAGGGCAAACACCAACCCAACACACTGGCACCACTAATATAAAGATCAATGACTGGCACCATCACCAATGCTAGTGCCAAACACCACCAACAGCTACATTGCCATCCACACTAGCATCAACACCAACGCTGACACTAACATTAACAATAACATCATCATTAACATCCACCCTACCACCAACAACACTAGTTACTGTAACTATCATTCTACTACTCACAATATACGTTTTGGCTTCAAGTGGCGAGAACACCCATTGAATTAACGCTGTTTTTCCAGGTGCTATCGTGCCAGTCGGATTTAAACAATTAAATATTTCACAGTCATAATTCTCCTGCAAAAAGAACACAGTAGTCGGTTGCCTGGTGACGATGATGACGGCAAGATGACGATAATAATGATAATGGTGATAAAACGAGATAATTTTCTTGAATAGGCGAGTTTCAGGGTGTTGCGCGCGCACCATTTTTTTAAAAAAACTGGCAAACTCCACTCAAAGTAAACGTACTGTTTAAAATCAACAAAGTATGGATACAGTTTCTGGATGTTTAACACTGTTATTCTGCTGTTGCTGGCTCGCTAGCAAGTCTGTTTGCCATTGCTTACTTTGTGGGGAGCCCACCAATTCCTTTGCAAAATGATGCGCGCACAATACTGAAACCCGCCTATAAGAGACTTATTAATACTTTACCTTTTGTAACTCCTGCAGTGGTGAAAGATCGATCTCGTAGGTAGCACTCACTGATCCACCGTTGTAGAAAGCGTAGTCTTGAATAGGAGAGGTAGATAAGCCAACAGGAACAGGAGTAAACATATAGTTGGTAGTACTAAAGTGAACAAACGGTTGTTTCGCTTCTACCGTGACACCAGTAAAGTTGAGCTACATAAAAACACACAACTCTAGATTATCATGGCAGGTACTGGTAAATTACAGTTGTCGATACATAAAACAAATATTAATCACTCATAACCACCATCACCTTCACCATCACTTTCACCATCACCACCACCACCATCACTACAACGACCACCACCATCATGATCAATATCACTACCACCACCATCATTACAACTGCCACTTAACTAATCAAGTGCCACTACCACCACCACCACCACCACCACCACCACCACCACCACCACCACCACCACCACCACCACGACTACGGCCATCGCCATCACCACGATCACCACCACCTTGATCACCATGACCACCACTATCATCATCATCATCACCACCATCACAACCAGCAATATAATCCCAAAACAAAATAAAATATAAACTTACCAACACTTCTCTCCCCCTCGTAATTTTAAACAGAACTGGAAGTCTGTTTATACCAACAATATTATGCCTGCAAACCAAACAACAATTTGAACTTGAAGTAGAGCCAAACAACACGGGGATAATATTAAGTCTTACCGATATTTCAGTACAACAGTTTGAGCATCTCCTGCAGCAAGTGTACCGCTGTTTGGCTCCACACTAAACAAATGGTGACCTATAGTTTGCATCTGAAATAAGAAACAAATATCTATAACACATTTGGATATAATACCACTTTGATCTGACTGGCTGTAAACCGTGCTTAAGGTGGCTCCCTAGACTTTTAGTTTTCTCATAGCGTGTTACGTTCAGTCATAGTCTATGGTTATCGCTGTCTTTAAAATAACTATTACATAATTATTCTGTATCCTGAACTGCAGAAGGAGAACCACACTTATGAAGTATTAGTTGAATAGTGCTAATATCTGCTGTTACCATGTAATAATGGCGTTTGAAATGTGTCAAATTTTCACGGTTTTTCTCTATTTAGACGCATATCAGTCCAGTTTTCTTCGGTTAAAATTTCTAAAAATTGTCATCTGGCCAGTTTTTTCCACATAGAACACCACAGCAAAATATTAGGGAAGGTTGTCAAGACAGATTTTTCGCAATAAACTTAATGGATTAAAAAAAGTTCTGTCTTATGAAATTTTCTTAAAACTAAGTATGTTGTTTAAGTTTTTCCTATTTCTTTATGCGCAAAATTTTAAAAAATTTTACCGAAGCAAACGTGTGATATTTGAGCATTTGTATCGCTCGGACGGCTGCTGACGTGACAGAATATCAACTCGACAAGATTGCTACATCTAGCAGGATAGCTACTGCTAGATTGCGATTGCATGTGCCGACGTCATACTCGGTACCAGTCCTTTCTTAAAATTACCGTAGGGAGCCACCTTAAAAGGGCCAAGTATGTTTTATTCTTTATTTTTTAAAATTGTGGCATAACAGACTTCAGGGGTATCTGAGAGTTGTCCCTTTGATGAGTAAACTTGTCTGTGTTTGTCGGATACGAGGATACCTAAATTGCGTCCGCGCGCAAAATTAAACTTATTGGAAATCAGGCTTTACTTGTTTGGGGAAATAAAGAAAGAATATCTCTTCTTTAGTTTTACCTCATGAAGCTCCTCTGTACTGTACTCTCCAGTTTCTGCCCAATATTCTAACTCAAGTTGAAGATCATTTGGAAATAGAAATGCCCTACAAGATAAAAAGAGGAGAAAGAATATGCAGTACATTTATGACGTCTTCAAAAGCTCACTCTCTCCTTCCCTCCTGTTCCTTCTTATTCATATTTATCCCTCTCACTCTTCCATTCATATTTCTCCCCATTTTTATCACCCATACCTATTCACATCCTTCTATATCCCTTTATTTTCCAAAAGGCTCCTTCCACTCTTCCCTTAATCACTCATTCACATTTCTTCATCCACCATTCCTCTCACCCTTCCACACTTTTCCCTCTCTATTTTTCTCCCTCTCTTTCCACCTCCCCTCTCTCGTCCTTTCCCTTTCCTTCACTGTCTCCACCCCTGTCCAAATTCTTCTCTTCACCTCTCCTTCCATCCTCTCTGTGTTATTCAACGTTCTTACCCTCACTCTATACTACCCCTTCCCTCCCTCTCTCTGATATAGCTTACCAGCTACGCATACCACCTACCAGTCAGCAGCAACAGACCCGCTGTCTATACTACTCTACCCTTCCCTCCCTCTCATCCGCCCGCCCTCCCTACCTCTCTCTGATATACAGCTTACCACCTACGTACACCACCTACCAGTCAGCAGCAACAGACCCGTTGTTCAGCATGCTCAAATAGATTACAGTTGGTTCTGATTCACAACCTGCACTACCAAAACTAAAGTTTGTCACAGCTCTGGTGGACACGGGTACTCTTCGTCGGTCGCTAAAAAACACAAAAACACGTTTAAACTAAACTAAACTAAACTAAACTAAACTAAACTAAACTAAACTAAACTAAACTAAACTAAACTAAACTAAACTAAACTAAACTAAACTAAACTAAACTAAACTAAACTAAACTAAACTAATCTTATCTTATTTATATTGGATATCAGTTATATCTAACTGTTCTCCCTATGGACCCAGTAAGGGCCATCCCTCATTGGTCCAGTGTTACTACAGTAGGAATCCGTTTTACCGGGAGGAAACCTGTGATGTTTGGTAGAGTCAAATTGGAAGCACTCTTCTTACATGCGGCTAAGGTGAAATTTTAATCAGATAACTGCTGAGAGCAGGAATTGAACCCGGGTCGCACTGTGCCACCAACAGAAGACATTCGTTCTTCACTAATAATGTGGTACAGTCAATAGTTAAGGTTAAACAACCAACTCTACCTAAAAATAATTACCTGTAACGAGTAGCAGATGAACTTATAACTTCAGAAGGCAGAGGATCAGAGTCCAGACATGAATTAAAACTACAAAATAATACATTGACATTTTACACTGATGAAGGGATCCACTCGAAACACCACTATTCCCTTCAAAAAAATCCCAACAGTATTATATAATTACATTTTTCCGTGTGTGTGTACTGAAATCATATGCAAACGCCACCACTTAGGAAGCACATCTGACTATGAATTTGCAACCTTAGGCTCTCCACCTGAGCCTCAGTGGCTCAATGGTTCGAGCGTCTAACCGGTCATTGGAAGGTTGCAGGTTCGAACCCTGTCTGTAGCTCAGAAATCTTTTCTGAGTAATTGAGTTTGACGAACATCCAACAAACGTCTGTTAGATAATGTCACAGCGTGTAAAGAACAAAAAAGTACGACACGAAACAAAGTTGAGTGGTGTGACTGTTGTTCTTTGTACGCTGTGACATCTTCTATGATATGTTACGGTACACACTCACGGAAAAATGTAATCTATTTGTTTTATACAATAAAAATCCAAGTGGTTTAATGAGGCTAACTGTAATTTAGGCAAGGTAAAAAAGGAGACAATGCTAGTAGTCTGCGGTCACTCATGATAATATGTGGGGATTATCTCAGCGCTCATCAAAGTCTTGTCAGCGTGGTCTGAGCTTGACTTGCGCGCGCCAAAGTCTTGTCAGCGTGGTCTGAGCTTGACTTACGCTCATCAAAGTCTTGTCAGCGTGGTCTGAGCTTGACTTGCGCTCATCAAAGTCTTGTCAGCGTGGTCTGAGCTTGACGTGCGCTCATCAAAGTCTTGTCAGCGTGGTCTGAGCTTGACTTGCGCTCATCAAAGTCTTGTCAGCGTGGTCTGAGCTTGACTTACGCTCATCAAAGTCTTGTCAGCGTGGTCTCAGCTTGACTTGCGCTCATCAAAGTCTTGTCAGCGTGGTCTGAGCTTGACGTGCGCTCATCAAAGTCTTGTCAGCGAGGTCTGAGCTTGACTTGCGCGCGCCAAAGTCTTGTCAGCGTGGTCTGAGCTTGACGTGCGCTCATCAAAGTCTTGTCAGCGTGGTCTGAGCTTGACTTGCGCTCATCAAAGTCTTGTCATCGTGGTCTGAGCTTGACTTGCGCTCATCAAAGTCTTGTCAGCGTGGTCTGAGCTTGACTTACGCTCATCAAAGTCTTGTCAGCGTGGTCTGAGCTTGACTTGCGCGCGCCAAAGTCTTGTCAGCGTGGTCTGAGCTTGACTGGTTTTGCGCGCGCGATCTATTATCAGATATTTGATCAGTGGTCACTCATTATAATATGTGGGGATTATCTCAGCGCTCATCAAGGAAAAACAAGTCGGCTGACGCGATCTGACATGGATTTGACACCATCTGTGTGTGTCCTTTAATAGATCACGGTCAACGGCCAATGAAATTTTTTTTTAATTTTTTTTAATTTTCTTTAACTTTACCTTGACTAAATAAATACAAGGATAGGAACACCGCAACAGCTGAGGCCGATTACTGCGGGTCCTGAGAAATATACATAGAAGTTGCGTTATTGTATAAATATTTTTAATAAACTGCTTACCCTTCAAGTGAGAACAACCTCCATAGCTGTACCTTGCTGTAGGTCTGTCCACTGCCTGTGGCTCGTATATCTTGCACGATCAGGCTGGGGTAGACTCCTTGGACCGTCACAGAACACAGCGGGGAGCTTTCAAACACACACTTTTCTATAGTGTCTTCAAAGATAGCCAAAAAAAGAAACACACAAGATTAGAATCTTTCCATAAAGTTACCACCAAGTTTAATTATCAAAATTTTCGCCAGTAAACCTATGAGACGGTTCATTTTTGAAGCTCTTAAAATAAACTCGCTGCATGCCTCGTCTTCAACCAGTCAGACACTAAAAATCTACTTGTTTCCACTGACGTACTGCTTATCACAAGGATTATATCTAGTAGTTTCTTCAATATACCAGTGGACACATGCACACAGTGCGTACCTATTTTCTTACTCAAATCTTTCGCAGCGCGGCAAACGATATAAAAAATAACACAAAAATTACAGTCAATACCTTGTAATGAGACCAACTGATACTTTATGTTCGTGGTGTAATTCGTATGGTTTCTGGGACTAGCTTTCACGTAAACTGAAGTATTTGTTCTCGCTGGAATAATATTAGTATTGGGCTTGTCCAGGTCTAGAAAATAAAAATAACAACATGGCGTCGCAGCTTATCTGCTGGCTTGTTTCATACAAAAACAGTGCACCAATATTATACATCTAGAGTTCAATAACCCTTTCACGTGCATAGTCATGGTGAAACAACTTTCTTTTTTTCTCTGCCTAACGCCAGACAAGTTTACTCGTCAAAAGAGAGAGGTCTTGGCAATCCATACCATACCATACCATACCATACCATACCATACCATACCACACCACGCCACATCATACCATACCATACCATACCATACCATACCACACACCATACCATACCACACCACACCATACTATACCATACCATACCATACCATACCACACCGCACCGCACCACACCGCACCACACCACACCACATCATACCACACCACACCACACCATACCATACCATACCATATACCACACCACACCACACCATACTATACCATACCACACCACACCATACCATACCACACCACACCACACTATACCATACCATACGGTACCACACCACGCCACATACCATACCACACCACACTATCCATACCATACGGTACCACACCACACCACACCATGCCACATCATACCATACCATACCATACCACGCCACACCACATCATACCATGCCATACCACACCACATCACACCACACCATACCATACCATACTATACCATACCATACCATACCACACCACACCGCATCATACCATACCATACCATATCATACCATACCATACCACACCATACCATACCATACCACACCATGCCATACCATACCATACCATACCATACCATACCATTACCATGCCACACCACACCACACCACACCACACCACACCACCAGCATGAAAGGGTGAAACACGTATTGTGCACGCATTGGCCATCCAGTTTACTTACCAATTACAGGTTTCTCGTGTCTGCTTTCGTGGTCGTGAATAAGTACCAGACGATATGATAGGTCGCAGTCTGTAGGATTGCACAGGGTGATTTTTCTCGTAACGGAGGTGCCAACTACGATTTTGTCAAAATCAATCGATGAATCAGCACACTAAAGAAAATAAGTTGGTGTTGGTGGAATATCTGAATAAGTGTCGTGCAAGAAAAAAGGACGAAAAGATGGCAAAGATGAAAAGAAGGAATAATAGTAGGATTTAGAAAAGACGTAGGAGCAAGAGAACAAAATACATAAAAACAGGAAAAAGTTATTAAAGAAGTAAAAAAGTTGAGAAGAAGATGGGGGTAAGAAAACGGAAGGAAAAAGCGGGAAAAAGAAAAAATAGAGAAAGGGAGGAAAGAGACAACCAAAGGGTAGAGAAATAGAAAATACACAAGAAAAATAAAAAGGGGAAAAAAGTAAGAGATTAAAAGAAAAGGAAAGATAGATATGAACGAAAGTGAAAGGTGGTGGGAGGGACAAGACAGGATGATATACGTACAACTAATTTTCCAACGACTCCTGTTCCAACTGCTCGCAACAAATAAGGCGGAGTCGGTGTAACACTGAGGGGAAAAAATATGTAAATTATATATAAAAAAAAATATGCAAGACTTTAGATCAGTGAACTGCATTCTGTATAGAGAACGGAGGAGTTCACTGTTTTAGGTATAATGTAAATGTTGCTAAAATCTTGAGAAAAAAACACACGCTGAAGAACTACAAAAACATACTTTTTAGGTTCGGCAACGCCTTCTCCAACGTTTACAAAAAGCTTGCATTTAATCAGATGTTTCTTCTTGTCCGTAGGGCAAAATGACCAAGTATGCGTCTTAAGAAGAACATAAGCAATAGTCAGTATTAAAACATGACCAACTAGATCCTCTAATGGCAACACAACTAAATTCATCATTCGTAAATGTAAAACAACTACTTATCAAAAATCCTACGTCATCAGAACTTGCCGAATTTGGAACTCTCTTGCAGACAAACTTGACCTTAACACAGATACTCTTCCTTTATTTAAATCAGTTATGCTTAAGTATTATTTTTTATCGTTGGTAACTTCTTATAACTGTGAAGACCCTCGCACGTTTAAAACAATTTGTCTCAAATGCAACTCTGTTCGGAGTCTCACTGACCCAATTTCTTGTTGTATGTAATTATGTAATACTTATAATGTGCTGTAATTTTATTGTTCATAATAGTTATCTCTCTATATCCTTTGTATGTTTAGGGCCCACAGTAATTGGCTAACGCTGTTGTGGTTCCCCTGCCATTGTTAAACCTGTTGTTATTTATATGTTTATTTCTATGTATGTTACATATGGCGAAGTTAATAAAATAAAATAAAATAAATAAAATGTCTAACACAAAGCAAACAAGCCGAAGAGTGACTGGAGGGCATGGGTAGCACTAGTCTCCCTCGCAGCCGTTCTTTGGGTCGGACTCTCCGTCCGTCCGTCCATCCGACCCAAAGAACGGCTGCGAGGGAGACTAGGGTAGCACAAGCTGTTAGCGCAAGCTAACCTGGTGTTCTCCGGGTAAAATGGTACCCAACTGAGGCTCAATTTGAATAACTGACGAGTCAACATCACGGATATTCCACTGAAAACTAAAGAAGAAAAGAAAACGAGATTTTAAAGTGTCTATGAAATGAAAAATTCGTTGGCATTTTTGTTGTTTTATTGTACAGAGGAGCATGGCAGGAGCACTCACTGAAAATTTCAAGAGAATCTGATGCGTAGTTTTCACACTATCAACTCTCAAAATTTGCCGTGGATGGTTTGTTTTGGGGAAATTTGGGCTTCTTGGTAACAATGCCTTATGACGTACGCAGATGGATCATTAATAGTGAAATCTATTGTTCTTATGCATAGTTGTCCATCTGCGTACGTCATAAGCATTGTTACCGAAAGCCCAATTTTTCTCCAAGAACGAACTAGCCATGGCAGACTTTGAGAGTTTATAGCGCGAAAACTACGCATCAGATTCTCTTGAAATTTTCAGTGAGTGCTCCTGCCATGCTTCTCTGTACAATAAAATAACAAAAATGCCAACGATTTTTCATTTCATAGACACTTTAATGAAGTGTTGAAACAGAAAGAATAAATTCCTACAACAATGTATAATATGAGAATGTAAAAATTTCAAGAATTTCTGAAAATTTCAAGAGAATCTGATGCGTAGTTTTCGCGCTATAAACTCTCAAAGTTTGCCATGGCTAGTTCGTTCTTGGAGAAAAATTGGGCTTTCGGAAACAATGCTTATGACGTACGCAGATGGACAACTATATGCATAAGAACAATAGATTTCACTATTAATGATCATCTGCGTACGTCATAAGGCACTGTTACCAAGAAGCCCAAATTTCCCCAAAACAAACTATCCACGGAAAATTTTGAGAGTTGATAGCGCGAAAACTACGCATCAGATTCTCTTGAAATTTTCAGTGAGTGCTCCTGCCATGCTCCTCTGTACAATAAAACAAAAATGCCAACGAATTTGTCATTTCATAGACACTTTAATGAAGTGTTGAAACAGAAAGAATAAATTCCACAACAATGTATAATATGAGAATGTATAATATATAAGGAATATATGACACGAGGCATCTTACCTGACTGGAATCCTTGTTCTATTCTGAATTTTAAACGCTCGCGTTGTTGCATTACCTATACATGTCGGTCTGAAATATAAGATTCCCTACAAGAAAATAAAACAAAGTAAGTATGCTAGGTAATTATATATATTTTATAAAGATCCGCATCAGAATGCCAATATCTACCTCATCTTCCAAATGCAGTTTTGGTGATTCAGAAGTTCCAATTAACATAATCTCCTAGAAAAGTAATATCGAAAAATTTAGGCAACAACCAAATGTCGTTCAGCCCTGCATATGGCAAAAAAAACCCATTAAATATACAGGACTATAATTATAGGAGGAGATTATATGCTAGTTCGGATATGAGAATTAAGTGTAAATATTCTTCGAGCCATTTTACTCAATAAAATTTAAGTTCCCAAACGGGATTTTGATCAGAAAGTTGTTCTAGGGATTTTTGGTGAAGGAAAATTCGAGTGTGGAATATATACATTTTAAGACCAAACCGGGACCAGCTGCGAAAAATGCAACTACACAGGCCTTCCGGCAGGAATTGAACCCACGACCTTGCGATTCTAGTGCAATGCTCTGACCACTGAGCCACGGAGGCCGTTGCCGAGAGCCTGATCGCGAGTTCTGTATACATTAAGGTGGTAATGCCAGGAGAGAATATTACTTCTAATAAACCCAACTCTCTCCTGGCATTACCACCTTAATGTATACAGAACTCGCGATCAAGCTCTCGGCAACGGCCTCCGTAGTTCAGTGGTCAGAGCATTGCACTAGAATCGCAAGGTCGTGGGTTCAATTCCTGCCGGAAGGCCTGTGTAGTTGCATTTTTCGCAACTGGTCCCGGTTTGGTCTTAAAATGTATATATTCCACACTCGAGTTTTCCTTCACCAAAAATCCCTAGAACATGCTATGTAATCGAGTGAAATGCCCAATATTACTTTTGATCAGAAAGTTGTGGGTTCGAGTCCAGCTTGGAAACCGGAAAAAAAAAGAAAAAGGAAAAAGGAAAAGGAAAAAAAAAAGAAAACTTTTTTGAGTAAAGTGGCTCGGAAAACATTTACACTCAAAAGTATAATTATAATGTTAACCATGTAAGTGAAACTTTTAAAGTGCTCGATCAAAGCGTTTTCAAAGCATAGAAGCCTGGAAAAGTACGGCACTATTCGCAAACTCGTAGTTGCAAGTACATTTGCCTTAACCATTTTCCTTTATATTAGTAAGAAGTACAGTAATAGGATAACAACTAATGGATATACCTGGTTGTATTTTTCCTCGTTGTTAAGGTGGCAACATAACGGTAATTTCTGTGTTTTGTTTTCCAGAGCTTCGTAACGGAACATAATAAGCTAAAAAAAAATCATGTTTGCGACTGCCACAAAAAAAACAGCGAAGAAGATTTTTATAAAGCAACAGAACAAGAAGTATATTGAACTCACTTGAATACCATCTCTGATTATTCCTTGTGATGGTTTACAACGGAAGGCCCTAAATGCAGAATAATATATCTAGAATACCACAACCTACAAAACCATTCTTGTCCGCCATGTATCACACAACACAACACCACACCACACCATACCATACCATATCATACCATACCATACCATATCACACCACACCATACCATACCACATCATACCATACCATACCACACCACACCATACCATATCATACCATACCATATCACACCATATCACACCATACCACACCATACCACAACACACCATACCACACCATACCACACCACACCACACCATACCATACCATACCATATCATACCATACCATACCATATCATATCACACCACACCATACCAAACCATACCACACCACACCACACCATACCATACTATACCATACCACACCACACCACACACCACACACCACACCATATATCATACACCATACCATACACGGATACACCATACTATACCACACCATACCATATACCATACCATACCATATCATATCACATATCACACCATACTGCACCATCAAATCATACACCAAACCACACAGCCTACCTGGTTGGATCCTGGTTAAAGGAGAACTTGAGCGGATTTGGAGATAGGCTCACCATAACCAAAGTCCGATAAGATGTGTTATGTAGCGTGATAGCAGGAAACACCTAACAAAGTGAAAAAAACTTACATACAAGTTCTGTCTAATATGGCTGCCGTGACATCAGATGAAGATAATCTACATAAACGTTCTTACTAGTTGTTTGGTGTCAAACTCTAGACGCGGTAAAAATGATTCTTTGTCGCGAGAAAATGTTTCGCCTACAAAACAAACACAACAAATAGACAAAGCAACCTATATAGCAGATGTTTCAATGAGCGCTGGTTGATGAGGACCCGTTAACTTTAAATTCACTTTTTCTTACCAGAACAGTAAATGGTAACGCACCAAGGAGGTGAGAAAGTCTGGTCTTCAACCAATCGATAGTCTCTCGTGCTCTGTGTAGAGTAAAATAGAAATGAACAAACTGCTGTACATGAATACAGATCGATCAATTAAAATACCCATTTAGTAAATCATTACCTTGTATGATACAAAACACTCGATTTCTGTTCCGAAAAATTGATTTTCTTTGTTCTATAAAAAAAGATTCAAAAACTCAATAATTCATGAGAAAACACAAAGGAGATCAAGTTTACATAAACTTTAGCTTTGATTTTCTCGGCTTAGACAACGTTATTTTTCACTACGCCAATGAACTTACCAAATGGGTCGTTTTTGAAGCTATTTAACTGCAGAAAATGCGTTGTTTGGAGGTAGGTGCCGTTGGTGACCAGGCTAGTCAGCAATCTAGCCTTGTTACCAAGCAAAGTAACTGTAAGCAATTGGGCCATGAGCAAATAGCCAGCAAACTAAGCAATAGCAATTAGGGTAATCAGAGAAGCAATAGGCGTTTGCCATGACAACTCTGCCAAGGCAGACCACCGGCACCAGTCACACTGACAAGTCAGTGGAATAACATATACGATCTATAGGATTCTATACGTCGTATCTAACACGGGTGGGGAAAGGGCGAATGGGGAGCACAAGCTGAGCAAAGACGCTACTTGCAGCAAAGCAACAGACGCTCAATGAATCTCGAATGCGCGGGAAACCCCTTAACGTAAGTGACGTAAGGGACTTCCCTAATAAGGGGAACCGCAGGCCAACTACATCAGCAGTTAACTTCGCTTAAATATATCCTATATTTAACCACATTTAGAACATTCGCAGTACGTGTTTTATCAGATCTAAAACACTCGGCTATCGCCTCGTGTTTTAAATCTGATAAAACACTGCTGCTCATGTTTTAAATAGTACTTAAAATGCCATTTAACCTGGCGTTGGCTGGGCTAAAATATGTTTGACTTGAGAGTCTGATCAACGGATGCCGGCCCAGAAAATCGCTTGTACATGGTGTCTGGCAAATTACTACTTACTGGTCTGAATGTCACAGTAAATGATGCCGTTTTTAACGGAAGAATATCGGTATTTTTTGGTGATACTGTAAACACTCCTTCGGTTTCTAGCATAAAGAAAAATTTGAAACAAACTTTTTAGTAATATGATTAGAAAACTAGTTTTAGGTACATTTAAACTAGAAATGTAGAAAACAATAGGTTTAAAATCTTGTTGACAAATTCGCAAAAACAACAGCAAATATCTAGCAAATGACACCAAAATAATAGTTGAGTATTTAAAATTGTTTTACCTTTCATCCAGTTACAAGTCACCTTGCCTTTGGTGTGGTTTGTGATATTGATGGTCTAGATTAAAGGAAATATCAAAATATTGATTTTAATAATATAGATGATAAATAATAATACTTTTATAATAAGTATTTTAAATACGTCTTGATATGAATAACGGCAGACGGACGGATGGAAGAACGCACAAACAGATAGATAGATAGATAGATAGATAGATAGATAGATAGATAGATAGATAGATAGATAGATAGATAGATAGATAGATAGATAGATAGATAGATAGATAGATAGATAGATAGATAGATAGATAGATAGATAGATAGATAGATAGATAGATAGATAGATAGATAGATAGATAGATAGATAGATAGATAGATAGATAGATAGATAGATAGATAGATAGATAGATAGATAGATAGATAGATAGATAGATAGATAGATAGATAGATAGATAGATAGATAGATAGATAGATAGATAGATAGATAGATAGATAGATAGACAAACGAACAAACAAACAAACAGACAGACAGACAGACAGACAGACAGACAGACAGACAGACAGACAGACAGACAGACAGACAGACAGACAGACAGACAGACAGACAGACAGACAGACAGACAGACAGACAGACAGACAGACAGACAGACAGACAGACAGACAGACAGACAGACAGACAGACAGACAGACAGACAGACAGATTGATTGATTGATTCACCTTTATTTAAAACACGGTAGTTTCATAAGTTACAAAACTTCTTTCCATGAAAGCCGTATGTACAAAATTTCTAATAATATTTACAATGTAGAATATAAATTTAATATAAAAGTATAATTTATCTAGTCACAATTTTTTTTTTTTTAAATTTTAATCATATTAAGGAATAACGACAGTTTGTCTACCCGATGAGAGGTTCTTTTTAAAAACTGCCTTCGATTCCGAAGCCTTAAACTGATGAGGTAGCGAATTCCATTGTTTCGCGCCTCTGTATGAAAAAGACCCCTTGTAACATTCAGTCCTCGAAATATGATTCATTTCGACATTAAGTCCAAGGTTTCTGAGCCGAGATTTATAAGAGTTATTCTCAGACGAGGTCGAAAAGAGATCGTTTAGGTACTGAGGTGCATTGTGATTAATCGCGTCGTACATTAATAAACTTAAATGCTTATCTCGTCTTACGGCAAGCTCCTCCCAATTTAATTGTTTTAGTATATCTGCAGATCGTACATCATATCCCTGAAATGTTATTATTCGGGCTGCACGATTCTGCAGTTTCTGTATTCTGGAAGCCAATCCTTTATTTAAGTTGCCCCAGACGACATCACAGTAGTCAAAGACAGGCTGTATAAGAGCTTTATATATCATATCAAGAGTACTCAGTGGTACATAATCGCGAGCCTGCCTCAGACCACTGATTGAACGACTTATTTTTTGGCAAAGTTGGTCAATATGTTCATCCCACTTAAGATTTTCATCTAGGTGAACTCCTAGATATTTTGTGCTTTTAACTCGTTTAATTTCTTTATCACCAATCTTAACAGGGTGAACTATACCCAAATTAGACAATTTAGGTTCTGTTCCAATATACATATATTCAGTTTTGGTGACATTTAAGCTAAGTTTGTTTGCCAAAAGCCAATCATTTGTATTTGTTAAATCTTGGTTTAACTTTGTCTGCAGGTCAGCAGTGGACGTAGAGGCTGCACTTAATATTGTATCGTCGGCATACATGTGTGGTTTAGTATGCTGGAGACTCCCTGGAAGATCATTTATATAGATTAAAAACAATAAAGGGCCTAGTATTGACCCCTGAGGAACTCCGCAACTAATTTGCCGTGGTTTTGATAGGCAGCCCTCTACTATGCACTGTTGTTGCCTGTTTGACAAGTATGATGTGAACCAGCCGAGAGTAGCTCCCCCCAGACCATAAAGCTCTAATTTCCTTAATAAAATAGTACGCGAAACGGTATCAAAGGCTTTGGCAAGATCAAGAAATACCACCATGTTTGTAAAGCCTTTATCAATGTTTAAATACCATTCGTTTGTAACATCTAGAAGAGCTGTCACGGTGGAATGGACGGAACGAAATCCCGACTGGTACTTCGTAAGCAGACCGTGGGCATTTAAGTAGGCATATAACTGATCGTACACTACCCTTTCGCATATCTTAGATATGGCCGGTAAAACAGAAATTGGTCTATAATTTTGTGGGTCAGTGCGAGCATTAGCCTTAAATAAAGGGAATACTTTGGCTATTTTCCACGGTGAAAAACACCAGAGTCTATAGTTTTATTTATAATCAAGGCTATAGAAGCAGATATAATAGGAGCAGCTTCTTTTAGCAGTCTACAAGAGATATTATCAAGGCCAGTAGCCTTGTTTGGAGAAAGCTTTTTTAGAAACTTTAAAACTATTTCCGCTGTTGTGTGACGTAGAGTAAAAGTTGAATTAGCCGATGTCACGTAAGACTCAAAACTGTTATTCCTATTAGGTACGGCCGAAGCACCACAGACAGACAGACAGACAGACAGACAGACAGACAGACAGACAGACAGACAGACAGACAGACAGACAGACAGACAGACAGACAGACAGACAGACAGACAGACAGACAGACAGACAGACAGACAGACAGACAGACAGACAGACAGACAGACAGACAGACAGACAGACAGACAGACAGACAGACAGACAGACAGACAGACAGACAGACAGACAGACAGACAGACAGACAGACAGACAGACAGACAGACAGACAGACAGACAGACAGACAGAAAAACGCAAAAGGACACGGACAAGAAATAAACGAAAATTGATTATACCCTCTGTTCCACAGTAATAATGCTGGGACATTTGCCAAAATTCAACTGTTGATGATCTAGGCTTATATGAGGCTCGATAAAAGCCTGAATAAGAACAAAATTTTAGTCCAACAGCAAATTAAAGATTATAAAATGAATATAAATGCTGGTAATCTTACCGTTTCTCCAACGCTTGGATCATCAAAGAACGCTTCTTCAAGAGTTAAACTTTCGTCAGACACTTCTTCAGTGATCATCTGGAGTGACATTGCGATGTAAAGAATACAATTAATTACTGTCTACCTGTACCACGTAAGCTATCTGTTACCATCGTCATGCTCTTGATGACCACACAATCGCCACAGACACCATAAAGTCACTATACACCATTATACAATCACCATACCATCTTATCACCATGAAATCACCATACAGTAACTACTACCACATTTCACACAAAGGTCTTGGGATGAAACAGACAGCAACAAATTATAAACTTACAGGATTCGTTAAGATACCATTTTCATCAACGTTTATTTTGCCTTCACTAAGCATTTCATTGAGTTGCTGGAAAATAAAGAAAGGAAATTTATTTTTGAAAATATTGCAATCAGTCAACCAACCAACCAACCAACCAACCAACCAACCAACCAACCAACCAACCAACCAACCAACCAACCAATCAACCAACCAACCAACCAACCAACCAACCAACCAACCAACCCACCAACCAACCAACCAACCAACCAATCAACCAACCAACCAACCAACCAACCAACCAACCAACCACCCCCACCAACCCACCCACCCACCCACCCACCTCAACCAACCAACCCACCCACCCCAACCAAGAAAAGAAATTTATTTTTGAAAATATTGCAATCAGTCAACCAACCAACCAACCAACCAGCCACCCACCCCAACCCACCAACCAACCAACCAACCAACCAACCAATCAACCAATCAACCAACCAACCAACCAACCAACCAATCAATCAACCAACCAACCAACCAACCCACCAACCCACCAACCCACCAACCCACCCACCCACCCACCCCAAACAACCCACCCACCCAGCCACCCCAAACAACCCACCCACCCACCACAACCAACCAACCCACCCACCCCAACCAACCAACCAACCCACCCACCCACCCACCCACCCACCCCAGCCAACCAACCAACCAACCCACCCACCCCAACCAACCAACTAACCAACCCACCCACCCACCCACCCCAACCAACCAACCCACCCCTCCCAACCAAACAACCCACCCCAACCAACCAACCAACCCACCCACCCACCCCAAAAAACCCACCCACCCCAACCAACCAACCCACCCCAACCAACCAGCCAACGCCGACCAACCAACCCACCCCAACCAACCAACCAACCAATCAATCACGACCCTTCCTCTTACCTCCCTCTAACCATCCACTCATTCATATTCACTCACTCCACTAATGGATCTAAATGACAATCGTAACCTCGAACTTACGTCGGGAGAAACTCGTGAAAGACCACTCGTAACGTATATTTTGTACTGATCCACGTGTTTCTGCTGCAAGACAGCTAAAAACAAACAAAAATTATTAAACACAAAAAAGAACGTTCGGTAGTGTTGTCGTTGCAACAGAAATAAAAGACTCCAACGAAGAAACTAGATTACTTCTAATAAAAACAATATACCTGGTTTGATAAGTTCTGTATGACAGGTTCCAAAAAGCTCCATGCCAAGCGGTTTCTACAGCAAAAAAACATAAAAAATAAGCAAGCAAGCAAGCCAAGCAAGCAAGCAAGCAAGCAAGCAAGCAAGCAAGCAAGCAAGCAAGCAAGCAAGCAAGCAAGCAAGCAAGCAAGCAAGCAAGCAAGCAAGCAAGCAAGCAAGCAAGCAGCCAGTCAGAAAGGAAGGAAGAAAGGAAGAAAGGAAGGAAGGAAGGAAGGAAGGAAGGAAGGAAGGAAGGAAGGAAGGAAGGAAGGAAGGAAGGAAGGAAGGAAGGAAGGAAGGAAGGAAGGAAGGAAGGAAGGAAGGAAGGAAGGAAAGAAAGAAAGAAAGAAAGAAAGAAAGAAAGAAAGAAAGAAAGAAAGAAAGAAAGAAAGAAAGAAAGAAAGAAAGAAAGAAAGAAAGAAAGAAAGAAAGAAAGAAAGAAAGAAAGAAAGAAAGAAAGAAAGAAAGAAAGAAAGAAAGAAAGAAAGAAAGAAAGAAAGAAAGAAAGAAAGAAAGAAAACATGGCGGCTAGTAGAGCAGACGTGTTCGAATGAGCTCCGCATGTTTGACTCGAAAACCAGCCTTGCGACAACGCACCGAGTCTCAAGAACTAAAGTATGGTGACATACTGAGCTCTTATCTTTCGAGATAAGTAGGTTGCGTGTTGAACGATCACAAACCTTTAATAATTTTGTGTTATTTCGATCTGAATTTGAGATCAACGTCTGAAATCATAAAGCGGAACAGACGAGAAGAACAAACCATCATCTTCTTAACAGACTCGAGATAGGGAAATACAGAATAACATCAGAAAATGGTCAGGTGGACAGCTACGATGCTCTCGAATCTACAGGACTGTAGGAGCAAAGCACTCGAGAAAAAAAACGGGGAAACTCCGCCATTAGATGCCAACGGTAAGAAGAAAAAATATGTTGACATATTGTTAGAGCTATGGAACGAGAAAGGACACCCCAACCAAGGTACATAACATAATGCGAGAATCTATCCGGAAAGACCCCAACAACCTGAAACCTAACCTATTGATGGATGATTGTAATCGTAGTGAAGACTCTGATTCAATGTGCTTTGTAAGCTTAGAACAGGCTGAGGAGTTTTGGCGACCTATGTGGGAAACTGAGGGAAATGGAAATCCGAGTGCTCCATGGTTAAAAGAAATTGATATGGGGCGAACAACACTTTTCCCTAAAGACGGTGAATGGAGCTCCGCAAATCATAGACCTATAACGTGCCTAAACACCACATACAAACTTACGACATCAATAACTCTCCCCATTGTTGATAACCACCTAAAGCGTCATGAATTTCTCCAACAGGACCAAAGAGGGGCGAAGGAAGAGGTCTCGGGCTGCCTTGATAATCTTCTAATAGATAAGATTGTTCTTGAGAATGTTAAAGAGAAGAAACGCAACATGGCATGCGCTTGGGTGGATGTACGAAAAGCCTACGACAGCGTAGATCATACCATCCTTGGAAAAGTTCTAGAAATCCATAGCTTCCCCAAATATTTGATATCCATCATTATGAAATTGGTAACCAAGTGCTCTATAACGCTGGTAGCTAAAACAAAAGCAGGTATGCAAGAATCAAGCAAAGTAACCATTAGAAAAGGCTTACTGCAAGGTGACTCTCTGTGCCCGAAACTCTTTACCATTTATATCAATCCAGCTGCCTGGAAGATAAGAGCTACCGATGGCTATATCTTAAGTAAACCAATAAGGCTTAAAATCACTCAGTTGATGTTCATTGACGATTTGAAAGTCTTTGCTGCAAATGAGAAAAAACTTCACCTGGTTTTAAAGTTAACACAAAACTGTATGAAAGATCTGAACATGGAATGGGGAGCAAAGAAATGTGCCATTATGAATGTGAAGAGAGGGAAACTGGAAGAGCAGCCAGATTTACACCTGAATGAAACTACAAAAATTAGAGTAGTAAGTAAGGACAGACCATATAAATTTCTGGGCATTTATGAGCATACTTGTCATGATTCGAAATTAATTCGTAATGAAGTCAGTAAAGAGTTCCTGCAAAGAATGTGGTTAATATGGTCCTCTCCTATGTCCGAGCCATTAAAGATCCATGCCACTAATACGTTTGCCATCCCAGCACTTACGTACTACATGTGCACTACTGAATGGACTGTGCATGACCTACAAGAGTTAGATAGAGAAGTCAGAAAAATTCTCACTGATGCTGGCGCAAGACACCCTGGGGCGTCTGTACCACTTCTCTACATGCCAAGATCCATGGGAGGCCGTGGTATGAAATCTGTAGAGGATGAATATATAGAGACGAAAATAAAAACTGCTGTACACCTGTATTCGTCAGATGATTTAAGGATGCAAGCTGTGGCCCAAATCGACCAACAAAGAGGAGAGAAAGGCAGAAGATCAATGATGAAAGATGCGGAGAAATTTGCAGCAAAACTGGGTGTCGAAGTCAATAATAATAGAGAGAACCATGGGTGGAAAATAAAATACACAACGCAGGATAGAACGCAACTATTGGCGACTAAAGAAGAAAGTGTAAAAGAAGTATTGAAGAAAGCAAGCCGGGACAAGAGGAGACGAGAAATTGAAGGACAGAAATGGTTAGGAAATTTTACGACGACTCGATGGACTGATAACACCGTGAATAATGAATGCTGTTTTACTTGGCTGAACTACTGGACAGAGTGTCAGGCTGACGTCGTGGCTGACGTCGAGGAACTTTATCAACAGCTGCTGCCTACGCGTATATACTACCAACAGAAACTTGGACAAGAAGTACCAAATACCCGATGTCGCCTATGTAACACAAAACCAGAAACAGTGGCTCACATACTGACTGGATGTCCAAGACTGACACAGTCAGAGTATTTGTATCGCCATAACAACGCGATGAAATGCCTCTACTATTCCTTGCTAAAGCATTACAAACTTGTCAGGAAAGTCCCTTCATGGAACAACATTACAAACCCAAAGCCGATTGTAGAGAACAACAAAGTAAGCATCTACTGGGACGTCCCTATACTATCAACAGGAAGCCAAGTTCTCTACGCCCAGGAACAAGGAAACAGGCCTGACGTTGTTGTTAACGATCATGAAAATAAAGAAATAGTGGTTGTGGAGTTTAGCTGCCCGTGGATTTCGAATAGACAGAAGAAAGTCTTAGAAAAACAAGATAAATACCAAGAGGTCCGCACTGAACTAAAGAGAAGATATGTCGACTATAAAGTAAATCAAATTAATGTGATTGTTGATGCCCTCGGTGGGTACTCAAAGGAACTACAAGATAACCTCGTGTGCCTCCTCGGAAAACAAGAAGCAATTAGAGTTTTAAAGATGATGCAAAGGTCTGTCTTGTTCGGATCGATAAGGATTAAGAACTTGTTCAAAACAACTGTCGCCGCATCTGTTTCTTAAACTTTTTTCTATTTTATCTTATTTTATGACAATAACAAAAAAAAAATTATTATAATTTTTAATTATGTAAATATTTTATGATTTGTAAATAGTTTTCTTCGGTTTGTGTGGATAACAGATATAGGCTACCCATTAGGGCCCTATATAGCTGTTTTTTTATATATTGTTAATTAAGCTGAACTGTTTAATTAAATGGATTATAAAAAGAAAGAAAGGAAAAGTAAGTAAGTAAGTAAGTAAGTAAGTAAGTAAGTAAGTAAGTAAGTAAGTAAGTAAGTAAGTAAGTAAGTAAGTAAGTAAGTAAGTAAGTAAGTAAGTAAGTAAGTAAGTACTTACGTGATTTCGTACTAAACACGTAATCTTTCTATAATAATTGATTGGCTGGACAGGTTGAAACTTCACTACAATGCTTTGTGTAGTTTTACTTGGAAGATACCCACTCGTAGTCTCAAACGTGAACACGCTGTTGACTTTGTCGATAAGAAACTGATGATAGAAATGAAACAGACATAAAACCTTGTGTTTCCAAGTCAAGACACTTTAATATGCGTTAGATAGAAACAAAATCACAACTTCTCAAATTCTTAATAACCAATATTTCAACATCTCAATTTCTCATTACAGAATCAACCTAGAGACATGAGAAAATTTTTCATGATGATAGCATGAAAATTTTTTTCTATTTCTCAAGTCTAATCAATTACAGCAGAGTAGCAGAGAAGCCTTTAAACTATTCTCTTTTCGGCTTAGTCTTATACAGAAAAAGATTTTCGCAACTTTTATGAAATTATGTCTTGTAAAACACCTCAGCTCAAATATTCGACATGCTAATAATCATTACATTTGTGCTTACTTGAAATGCAGTATTCACGTCTGAATTATTCGTGATGTTAATAATTTTAGTCACACAACCACCTGACTTGACTTGTCCAAATGCAACAGAAGGAAAATCTAGCGCGACTTGAGGCCCTGTAAATATACAGTGACAAGAACGTAATCATATATGACAAAAGAAACAAGTGTAATTTCAATTTCAAAACACACCCGGCTGCCACGCAGGATGGCAGCGCGCAAACAGCACGTGCTACGCTACATGCGTAATGATTTATGAATGAATGAATGAATGAATGAATGAATGAATGAATGAATGAATGAATGAATGAATGAATGAATGAATGAATGAATGAATGAATGAATGAATGAATGAATGAATGAATGAATGAATGAATGAATGAATGAATGAATGAATGAATGAATGAATGAATGAATGAAGATTTTGAGTAATGATTTATTTAACGTCGTTAAACACAGGATGTGGTTGCCCAATCATCCGAGCCAGAGGCTCATGATTAAAGTGCACGACACAAGCTAAGACCTAAGTGTTGATTTTACGGAGGGAGGAAAACTGCAAAACCCTGCGAAAAACCCTCGAAGCACAGGAGAGACCAACTAAACTCTACTCACGTGAAATTCAAGTTCGAGAATGGGTTATTCCCAGGTTGCGCCAGGTGTTAGGTTGCGCCCTAACAGCACACACCACGCGCGTGTAAAAACGCACAAGTTGTTCACGGTTGTTAACAGGCGTGAACAATGTTGTGCTGTACCCCGTGATGAACAAGTTGTCAACAAGTTGTTCACTTATAGTTCGAACAACTTGTTCACGGATAAATCAACAGTCATGAACAAGTTGTTCCAACAAGGCAACAGCACATTTTTTTTAGCCAACAACGTTTTTCGCACATGATACAACATGTTGTAACAGCATGACGAAGTAACAACGATGAACAACAATGTTACAACAATTGTGAACATGACTGGTGTATCAACACGTCCTTCGGTTGTTACAACATGAGTGAACAACGGTTGTTGTTTCATCAAGCAGTAACAACTTGTTGAAACAATGATGAACAATGTTGTTAATTCATCAATGTTGTTCACACATGATAACAACGTTGTTACAGCATTGTTCAGGCAACAATGCTGTAACAACTTGTGAGATTTTTACGCGTGTATTAGGCGTGGTTCAAAAATAATATACTAAGGCGTTATATACCTTTGTCTTTGCCGACACACTTAATAACCGAACAGCTTGCTGCTCCAAGTACATTCACTTCAAAGTAATCTACGTACGTAGCATCAGGACATGATGGATTGTACAGTATCTAAATTGAAAAACAAACAATATATACAGATAGTAATCGAAATATAGTAAGGTTAGATATACTACCGAAACAGAGAACGTAGGAGTCTAACGTTTCGAGCGAAGGTCCTTCGTCAGAGAGAACGTTTCGACTCCTACGTTCTCTGTTACGGCAGTATATCTAACCTTACTATATTTCGATTGTTGTTTCTACCATAGTCAATCGAGATATGGTCTGGAAACTCAGCTAAAGTCTTTGGTCTATCTTTTTGTTCGCCTTTATGCATTTTTGTGCACGGTGCACGGTCACTGAACACATTGTATTTTAGTATAATGAACGAATTGTTCAATAGCAACGTTTCTGTTCAATCACTCAACCGTGCTATTTAAATATTAATAAACCTAAAACAAAGGATGTGCACGGTGTAAGGTACGGTTCAACATAAGATCACAGCTCATTATAGACGCTTTGAAGTTTGCCGAGTTTCCAGACCATATATCTCGATTGACTATGGTTTCACATAGTTAAAGATTAATGTGTACATCGTACCTTTATTTTGGCAGTACTTTCTGGTGCGATCACACCATGGTACTGCGAACAAGTGAACACTTTATCGAGATTAGAAATCGAGGAAGGTTGGATTACTTGAAACGAAGCATTGACCTTTATAAAAGGAGATCAAGGAAGGTGAGTGGTAAAGAGATTCAGAACGCAAAATTACATAAAAATCAAGCAGAGAAAGAATAAAAATTAAGACTTAAGTACTAGCTAATTACCTAGGTAATTAACATGGTAATTAACATGGTAATTAACATGGTCATTAACATGGTAATTAACATGGCAATTAACTAGGTAATTAACATGGTAACTGACTAGCTAAGTAACATAGTAATTAGTATTAACTAGCTAATTAACATGGTAATTAACATGGTAATTCACATGGCAATTAACATGGTAATTAACATGGCAATTAACTAGCTAATTAACATGGTAACTGACTAGCTAATTAACATAGTAATTAATAGTAACTAGCTAATTAAAATGGTAATTAACATGGTAATTAACATGGTAATTAACATGGTAATTAACATGGTAATTAACATGGTAATTAACATGGTAATTAACATGGTAATTAACATGGTAATTAACATGGTAATTAACATGGTAATTAACATGGTAATTCACATGGCAATTAACTAGCTAATTAACATGGTAACTAATATTAACTAGCTAATTAATGTGGTAATTAACTAGCTAATTAATGTGGTAATGAACTAGCTAATTAATGTGGTAATGAACTAGCTAATTAACATGATATTGAATTAGCCAATTAACATGATAATTAACTAGCTAATTAACATGGTAATTAACTAGCTAATTAACATAATAAGAAAGAAGAGACAAAACCTTACCGGTGATAAATTATGAAAATGTATAGATTTTTCAACCGTGTCTCCAACAGCTACATTGCCAAACTCAAGTAAAGTTTCACCAGGAATGTTTGATGTTTTAGTTTGGTTGTTAGCACTTGGAAGTTTCACCATTATGTGAGGGTATTTGCCTAAAGGGAATAGAGTACAAAAGGTGGTATAAAGTAGAATAAAGTGGGATGGGACAGAGTAGGTGTGGTAGAGGGTGGAGCATGGCCACATATGGGTAATGCAAAGTGGGTGGGGCAGATTGGGTGAAACAGAATGGGTGGGTAAGAATGAGTGCAGCTGAGTAGGTGGGGCAGAATGGGTAATGCAAAGTTGGTGGGGCAGAGTGGGTTCGGAAAAATGGGTGTGGCAGAATGAGTGAAGCTGAGTGGGTGGGGCAGAATGGGTGAAGCTGAGTGGAGAGTGGATTGGGCAGAATGGGTATAAAGCTGAGTGGGTGGGGCAGAATGGGTATAAAGCTGAGTGGGTGGGGCAGAATGGGTGGAGCTGAGTGGGTGGGGCAGAATGGGTGAAGCTGAGTGGGTGGGGCAGAATGGGTGAAGCTGAGTCGGTGGGTCAGAATGGGTGAAGCTGAGTGGGTGGGGCAGAATGGGCGAAGCTGAGTAGGTGGGGCAGAATGGGCGAGGCTGAGTGGGTGGGGCAGAATGAGTGAAGCTGAGTAGGTGGGGAGAATGGGTGAAGCTGAGTGGGTGGGGCAGAATGGGTGAAGCTGAGTGGGTGGGGCAGAATGGGCGAAGCTGAGTGGGTGGGGCAGAATGGGTGAAGCTGAGTGGATTGGGCAGAATGGGTGAAGCTGAGTGGGTGGGGGAGAATGAGAGATGTAAAATGGTGGGGCAGAATGGGTGAAGCTGAGTGGGTGGGCAGAATGGGTGAAGCTGAGTGGGTGGGGCAGAATGGGTGAAGCTGAGTGGATTGGGCAGAATTGGTGAAGCTGAGTGGGTGGGGGAGAATGAGAGATGTAAAATGGTGGGGCAGAATGGGTGAAGCTGAGTGGAGAGTGGATTGGGCAGAATGGGTATAAAGCTGAGTGGGTGGGGCAGAATGGGTGAAGCTGAGTGGGTGGGGAAAAATGAGTGGTGCTGTGTGGGTGGGGCAGAATGGGTGAAGCTGAGTGGGTGGGGCAGAATGGGTGAAGCTGAGTGGGTAGGGCAGAATGGGTGAAGCTGAGTGGATTGGGCAGAATGGGTGGAGCTGGGTGGGTGGGGGAGAATGAGAGATGCAAAATGCAGAATGGGTAATGCAAAGTGGGTGGGCAGAGTGGGCAACAACAACTCACCTATTCCTTCTAAATTGATGCATTTTTCCACTGGTTCTGAATGACTTCCAAACTGACAAGCACCAGTTGCAGTGTACACAAAGCCACTCTATTAAAAAACACACATCCAGATTAGTTATTGTCTAGCTTTGCTTTAAATGTACCACTAGATCACATTACACCACAGACCTTAGGAGAAAAGGTTGCTTTTATTAGGCAAGATGTCCCAGGAGCTAATGATCCAGTGGATGGTAACAGTGAGAATGGTTCTTCAATAATCCATTTGAATGAAGTATGAACATCACTAGAAATATGAAGAGAAAATGTAAAAATTATTGGATGAACATTATTGTACTTACGTGAAATTTCCAATCAGTAACCAAGAAGGAAAACTCTTGTTTTCAACTTTTGGTGCAATGCCAAAATAAAAATAGCCACATAGTAACAGTGGTATTTTAGACCCAGAAAAACAATATTTTTACCTTGGATTTGTAATTTTAAAATTAATTTCCATTGTATCTTTAATAGCACACATTCCAAATGTCAAACTTTCAGGAACAATCAAATCTGCTTTGGGGAGTAGAGCTTTTATTGGTACAGCAAACTTGCCATCCTTAGAAGAAAAACTCATCATTACATTGACACCAGAAGATAATTAGATTAAGTGTTCATCTGTGTAATATATATAATATATAAAAGAAAGACAAAATAGCCCCCTTGGCAATAAAAAGTAAGTCTGTCTCATTTGAAAGAACTCTCAAATGGTATAAGAAAACCTTTTACAATTTTTCCGTATTTGTTTTGGTTTCAGAAATATTTTGACCAAAGACCATGCTGTCCACCATCTTGTTGTAATATTGGGTCTAATTAACTAGGAAATTGGTAATGTCACAAGCAGGGTAAACCTGATGAAACTACTCCGTGGGTGACCAGATTTTCACGGAAGGCTTTTTAAATGTTGTGGGTCAATTTAAAATGGAAATAGCGCAACAAAAAATCAAGTTTCTAGCTCATAATGTCATAAGGTTGGCAAGATAAACATTTCACTTTACCCTGGCTATGTCGTCACATGCATAATTTTGCATATCGAAAATAATTCCAAGATGACAGACAGCACGCTGTCTTTAGTCAAAATATTTCCAAAACCAACACAGATATGGAAAAATTGTAAAAGGTCTTCTTATACAATTTGATGAGTTCTTTCAAATGAGACAAACTTATTTAAATTAGTTTTCTTCACTTACTTTTGTTTGGAATTCAATTTTGTCTTCATATTGATCCTAGACAACAGTTTTGTACAATTTAAATTCAATTCAATTCAATTCAATTCAATTCAATTCAATTCAATTCAATTCAATTCAATTCAATTCAAAATTCAAAATTCAAAATTCAAAATTCAATTAAAAATTCAATTAAAAATTCAATTAAAAATTCAATTAAAAATTCAATTAAAAATTCAATAAAAAATTCAATTAAAAATTCAATTAAAAATTCAATTAAAAATTCAATTAAAAATTAAACTAAAAATTAAATTAAAAATTAAATTAATAATTTAATTTAATGCATGTCAATGTTAGGTTTAATTTTTATAGTTCTACATTTTTACATAATAACTGGCAAAATTATTACTGTATATGTTAGAAAAAAAGCCCAGTTTATAATACACACCTTTTCTAGTGGTCTAAAGGTTACAGGTAGAGAAAAACTTGTTCCACAAGTAAGAGTGACAGGTTTTGGATAAAGTGTTGTAAAAAACCTTGTATTTGGTACTCTATAAAAATACAATTTAATTATGCATTATTATTTATAAACATCGATTAAAATATTTCCAAGCATCAAGTTAGGGAAACAAGATAAATCAAATTGAATTCAGACAATTAGATTAATATATGGCAATCCAGCAAGAGAAATAAATTTTCAATAAATATTTTAAAATATTCTACTCACTTATAGATAATTTTCTGTGTCTTGACTTGAACATTTTTTAATGTTATTTGCTTTGTATATTCACCCCCAGGCTCCCATCCTTGCCATTGTACTCCCTCGTTTACTTCAATGCCATAATTTTGGACAGTCTTTTGTGAAACTGAAGTCATGTTCTGAGAAATAGAAAATGGCTGTCTATGTTTATCAGTATCCAAATTCTAAATTTGTATATTTTGTGCTGAGCAAAACAGAATGATGTCATTTGTCACTTGGTAAAGCTGAGTGCTTATATGGATGAAATTGGGGTCTCGAGTGTGCATGCAATCTGAGTCGGGATAAAACATATTTCATTTATAACATGAGGCTGAAGCAGCCGTAGTAAACATAACATTTCTGATTTCACAAACTTTTTAATGTTTAGGTATTCTATAAGGATAAACTTTGCTTATTGATTATCCTTGACAATAATCCTAAACGTAGTGTTTAAAAATAATGAACTTAAAACATGAAAAACAGTCCCAGCCTATGTATCTTCCCATTAATAGACATGATGTAATTTACATAGGGACCCAAATTGAATAGGAAACTAATTTGCATGTGGGCCTAAATGAAACTACAATTTGGTGTATTCCCCAAATGCAGAACAGGCACAAATTTTGTGTGGGTGAGTGGTGGTGGGAAGAATGGTGATGGTGGTGGTGGGTGGTGGAGTGGTAGGGGTGGTAGTAGAAAAAGTTGTGGGAAGAATGAGTGGTGGGAGTTATATGTATATGGGGGGAGGTAGTGCATGTGTATATTGTGTATGGGGGGGGGGGGTAGTATGTGTGGGAAAATAGTGTGTGCATGGAGGGGGGAGGTAGTGTGTGTGTGGGGGGAAATAGTGTGTGTATGGATGGGGGAGGTAGTGTGTGTGTGGGAAATAGTGCGTGTGGAGGTAGTGTGTGTGTGTGTGGGGGGGGGGAGGTAGTGTGTTTGGAAAGTGTGTGCATGGAGGGGGGAGGTAGTGTGTGTGTGGGAAATAGTGCGTGTGGAGGTAGTGTGTGTGTGGGGGGGGGGGGAGGTAGTGTGTTTGGAAAGTGTGTGGTGGGAAATAGTGTGTGGAGGGGGGAGGTAGTGTGTGTGGGGGGAAATAGTGTGTGTGGAAAGGGGAGGTAGTGTGTGTGTGGGGAAAGTGTGTGGAGGGGGGGAGGTAGTGTGTGGGGAAATAGTATATGTGTGTGGAGGGGGGAGGTAGTGTGTGTGTGTAATCATATATAAACGTGGGCAGCCATTTTCTATTTCTTAAATACTAATAATTATATACAAATTAATTAATAGTTGGTTATTACTACATAATAGCATGACATGAAATACTCTATTTCCCTATTCTTTTTGCTTGTAAAAAATATAGCAACAAGCACAAAATATAAAAAACAATTGTCATGTGAACAGAGCCAAAAGAGCAACATTAATTAGGTAAACCAAATCAGACATTTAAGATCTATAACTTCAAAAAATTTCAACCACATTCTTTATATAAAGAAGAGAAAATACTGAACAAAATATACCTCTGGTTTTTCACTTCAAATAAAGCATCAGTGTTTCCTCACGTAACGTCGCTCGTTAAAGAATAAAAAGCCATTTAAAAAATCCTGTAAAACAAATATAAAGTGTTTTGAGACAAACATGGCCGAAAAGCAGAGATTTAGGCATCTGCTATCACCATGACAACAACGTCAGCAACATTAAAATGGATACGCTAAAATGACATTGCTCAACTTCGTAAAATATCACAGGAAGCCCAGGCCAGCTAACTGCTCGAACTTGCAAATCCAATAAGTTACACATGTTATTTATTATTGCAAAATCACGGAAATAAATTTAAAAAGACATTAAAAAGTTTCCTTCCTAAATCTAATGTTGCCATTTTTCTGTCTTATGCCTTTGATAATTCTAAATCAAAGTTTTAAAATTTTGGGATTCTCTCCAGCCAGAAATGGATTGGCAACATTAGATATAGCAAGAATTTCTTTCTAAATCTTTATAAATTTATTTTAGTGATTTTACATAAATAACATTGTACAGCTATTTAATTTAACTTGTTATTCAAGCTGTTAGCCTGGACTGCCTGTGCCCTGTGAAAAAGTATGAAGGCAGCTAAAAACATTATCGACGATAAAGTAAAAATAAGAGAGACTTTCAAAGTCTGATTTCTACTTGTAGTAGTAATTTTGTTGTTTTTCATTTCATTATATGCAATTATAAAATGATGGTTAATAATGGCTATCGTCGGAAACAGTCGGAAACGTTCGACAAAAATCTGCAAATACCGGAAGTCATATGTCAGCTGGCGGCAGAAATACAAAGTTTAATTTCAATTTTCAAGACTTTCGAAATTATGGCGTTTCACTCTACAAAATCTTTCGACGATTTGAGAATTAACAATGACGGTTTATCGACACATACATCTGAGGAGCAGGTTTGGAAAAAAAATCCTTTTTAATCAGTATAAAAAACTTGGATCCGAAGTGGATTACTTCAAATATCAATTTCTCATAAATCATTATTTGTGTGATCGAAGGATAAGATCTTCTAATTTTCAGCAAAAAGTTGAAGAATCCGTCGCCAGAAATTACGAATCGATGTCGGAAATCGTTGAGGATCTTTCAGAGTTAGTGCAAAGACTAAAATATATTTTTTGTTGCTGTTTTTGTTGTAGAGTAGTATAGTCACAGTGCTTATAATTTATTTACAGTACTTGTCTGATACATTTAATATTGTTTCTAGACTTGTATTGAACCGAATGAAACACGTGCATTACTGTAGCCGTGGATTGAATAACTTATCAAGTTCATACGAGGTACCCAGGAAGATACCACAGATCAGGGGGGTCAGATTCAGAGGCGTGTGCACCCCCTATTTTTTGCATGTGACACACACTTCAATATGTACTGTATTGTGACTTAATTTTTTTTTTAAACCTCCTAAAAACCACCTTCAAAATGCCAAAAATAGTACCATGACATTTCCAAGACTTATGAGAATTCAAAAATTTCCTGGGTGAGCCCCAGATCTCCTTAGACTTCAGCATTTTTGCCTTCACACATCCTTTTTGAAAATCCTTGATCCACCTCTGACTAAACCTTCCAGAACCTGCCCCCCTGGTGGCTGCCCTGTTTAAATCGTGAACAATCTGTTCAATTTTTGTCAACTTTCTAGTGTTTGGATGCAAGTCGTGCTTGGATTTGCTACTGGATTCTTCACTCTTTGGAATTATTAGATCAACCAATATCACGAGAAATTGCAAAAAAGTATACAGTAATTATGTTCAATATATAACTATATAGTACCAGGAGTATTCAGTATACTATATACTGTACATATAGTATATATACACATATATATATATATATATAAATAATCAGTACATTACCTGTAGTGAGTTACAGTGAA
The DNA here is from genome assembly GCA_964035015.1 of Corallium rubrum. Lineage (NCBI taxonomy): Eukaryota > Metazoa > Cnidaria > Anthozoa > Scleralcyonacea > Coralliidae > Corallium > Corallium rubrum. The sequence goes on from OZ036003.1 coordinate 13,103,098, forward strand.
ATCCTGACACAACAAAATGCCATTGAAGGGACTACATGTATAGACAAAATGTTTAATATTAATCAGTTCCATACAATTAGTTTACTGTAACTTTGTTTTCCCTAGAAAAAATAGGGAACATTGTTTAGCATCTACTGACCTTAATTTATACTACTTAATTTCATTGCAGGCTGTGTAGTGTTTTGTTATTCTGTGGTTAAATTAACATTTTCATTTGCTATTAGGGTATCAGAATTTCTAGGGAAGTGTCAAAGTCCACATGGGGGGTTTGGAGGTTAGCCAGTTATTTTGAACTTCATATTAAAATTTTGTAAAATTATTGTAGTATATATATGGTGTTGGACTCACATTGATTTAATTGGTTTGTATGTTCAGGTGGTCCAGGGCAGCTGCCGCACTTAGCTCCTACTTATGCAGCCATCTGTGCACTCGCTATAGCTGGACTTTCTTATCCTGAAGCATATAATGTAATTGACAGGTACTGAGAAGAAGTATAACTGATATTATATAATTATATTATTGCTCTGATAAAGGCCTGAGTCAACAGGCCGAAAGCTTAGCAAAGAAATATTTTACGTGGTGTTTCCACAAGACTTATTTATATTACTTTATCGCCATGAAAACGTTCAAAGAATTAAGTATAACTGAGTTTGCAAAATACTTTATCTACTCTATATAATCATATTCAAAGAAATATTAAAGTAAATACAGTAATACCACACAAGTACTACCAATCAATTATATATACACAAAACGACTGATGATGTATGTCATGATGATGGTGTGTTTGAAAAAAAGGACTTTTTTGGTTTACCAAAGAATTCCTTTTGATGTGTGTTTTCTTTTTAGAAAAAAATTATTAAAGTTTTTACTTGGGTGTCACACAGAAAATGGAGCATTTCGAATGCATCATGATGGAGAAGTTGATATAAGGTGGCTAAGAAAATAAAACTTGTTATTTTACATTTGGCTTTTCTGAGATATTTAAAATAAGTTAACTTACATGAAGAAAACTTTGAATAAAATATAAATTTCTTTACCATTAGGGGTGCTTATTGTGCTGCAGTTTCTGCTCGATTAACCAACATATTCGTTCCAGAGTTATTTTACAACACAGGGCAATGGATCAAAAGGTGCTAAGAAATCCTGTGATCTTAAAATTTTTGACATGGACTTTCAATTCCCTCACTTAGGAAACGGGTCTTAAAAATCTTACTTGAGATTATTTTTTAGTTGTCAGACATATGAAGGAGGATTTTCTGGTGAACCAGGTAGGGACCTCATGTTTATATAACATATATATTACAGTAGAGTAGAGTATATATAACAGTAGAGTAGAGTGGAGTAGAGTGGAGTAGCGTAGCGTAGAGTAGAGTGGAGTGGAGTGGAGTAGAGTGGACTCTGTGGAGTGGAGTAGGGTGGAGTGGCTGGGTGGGAGTGGAGTGCAGTAGAATAGAGTAAGAGTAGAGTGCAGTAGAATAGAGTAAGAGTAGAGTAGAGTAGAGTAGAGTAGAGTAGAGTAGAGTAGAGTAGAGTAGAGTAGAGTAGAGTAAAGTAGAGTAGAGTAGAGTAGAGTAGAGTAGAGTAGAGTAGAGTAGAGTAGAGTCGAGTGGAGTAGAGTGGAGTAGAGTGGAGTAGAGTGGAGTAGAGTGGAGTAGAGTAGAGTAGAGTGGAGTGGAGTAGAATAGAATAGAATATCGTGTATTTTATTACATATACACAATTAGAATTCTCTGTCTTGTACAACTAAGTATGCTAATTGTTTCTTGCAGGTGTTGAAGCTCATGGTGGTTATACATTCTGTGGCTACGCAGCACTAGTTCTTCTGGGAGAGGAGAATCTTATAGATCTAAATAAATTACTTGTAAGCAAGAATTATGCCCAAGTCCTATCTATGCTTTTATTTTGCACTCAAACTTAGACCCCGTTTACATGGTACCGGACGAATTCGGAACCGGTCTCGAATTAGTACGGTTCCGCCTGTTTACGAAATAGGTAACGTACCAGATCATAAAGTTTGACCCATGTGTCACATCTGCGCAGTTTTTACAAGCCATCCGCGCAGTTTTTACCAGCCATCCGCGCAGTTTTTACCTTGCAAGCTAGATTTGCAAGCCTGCCCGTCCGCGCATTTCCGATCCTTTGATCCATCTTACCCGCACACTAGCAAACTTTACAATCTGGGTAACGTAACGTAACCTAGTGTACTTGCAACTCGTCTACGGTCATTAACTGAAACGAAACTAAATTGAAACGGCAGTTTATCTCGGCAGTTTACCACCGTTTCACTTTGCTCCAACTTTATTTATACTGGATAACCGTATCCGTCATATCTATAAATTGTTCCTGCTAGAGGTCCAGTGAGGACCTTCCCTCGTTGGTGCAGTGTTACTACAGGAGGAAATCTGTGGTGTTTGGTAGAAAGGAAAGGAACTAAGGAAGCGTTTTCACACCGGAAGCACTCTTCTCACATGCGAGTATGCTCAAATTTTAATTTGATACAGAGTTGAAACGCACGTGCGCTAACCACTGTGTCACCATGCAACGCCCCATTTCAAATGCAAATTCTCAATACTAAATAATCTTCCTTCTTCTAATAGAAATGGACTAGTCAAAGACAGATGCGGTTAGAGGGCGGTTTCCAGGTAAAAGAATACCCAGCATACGTAGAGTACAGTAGAGTTATTATTTAGCGGACAGGTTACCTTTCAAAATTCTTTGTGTGTCTATAGGGAAGAACAAATAAGTTGGTTGACGGCTGTTACTCTCTCTGGCAAGGAGGTGTCTTCCCATTAATTCATCATATCTTAAAGAAAAACAAAGACGAAGCTTTGAGTAAAGAGCGGTGGATGTTCGATCAAGGTTTGCCATCTTTTGTCCCGTGTAATTACCTCCTGAAATTTATAAAATGCGGAGTTAACGCGATTGAAAATCACTTTTGTTTCTCTAGTGGCATTGCAAACATATTTACTTGTTAATTGTCAATATCCTTCTGGAGGACTTGTTGATAAGCCGGGCAAGTAAGTTTTTACGATATATGATCGATAGTCAGTCAGTCAGTCTGTCTCTGTCTGTCTGTCTGTCTGTCTGTCTGTCTGTCTGTCTGTCTGTCTGTCTGTCTGTCTGTCTGTCTGTCTGTCTGTCTGTCTGTCTGTCTGTCTGTCTGTCTGTCTGTCTGTCTGTCTGTCTGTCTGTCTGTCTGTCTGTCTGTCTGTCTGTCTGTCTGTCTGTCTGTCTGTCTGTCTGTCTGTCTGTCTGTCTGTCTGTCTGTCTGTTGGTCTGTCTGTCTGTCTGTCTGTCTGTCTGTCTGTCTGTCTGTCTGTCTGTCGGTCTGTCTGTCGGTCTATCTGTCTGTCTGTCGGTCGGTCGGTCTGTCTGTTTTATTGGGGGTACACATGGCCCTACACGCATGCTTCGTACCACGCCATTGCTGGACTCTTGTTCATTTGTGCGTATATTTGCGTTGTTCAGAGTACGGGACTTCTATCATACTTGCTACTGCTTGAGTGGTCTATCTGTTGCTCAACACTTCGCAGAAATGGATCAAAATCATGAGAACGTTGTAGGAAATGAAGACAATATATTGGTAAGACAGTGACGACTTTGGGGTTTTTGTTTTTCTGAAAAAAAAAACACTTTATTTTTTTAGGTTACAAGCTTGACGACGCCATCTTGAATTCGCAATGCATTGTGGTCTACCGGGTAATTAAGCTCAATTAAGACCAGAATGCATTGCGAATTCAAGATGGCGTCGTCAACCTCGTTTCCAGGGTTTTCTTGGGTTGCGCGGCGCCGCTATTAATCAGTAACTTCAGTCATTATCGCGCTTCAAACGTGAAGTCAGGATTTTCGTATATCACGTCAGATTCAGTCCCTACGCTGTGTGTTTGTTACCTTTTGACCGCGTAGAGAACAGTTTGTAGGGGGACTGAAAGCGACGTAATATAACTAATCACTTTCCGACCTCTGTTATGAAAATTGAGTTCACTGTATTAATATGTCCATTATCTAACAATAATTGTTTAACTTATTCGTTCAGAACCCAACGCATCCAATTTTCAACATTGGAATGGACAGTGCTTTGGAAGCAGTGAAACACTTCAAGAAACTAGAGGTTCCTTCAATTGAATAATCTTTTAAAATCGAATATAAATAAATAGATCCACGTCGTTGGAATGGACCAATATTGGCACGAAAGCGAAATATCGCTGCGTTGCCAGACTCGTACAATGGACCTTGGGTCCAAGGTCGTGTCGAAGATGCAGTCGCAGCCATCCATCCCATGGACGTTTAAGTTCATGTCTTGTCCCCAACACAAATCCTAACCCAGGAATTCGTGCGTCTACCGCTGAATGGGGTTATAAGTCCACTATTGCATTGCATGGATTCATCAGTGCCTGGAAGTCTAAAAACAAAATCTTTATTTTTTCATTCTACTGGGATTTATGGAAATAGACCTTACTTATAAATGATCCGCTGAATTCATTCCTTTAGGCTTATAAATTGTTCCTTATAACGTATTTCCGTGTACAAAATTTAAAGGAAATTTTACTCTAAGAAGTAAACATGGCATCATACGGGCGATTTATATACGTAAATATGAATTAATTACCAAGGACCGAGGTTTTTAGACAAAAAACATACGAAATCGTTTGGACTAGGTGACCCGTGTTACTTACAGTACAATAAATAATTATTGAGTCGGTTTTCTTTGTTCTTTCGAGGGCTTTATATCGCAATATCGCATAAAGCCCTTGAATACTAATTAGAAAGAAAAAAACTAGGAAAATCTTTGTGGAAAACCTCCTCAATAATTATTTAAGTCAGATAAAACCCTCGAACGTCGTGATTTATGCTATATAAAGCCCTCGGACGCTGCGCGTCCTCGGGTCTTTATATAGCATAAATCCTTCGTTCTCGTGTTTTATCCTATACGTAAAGGCCAAAAAACAATCTTTTTTCGTCCTGTTTCTGGTCATCGCACGCGTCATTTTCCCTTGCGCGAACCTTGCGCGTCGAAATTTTTTAACTTTTTATTAAAAATGAATAAATCAATCAAAACGTAAATATTAATGTTTATATGTTGAAACTAAAAAAAAGCACTCACCAACGTTTGGTGGACTCGTCAAGTTTTAAAACTCGGCAAATGTTTCCGAGCCTCATTTCTGTCAAATCAACGTCGCACCTGAAAAAAAAGACGAAAAAAATGCGCGTCTATTTTGGAGATGCGCCCTGGCCAGAACCAGAAGATTTTCTTTTTTGGCCTAATTTATATGGGATTGTAATCAATGTTTTATTGCTTGTAACGTGAGCATCGCGTCGGTCATTTATCAAAAAGGTTTATAATGCAATGTACGTATAAAGGTTTCTGGCTCTCGATATGAGTTTGAACTTGTGTAAAAATCTGATTAAATAATATAAATAAATGAGAACTACGCGAACAACTGTCCTTGGCGTCATTGGAGGGAGGGAAGGAAAGCAGGGAGGGAAGGAGGAGGGAAGTAGGGAGGGAGGAGGGAAGTAGGGAGGGAGGGAAGAAAGGGAAGTAGGGAGGGAAGGAAGGGAAGTAGGGAGGGAAGGAAGGGAAGGAAGGGAAGGAAGGAAGGGCAGCGAGCGAGCGAGCGAGCGAGCGAGCGAGGAAGGAAGGAAGGAAGGAAGGAAGGAAGGAAGGAAGGAAGGAAGGAAGGAAGGAAGAAAGAAAGAAAGAAAGAAAGAAAGAAAGAAAGAAAGAAAGAAAGAAAGAAAGAAAGAAAGAAAGAAAGAAAGAAAAGGAAGGAAGGGTTCTAGAAAGAAAGAAAGAAAGACACGAACGAACGAACGAACGAACGAACGAACGAACGAACGAACGAACGAACGAACGAACGAACGAACGAACGAACGAACGAACGAAGGAAGGAAGGAAGGAAGGAAGGAAGGAAGGAAGGAAGGAAGGAAGGAAGGAAGGAAGGAAGGAAGGAAGGAAGGAAGGAAGGAAGGAAGGAAAGAAAGAAAGGAAGGAACGAAGGAACGAAGGAACGAAGGAACGAACAAACAAACAAACAAACAAACAAACAAACAAACAAACAAACAAACAAACAAACAAACAAACAAACAAACAAACAAACAAACAAACAAACAAACAAACAAGCAAACAAACAAAGAAACCAATAGAAAGATAAAGAAAAAAAATCCTTGCAATAACATATCCTATTTATAAATATCACATTTGATTTCTACCCAACTGATTTAAAATTGTTATAACTTCGATTGTAATTTAAGTTCATTGACTAAGAGTTCTTTAGAGTTCACGAGACCGGGATGTCGACGTTGAGCAACATTCATTACTCCTTTGCAAAGCAGCTCAAGATCCTTCAATGGTATTCGTTTATGAACCGGTAAATACAACACATGATCCATCATAAATTTGGCTTTATGAGGGTAGAACTGGACGTTCTCGTGATTAATAAAGCCAAAGTTATCAGAAACTTTTGAATCAGCTGTTTCAGTCTTGTGCTGCGCTTCTGCAAGTGGTGGTGTGCTCATGTCAGAATGTGCTTGGCCACCAGTCCCTGTGGATGCTTCATCAGCTGCTGGACAGTCTGTTGGTATATTTGGCTTGACAAGGTTTAGTTGAGTGGCTCCACAGTACGCCTCGATCCCTTCTTTTTCCAAGTCTGTCACCCAGGCCTTTGGGTTATCCTAACAAGAATGGAGTTTAGTTTTCTGTGCGATGGATGATAGCAAAAGTAAGGAGGCAAGCAGGAAGAAAAGGGAGAGGGAGGGAGGGAGGAGATGCATGAAGGAAGGAGGGAGGGAATGCATGAAGGAAGGAAGGAAGGAAGGAAGGAAGGAAGGAAGGAAGGAAGGAAGGAAGGAAGGAAGGAAGGAAGGAAGGAAGGAAGGAAGGAAGGAAGGAAGGAAGGAAGGAAGGAAGGAAGGAAGGAAGGAAGGAAGAAAGGAAGGAAGGAAGGAAGGAAGGCAGGGAAGGAAGGGAAGGAAGGAAGGAAGGAAGGAAAGAAAGAAAGAAAGAAAGAAAGAAAGAAAGAAAGAAAGAAAGAAAGAAAGAAAGAAAGAAAGAAAGAAAGAAAGAAAGAAAGAAAGAAAGAAAGAAAGAAAGAAAGAAAGAAAGAAAGAAAGAAAGAAAGAAAGGAAGGAAGGAAGGAAGGGAAGGGAAGGGAAGGGAGGGAGGGAGGGAGGGAAGGAAGGAAGGAAGGAAGGAAGGAAGGAAGGAAGGAAGGAAGGAAGGAAGGAAGGAAGGAAGGAAGGAAGGAAGGAAGGGAAGGGAAGGGAAGGGAAGGGAAGGGAGGGAGGGAGGGAGGAAGGAAGGAAGGAAGGAAGGAAGGAAGGAAGGAAGGAAGGAAGGAAGGAAGGAAGGAAAGAAAGAAAGAAAGAAAGAAAGAAAGAAAGAAAGAAAGAAAGAAAGAAAGAAAGAAAGAGAAGGAAGGGAGGAAGGAAGGAAGGAAGGAAGGAAGGAAGGAAGGAAGGAAGGAAGGAAAGAAAGAAAGAAAGAAAGAAAGAAAGAAAGAAAGAAAGAAAGAAAGAAAGGAAGGAAGGAAGGAAGGAAGGAGAAGGAAGGAAACAGGGAAGGAAGGAAGGGAGGGAGGAAGGAAGGAAGGGGAATGAAGGAAGGAGAAAGAGGAGGAAGGGAAGGAAGGAAGGAAGGAAGGAAGAGAGGGAAGAAAAGAAAGAGGAAGATGAAAAGTAGGGAGGGAGGAAAGAGGAGGGAACTGGGAAGCAGGAAAGAATGAAGGAAAAGAGAGAAGGAAGAGAAGGAAGGGAAGGAAAGAAAAAAGGAAAACAGAGAAAAAGGAATGAAAGAAGGAAAGAAGGAAAGAAAGAAAGAAAGAAAGAAAGAAAGAAAGAAAGAAAGAAAGAAAGAAAGAAAGAAAGAAAGAAAGAAAGAAAGAAAGAAAGAAAGAAAGAAAGAAAGAAAGAAAGAAAGAAAGAAAGAAAGAAAGAAAGAAAGAAAGAAAGAAAGAAAGAAAGAAAGAAAGAAAGAAAGAAAGAAAGAAGGAAAGAAGGAAAGGAGGAAGGGAAGGAAAGAAAAGGGAGAGAGGAAGGGAAGAGTTGTTGTGTTGTATCAGTTCACCTTCAGTTCAGAATCAGCAGCTAGCATTTTTACTTGTATATTAAATGAAGATAACCTTGTCTAAATATTATCTATAAAATATGATAATTCAAACAAAGAGAACACTTACCACCAATATGGGAAAAAGCCAGTAATTTAATCCATCTGACTTAGACCCAGGTATAAGCAAATAATCAGACAAGTTCTTCATAACAAAGTCCCCATTGGTTTTAGACCGTGCATGCTCTTTAAGATCAAACTGTTGAATCTGACGAAACATCATGCGCAAAAGACTTGTTGAAGGCTGGAACCGAATCTTCTTGGTGATATTTCCAGGAAAACCTCGTAAAAGTGAGACAATCGTCTCCCTGTAGTCGATGGCAAAAAAGTGCATAAAACGTATGCCGAATGAAACAACTAATGGATTATTAAGAAGAAACATGACAATAGAATAACGAAACAGTCTTTCAAAGTAGTTACTTTCTGGGAAAACAGGATATGTCTTCAATCTGGTGCGCATTTTTGAAAGAATTCTAGGATCTTTGACCTTAACTATACCACCGCCCATGGCTGTGGCATACTTAATGGCACCAAAGCTGAAAAATGCAAGATCAGTTTGTGGATGACCGAGATCACATAGACCCGAAAAAGACTCTGCACAATCTTCGAGAACAAGGAGTTGGTGTTCTTGAGCAATCCTGATCACAGCATCCATGTTTGTCCATCGACCATAGATGTGGGCTGTGAGGACGGCGACTGTTCTTGTTGTGACAAGTGCAGCCATATCATCGTACCCAGGACAGAGTGTGTCAACATCAATATCGACAGGGACAACAACCAAACCATGGTGCTCAATTATAACTACCATATCTGGAATATTAATGGCAGTTATAAGAATCTCTGAACCACGAGGGAACTCCATGACTGACAAAAACAGGTCCAAAGCCGACCTCACAGAGAAGCACACAAGACACTTGTCTGATCCTCCAAAGAGTCCTTCAACATCTGTTATAGCACTACTGCGATCCTTAGTCTGTGTTGTATAGATAAGTGCAGCCAACATATCCCGCCACGTTGCATCTAGGTAACAAAGTAAATCTTGGTAGTCAGAAAATAATTATTAAGCCATTGTTACCTGAGCATCTTTCATGAGCAAACTCATCATAGCATAGCTGCCAAGTTTGAGTAATACCCAGGCGTGTGACGCATATCTAGGGAGTCTGGTGGCATGCACCCCCGGAAAATTTTTGAAATTTGGATCTCTGAAACAGTATTTCCCGCATTCTGACAGCACATTTGTGAAGAATTTTAAAAGTTTTAAAACATGATTTTAATAGCTCATTTTCTCCTATACTATATACATGAAATTTGGATCTCAGAAACAGCACTTCCCGCATTCTGACAGTACATATGTGAAAAAATGTGATTAAAAAACATGATTTTAATTGCGCGATAGCCAGTCCTCCTGAGTCCATGTCAGCCATATTTTTTGTGGAAATCTCATTCTCAGAGCTGAGCCCCCCGTTCTTTATGGCCACCGCGTGCATGGTCTCGTCCCCAGACTGCAGCAAGCCTCTGCGAGGCATACACGTGACTCACCGACTCGGAAAACCTGCGGTCACATTTAAATTTTAATTTTCCCGAGAGATTGTATACATTTGAGGGTTACGAATAAGATTTAATTCACTTTTAGCAGGATTTCAAGCGTTATGTATTAAATACCAGCACGGAGCTCTACAAACAAAGCTGAGGCGTGAGATCACTTATGTCCCGCATGTGAGCGTGAGAGTTAATGCTGAGGTGTGTGTCACACGCCCAAGGCGTGAGACTTGGTAGGTATGTCATAGTTTGTTAGACAGAACTCGTGAGAAAGTTAAGGGGGCTGTTTTTGGCTGGCTCAGGTAGGGATAGGTTAAAAACAGTGTATTATTATACAGTACTGCTCAGAAATAAACTAACAAAAACCGAGGTCAAACCTCAAGGTTTAGCCTCAGCTTAATCATAATATAACTCTGTTCAGTGTTAAACTGTCTCTAAATTACTATGAATCAAAATATGGACTGTTTTCTGTATTACTAGATAATTCTATTGTGCTTTACTAAAGTTTATTATCATTTCTATCATTGTTTAACTTAACCTCAACTGCACTGTTAGGTTATTTCTGAGCAGTACTGTATGTGGTGCAGTGAAAAATGCAGTTCTAAATAAACTATTTTACTTGGAAAGAAGTCTTAAAATGAGAACAGTATATATCACACACAACCCAGATATACAATATGGCCAACCCTGGCTTAATGCACACAGTGTTCTACTGTACTACCAAAATCAGTAGACACCAGTCTGGAATCAAGTCAGACATGTCCAGCGTTCAGCCATAAAATTTGGTATACATTTGGCATACGATTGTTAAAAGATATTAGTGTACATTTTGACTTATGATGTTTATGAGATATTTGCTTAAATAAATGCTGTGTCAGGACTGGTGTACAATCGCTGGGACTCCAATTGCATACAACCGTAAAACAAGCTTATAATTAATCACCGTCTGGTGTACAAGTAAAACAACTTTCCAGACTGGGTACAGCGTTTTTTTCTAGAAGACAAAAGATGGTTTGTTAGGTGGCCAAATGTTTATAATTATTATAACACCTCAAGCTCAGGAATTTAGCTTGGTGTGTGAACAAATTCAACAAATGAATTCAGTTGAACAAGATAGCTTTCTTTTGAACAGAGTACTCTGTAGCAACTCTACTTGGACCTGATAGACTAAGTGGTTTAGTTTGTAAGTTGCTAAATGGAAATACATGTACAGTACCACTTCCGACCTTTAAACTGCAAAGCTTTCCCAAAAAGAATAGTATTTACGTACAAATAAACTACTAAAACTAGTGCTGAGAAAAATACTACCTTTGAGTGGTGCTTGAAGACAATATACACAGCAATAGATGATAATTTTTTTGGAAATATGGAACCAGAAATGACGTGCCGGTGGCCAAATTGTAACTGTATATATTTGTAAACAATACTTTAAGAATTTTACTCACCAATGAACAGACAACCATACTGGTCCATTCAGGGATTGTCCAGCTTTAAAGTAAGTAGACTTCTGTACTTTAACGAGCTAAAGTGCTAATATAACTCATTTTTACATAACTTCTTTAGTTCTTTAACAAAAGTTTTATAAGGCATGATTAACGCCCACCTGCCCGCCATATTGAACGAGCGCAACAAGAAGTCTGGTAACAAATATTGGCTACTAAAATGGATAACTCAGAACGACATAACCTAATTATTTTCAACAATTCTTGCTTCTATTTATACTTTTGAGCTTACTGTAAAACACCAATTCTACCATATTGGCCAATAGGAGATTAATGCGGCTCAAAGGCAGGGTATGAAACGGGAAAGGAAAAGATTCTTTACTCGTATAAAAAACGTAGGTTTCCTAGGCCACAATGATCAAAAAAAGAAATTCTTTGCCCCCGTGCGTCACAAAAGTGACAATACCCGGCAAAATTAAGGTAATAGTCTGAGATCTTTCAAAACATCAGTGGCGTAACTCCTATAGGCGCTCCTGTTAAAGGGGGCCCCCTGAGCCTGCCTCCTCGGCAGGCGTCTCTTCAGGATTTATTATATAAACGCATTTATACAGGCAAATATTTAAAACGCATCAAACGACGCGCGCGCGCGAAAGACATAAGCCTGGGACTCTCTGCAAACGGAGACGTCTGGTACGAGGCAGCCCCTGAGCCTGGATGTCGGATGTCCTCATGAGGATTCCGACATTCCATCATTTTCACACATTTATTGGGAAATAGTCAGTCGTCGTTGAACTGGATATAGCTTTCTCAAACTCATTAATAATTCATGAGATAATCAATCAATCAGAAGCGCTGAATTGCACCACGTGAAGGGACTTGAAATACCAGGGAAGTACTGGGCAGAGGACTTGAAATATTATTTCCAGTCCAAGGACTGGAAATAATATTTCAAGTCCTTGGACTTGAAATATTACTTCACACAATCGGTTATTAATCCATACACTAATTACTAATGCACTAATTCATTTTGGGAATACACTAAGTGATTTTGAGAAGTAATATGTAAAGGCCGACAATGAGGACTAGACCGGGTTTTCAAGTACTCGGAATTCGTTGCAGTCCTCGGCTTCGCCTCGGACTGGAACGAATTCCTCGTACTTGAAAACCCGGTCTAGTCCTCATTGTCGGCCTTTACACATTACTTCCATCAATTAAATATTGGTACCAAGTTTCAAACAGTTTCTTCAAAAACGCATTAATAAGTCAGGAGGAAAACACAAAGGAAAATCATGACCGTGACGTGTCTCTATATGAGAGACACGCTCGCTCTTTTCGATGAACTTTTCTTCGATTTTGCGGCTCAGACAACTTCAACTTTCAAAATTTATTTCTATACGAGCTTATTATGCAGTACGTGTTTTATCTGATCTAAAACACTCGGCTATATCGCCTCGTGTTTTAAATCTGATAAAACACTGCTGCTCATGTTTTAAATAGTACTTTAAAAATACAGAACGTTGCAACAGGTTAATAAAGGTACGAAAATGGATTTCTATTCTGCTGCTTGTCCCAGGCCTTTTGCGCACGGTCAGATTACCGTTTTTGCGCATACCCGGGATATAAACTATTTTCAACGATGTTGTTACGTGATCACGGTATTTTCGTCAGACTATTCTTGATAAATATTCGTGTACAGTAAAAACCCGCGTATAAGAACCACCATTTTTCGAGTTAATCTAAAAAGGATCTTATATAAGTGGTATTTACTGGGGTTTAGGCTATTTAGGTTCTAAATAGCTTCTTATTTTTTTCGAGGAACGGGAAGCTCAAAATGGGTGTGGCCCCTTGCTTTTATACAATAAATACTTTAATTATAACTAATATGACCACATGATCAAAAAGAACCGGGCTTAACTGCCAATAAACTAAGTTTAAATGTGGCCAAAACTGAATTTATATTAATTGGATCTAAACCAATGATAAAAAGTATTTCAAATAAGCGGCTAAACGTTGTCATAGAAAACAAACCAATTAAACAAATTTATGTTTGCAAAACTCTTGGAGTGACTATTGACCAGTGTTTATCTTGGAAGAATAATACTGATAACATTTGCAAGAAAATAGCATCAGGAATATCAGCTCTTCGTAGAATGAAAGAATTTGTTGAGAAAGATACACTTGTTTCTGTATATAATTCTATTGTTCGTCCATACTTTACTTATTGCTGTGAAGTATGGGACGTGTTTGGTGAAACACAATCCAAACGCCTCCAAAAGCTCCAAAACAGAGCTGCTCGACTCATAATGAATATGAGCAATGATATAGATCATATGGTTGCTCTAAATGCTCTAGACTGGAAACCACTTAAAACGGAAAGGATAAAGGCTAAGTCAAAATTAATGCACAAGCTGTTGAATAAAATGGGTCCGAATTCACTAACTGATCTATTTACTTTCAGAAGTAAAATGAACAGTTATGAACTTCGAGATTCTGAAAGTACTCTTTGCTTGCCACAGCCACGTACAAATAGCATGAAAAAAAGTTTCATGTTTGATGGGGCACAAAAATGGAACTCTTTACCGAAACAAATTAGGGAGAGCAACTCCCTCATGTCCTTTCAAACTAAAATTGCTACTCACATTTTTGAATAACATCGCATGAAAGACTTGTAAATAAATTTATTGTACTGTATATTATTTTCTATAGTTTATATTCTTGTACTTATAATTTTCTACTGCACAGTGGAAGCGGAGCAGTTGGAGTGACCATGGGGTTGGTTATCTCAGATTCAACCTAATCTGAGATGGCCAACTTTGTGGTTATTTCAACTGTTCGGCTCCAACAGTGTATATTATGTTACTATATCTTTGTAATTTTAATAGTTTACACGCCCCTTGTGGAAATCAGCCTAGGTTGACAATGGTCAGCGTGTATAAATAAAGTTTTTCCTATCCTTCCTATCCTATCCTATCTGATTTATGTCCAGGTCTTTTATGTAACAATTAAACTGCAACAATGCAAGGAAGGAAGGAAGAAAGGAAGGAAGATCTAGAAGTTACGGTAATTTACGGTATTTACGGTACTTAATTTACGGTAATTTACGGTACGGCGCGTAATTACGGCGCGTAAATACGGCGCGTAAATACGGCGCGTAAATACGGCGCGTAAATACGGCGCGTAAATACGGCGCGTAAATACGGCGCGTAAATACGGCGCGTAAATACGGCGCGTAAATACGGCGCGTAATTACGGCGCGTAATTACGGCGCGTAATTACGGCGTGTAATTACGCGCGTAATTACGGCGCGTAACTACGGCGCGTAAATACGGCGCGTAATTACGGCGCGTAATTACGGCGCGTAAATACGGCGCGTAAATACGGCGCGTAAATACGGCGCGTAATTACGGCGCGTGGTTACGGCGCGTGATTACGGCGCGTAATTGCAGCGCGTGATTCCGGCGCGTAATTACGGCGCGTAATTACGGCGCGTAATTACGGCGCGTAATTACGGCGCGTAATTACGGCGCGTAAATACGGCGCGTAAATACGGCGCGTAATTACGGCGCGTAATTACGGCGCGTAATTACGGCGCGTAATTACGGCGTGTAATTACGCGCGTAATTACGGCGCGTAATTACGGCGCGTAACTACGGCGCGTAACTACGGCGCGTAAATACGGCGCGTAATTACGGCGCGTAAATACGGCGCGTAATTACGGCGCGTAAATACGGCGCGTAAATACGGCGCGTAATTACGGCGCGTAATTACGGCGCGTAATTACGGCGTGTAATTACGCGCGTAATTACGGCGCGTAATTACGGCGCGTAACTACGGCGCGTAACTACGGCGCGTAAATACGGCGCGTAATTACGGCGCGTAATTACGGCGCGTAAATACGGCGCGTAAATACGGCGCGTAATTACGGCGCGTGGTTACGGCGCGTGATTACGGCGCGTAATTGCAGCGCGTGATTCCGGCGCGTAATTCCGGCGCGTAATTCCGGCGCGTAATTACGGCGTGTAAATACGGCGCGTAAATACGGCGCGTAATTACGGCGCGTAATTACGGCGCGTAATTACGGCGTGTAATTACGCGCGTAATTACGGCGCGTAATTACGGCGCGTAACTACGGCGCGTAACTACGGCGCGTAATTACGGCGCGTAAATACGGCGCGTAAATACGGCGCGTAATTACGGCGCGTGGTTACGGCGCGTGATTACGGCGCGTAATTGCAGCGCGTGATTCCGGCGCGTAATTACGCGCGTAATTACGGCGCGTAACTACGGCGCGTAAATACGGCGCGTAATTACGGCGCGTAAATACGGCGCGTAAATACGGCGCGTAAATACGGCGCGTAATTATGGCGCGTGGTTACGGCGCGTGATTACGGCGCGTAATTGCAGCGCGTGATTCCGGCGAGTAATTACGGCGCGTAAATACGGCGCGTAAATACGGCGCGTAAATACGGCGCGTAATTATGGCGCGTGGTTACGGCGCGTGATTACGGCGCGTAATTGCAGCGCGTGATTCCGGCGAGTAATTACGGCGCGTAATTACGGCGCGTAATTACGGCGCGTAATTACGGCGCGTAATTACGGCGCGTAAATACGGCGCGTAAATACGGCGCGTAATTACGGCGCGTAATTACGGCGCGTAATTACGGCGCGTAATTACGGCGTGTAATTACGCGCGTAATTACGGCGCGTAATTACGGCGCGTAACTACGGCGCGTAACTACGGCGCGTAAATACGGCGCGTAATTACGGCGCGTAAATACGGCGCGTAATTACGGCGCGTAAATACGGCGCGTAAATACGGCGCGTAATTACGGCGCGTAATTACGGCGCGTAATTACGGCGTGTAATTACGCGCGTAATTACGGCGCGTAATTACGGCGCGTAACTACGGCGCGTAACTACGGCGCGTAAATACGGCGCGTAAATACGGCGCGTAATTACGGCGCGTGGTTACGGCGCGTGATTACGGCGCGTAATTGCAGCGCGTGATTCCGGCGCGTAATTCCGGCGCGTAATTCCGGCGCGTAATTACGGCGCGTAAATACGGCGCGTAAATACGGCGCGTAATTACGGCGCGTAAATACGGCGCGTAAATACGGCGCGTAATTACGGCGCGTAATCGGCGGTATCGGCGCGCGTAAATACGGCGCGTAATATACGGCGCGTAAATACGGCGCGTAATTACGGCGCGTGGTTACGGCGCGTGATTACGGCGCGTAATTGCAGCGCGTGATTCCGGCGCGTAATTACGGCGCGTAATTACGGCGCGTAATTACGGCGCGTAATTACGGCGCGTAAATACGGCGCGTAAATACGGCGCGTAATTACGGCGCGTAATTACGGCGCGTAATTACGGCGCGTAATTACGGCGGTAATTACGCGCGCGCTAATTACGGCGCGTAATTACGGCGCGTAACTACGGCGCGTAATACGGCGCGTAATTACGGCGCGTAAATACGGCGCGTAAATACGGCGCGTAATTACGGCGCGTATATACGGCGCGTAATTACGGCGCGCGTAACTCGGCGCGTAATACGGGCGTAATAGGCGCGTAATTACGGCGCGTAAAGGGCGTACGGCGCGTAATTACGGCGCGTAAATACGGCGCGTAAATACGGCGCGTAATTACGGCGCGTAATTACGGCGCGTAATTACGGCGGTGTAATTACGCGCGTAATTACGGCGCGTAATTACGGCGCGTAAATACGGCGCGTAATTACGGCGCGTAATTACGGCGCGTAATTACGGCGCGTAAATACGGCGCGTAAATACGGCGCGTAATTACGGCGCGTGGTTACGGCGCGTGATTACGGCGCGTAATTGCAGCGCGTGATTCCGGCGCGTAATTACGGCGCGTAATTACGGCGCGTAATTACGGCGCGTAATTACGGCGCGTAAATACGGCGCGTAAATACGGGCGTAAATACGGCGCGTAATTACGGCGTGATACGCGCGTAATTACGGCGCGTAATTACGGCGCGTACGCGTGATTGCGCGTAAACGGCGCGTAATACGGCGCGTAATACGGCGCGTAATTACGGCGTAATTACGGCGCGTAAATTACGGCGCGTAATTACGGCGCGTAATTACGGCGCGTAATTACGGCGCGTAATTACGCGCGTAATTACGGCGCGTAATTACGGCGCGTAATTACGGCGCGTAACTACGGCGCGTAAATACGGCGCGTAATTACGGCGCGTAATTACGGCGCGTAAATACGGCGCGTAAATACGGCGCGTAATTACGGCGCGTACGGCGCGTGATTACGGCGCGTAATTGCAGCGCGTGATTCCGGCGCGTAATTCGGCGCGTAATTCGGCGCGTAATTACGGCGCGTAATACGGCGCGTAAATACGGCGCGTAATTACGGCGCGTAATTACGGCGCGTAATTACGGCGCGTAATTACGGCGCGTAATTACGCGTAATTACGGCGCGTAATTACGGCGCGTAATTACGGCGCGTGCCGTAACGGCGCGTACGGCGCGTATCGCGCGTAATACGCGCTACGGCGCGTAATTACGGCGCGTAATCGCGCGTATTCGGCGCTAATTACGGCGCGTAATTATAATTCGCGCGTAATCGGCGCGTAATTCGGCGCGAATTACGGCGCGTAATTACGGCGCGTAATTCGGCGCGTGTAATTCGGCGACGTAATTGGCGCGTAATAGGCGCGTAATACGGCGCGAATACGGCGCGTAATTACGGCGTAATACGGCGCGTGACGCGTACGCGTAATTACGGCGCGTAATTACGGCGCGTAATTACGGCGCGTAATTACGGCGCGTAATTACGGCGCGTAATTGCAGGCGCGAATTACGGCGCGTAATTACGGCGCGTAATTACGGCGCGTAATTACGGCGCGTAATTACGGCGCGTAATACGGCGCGTAATTACGGCGCGTAATTACGGCGCGTAATTACGGCGCGTAATTACGGCGCGTAATTACGGCGCGTAATTACGGCGCGTAATTACGGCGCGTAATTACGGCGCGTAATTACGGCGCGTAACTACGGCGCGTAAATACGGCGCGTAATTACGGCGCGTAAATACGGCGCGTAATTACGGCGCGTAAATACGGCGTAAATACGGCGCGTAATTACGGCGCGTAATTACGGCGCGTAATTACGGCGTGTAATTACGCGCGTAATTACGGCGCGTAATTACGGCGCGTAACTACGGCGCGTAAATACGGCGCGTAAATACGGCGCGTAATTACGGCGCGTAATTACGGCGCGTAAATACGGCGCGTAAATACGGCGCGTAATTACGGCGCGTGGTTACGGCGCGTGATTACGGCGCGTAATTGCAGCGCGTGATTCCGGCGCGTAATTCCGGCGCGTAATTCCGGCGCGTAATTACGGCGTGTAAATACGGCGCGTAAATACGGCGCGTAATTACGGCGCGTAATTACGGCGCGTAATTACGGCGTGTAATTACGCGCGTAATTACGGCGCGTAATTACGGCGCGTAACTACGGCGCGTAACTACGGCGCGTAAATACGGCGCGTAATTACGGCGCGTAATTACGGCGCGTAAATACGGCGCGTAAATACGGCGCGTAATTACGGCGCGTGGTTACGGCGCGTGATTACGGCGCGTAATTGCAGCGCGTGATTCCGGCGCGTAATTCCGGCGCGTAATTACGGCGCGTAATTACGGCGCGTAAATACGGCGCGTAAATACGGCGCGTAAATACGGCGCGTAATTACGGCGCGTGGTTACGGCGCGTGATTACGGCGCGTAATTGCAGCGCGTGATTCCGGCGCGTAATTCGGCGCGTAATTACGGCGCGTAATTACGGCGCGTAATTACGGCGCGTAATTACGGCGCGTAATTACGGCGCGTAATTACGGCGTAATTACGGCGCGTAATTACGGCGCGTAATTACGGCGCGTAATTACGGCGCGTAATTACGGCGCGTAATTACGGCGCGTAATTACGGCGCGTAAATACGGCGCGTAATTACGGCGCGTAAATACGGCGCGTAATTACGGCGCGTAATTACGGCGCGTAATTACGGCGCGTAATTACGGCGCGTAATTACGGCGCGTAATTACGGCGCGTAACTACGGCGCGTAAATACGGCGCGTAATTACGGCGCGTAATTACGGCGCGTAATTACGGCGCGTAATTACGGCGCGTAAATACGGCGCGTAATTACGGCGCGTAATTACGGCGCGTAATTACGGCGCGTAATTACGGCGCGTAATTACGGCGCGTAATTACGGCGCGTAATTACGGCGCGTAATTACGGCGCGTAATTACGGCGCGTAATTACGGCGCGTAATTACGGCGCGTAATACGGCGGTAAATACGGCGCGTAAATACGGCGCGTAAATTACGGCGCGTAATTACGGCGCGTGATTACGGCGCGTAATTGCGCGCGTAATTACGGCGGTTTCGGCGCGTAATTACGGCGCGTAATTACGGCGCGTAAATACGGCGCGTAAATACGGCGCGTAAATACGGCGCGTAATTACGGCGCGTAATTACGGCGCGTAATTACGGCGCGTAATTACGCGCGTTATTCCGGCGCGTAATTACGGCGCGTAATTACGGCGCGTAACTACGGCGCGTAATTACGGCGCGTAATTACGGCGCGTAATTACGGCGCGTAAATACGGCGCGTAAATACGGCGCGTAATTACGGCGCGTGGTTACGGCGCGTAATTACGGCGCGTAATTACGGCGCGTAATTACGGCGCGTAATTACGGCGCGTAATTACGGCGCGTAAATACGGCGCGTAATTACGGCGCGTAAATACGGCGCGTAAATACGGCGCGTAATTACGGCGCGTAATTACGGCGCGTAATTACGGCGCGTAATTACGGCGCGTAATTACGGCGCGTAATTACGGCGCGTAATTACGGCGCGTAATTACGGCGCGTAATTACGGCGCGTAATTACGGGCGTAATTACGGGGCGTAATTACGGGGCGTAATTACGGGGCGTAATTACGGGGCGTAATTACGGGGCGTAGTTACGGGGCGTAACTACGGCGTATCAACATTATCTTGAAAGTCATTGCAGCATGACAGAATAGTGTTATTTTACAAATTAAAAGGTATTTTCAGGACGTACTAAGCATGTACTTTTTAGTAGTTATGTCGAATCGAGATTGTCCTAAACATATGAAAAAGGCATATTTAACTGTAATTGATCAACAGCAATGAGGTGTTTGTCAATTAATCGAGAAAAAAACACCTTCTCTGAATGTTTGAGACAGCGGAAACCAACAACAAATGCTATGAAGAGGAGCTTCAGCTACGCAGCCGCCAAAATCTGGAATTCTCAAACAATAGATTATAAAAATAGAGTTCTTAATTGACTCAAACATGTAAGCTGAAACGTTCTATTTTTAAAATGAACTAATTAACATTTGCGGAAACGTATTATTTTTATGTAAATTTTTAAATCATATATTGTAAGATAACCGTTGTAATAGTTTTAGAACATTAACATACTTTATTAGATTTATTAGATAAGAATTGTTAATAATTTTTTGATACTGTAGTTGATAACACGGCCCTTTGAAAAACAGCTTTTTATTTTTAGTATTTATTTTTATTTTTACAGCTGATAAGGCTACCGTGTATAAAGATTATTAAATAAATAAATAAATAAATATGTGTAACACTTCCTAAAAGTACGTTTTAGTTTGCAAAATTATCACCGTTCTGTCATGCGGCAATGACTTTGAAAATGTTGATTTATAAGGTGTCATATCACAATCAAATCACGTGATATATCTCCATATCTCCGTTGAAACAAATTTTATACGCATGACTTTCTTTTACATATGTACTTTCATAAAATTGATTGGAGGTTTCCATATAGGATACTATTAATTTTTTAAAGAATTTATTTACTATTTTTGCCAATTGAAGTGGGGACCCAGGCATTAAAGGGTATTGGCAATAAAAAATAAGTTTGTGTCATTTGAAAGAGCTCGTCAAATGGTATAAGAAGACCTTTTAGAATTTTTCCGTATTTGTTTTGGTTTTGGAAATATGTCGACCAAAGACAGCGTGCTGTCCGCCATCTTGTTGTAATATTGGGTCTAATTAACTAGGAAATTGGTGACGTCACAAGCAGGGTAAACCTGATGAAACTACTCCGTGGGTGACCAAATTTACACGGAAGGCTTTTAAATGTGCGGGTCAATTTAAAATGGAAATAGCGCAACAAAAAATCGAGTTTCTAGCTCATGATGTCATAAGGTTGGCAAGATAAAAATTTCACTTTACCCTGGTTATGTCGTCACATGCATAATTTTGCATATCGAAAATAATTCCAAGATGGCGGACAGCACGCTGTCACAGAATAAAGACTATACAGAAGGGCCACTTAGCGGTACAACGTGTCCTCGTATTTTTATGCAAAAATATGCAGTTTACTGGCTAGGACAGCCAGTTCAGCGTGCTTATTGGCCAGAACATGCAGTTTACTGGCTGAGCAACATGCGTAATGCGACATGCGCGGAGACAAAAACTTCAAAGGTTCCGACCCGAGTGGCCCTTCCGCTTAGTCTTTATTCTGTGACGCTGTCTTTAGTCAAAATATTTCCAAAACCAAAACAGATACGGAAAAATTGTAAAAGGTCTTCTTTTACCATTTGACGAGTTCTTTCAAATGAGATAACCTTAAATTTTATTGCCAATACCCTTTAATGCACCTGAGTATGTAATACGTCAGGCGGGACGTAAAGTAATAAAATCACATGTCCAGAAATCAACTAGATGTAGTGTAATGTATGCTTAGATTATAATTTTTGTTTGACAAAAATGCATATCTTACCTCCTGTTTAAAACAAAACTAGGAATGTGTAAAAACATGCACCACCACAAGCACCACCATCAACATCACTATCATAACCACCATCATCACAATCAGGACCAATGTCATTACCATCACCACCACCATCATTTTCATCACCACCAAGATCCACCATAATCACTATCATCATCACCATTCACGGCACTACCATTATCACCACCATTGCCATCATCACTATCATCACCATTAATCACCATCACCATGATCATCACCATCATCATGATCATCATCACCATGATCTTCACCATCATCACCATCACCATAACCATCATCACTATCATCACCATTCATCACCACCACCATCATTTTCATCACCACTGAGGTCCACCATAATCACTATCATCATCACCATTCACAGCACCATTACCATTATCACCACCATTGCCATCATCACTATCATCACCATTAATCACCATCATCATGATCATCACCACTACCATGATCATCATCATCACCATGATCTTCACCATCACCATCACCGCCATAACCATCATCACTATCATCACCATCACCATCATCATCACCATCATCATCATCACCGTCATTACCATCACTTTTTTCCCTTGCAATAACAATATTTCCGTAAATGAGGCAAGGTATCCGCAATACACCTCGGTTGATTTCCATAAGCATTAATCCTGCTTACACCTTTCTCGACAACAAACCGTCCATAAACATAATTGACATTTGCCTCGTAGACGCCGTTACTAGGCGACGTTGTAAACGTCAGCCGATAGTGACAGACATCCTTCAGTCGTGCAGCCTTACGATAAGTTGGCGTGAAGCCATCACCGTCCCTCGTATCATAAAACTGGAGCAACGCTGTACCAGGGGTCTCTACCTCGGCAAGTGACAAATTCTTGACTTCAAGCTTGGCACATTTTTCTTTAGCCAAGAGCTCGTGAAAATTTAAACTGTTAATGTGAGCCACAGCGGATGCTGCCGCCTTCTTTAGATGATCGTGATCGTGGTTGACTTCTGACCATAAAACACATGGGCACCAGTGAGTCGGAATGCCCGCGTCATTGCAGTTACGCTCAAGAGGCACCTCAGTCAATAAGCTAACTCCGTGTTTTGATTTTTCTGGCTCTTTTGGATAATCCAGAAGGTGATTCAACGTGGCGTAGCCATCAAACCAACTAGTCAGACGCTCGGTGTTTATTTTGAGAATCTTATCCAGTTCAGGGTAACGCTTTTTGAACCATTTTGGAAACGCCATTGCAAATAAAGGTAGTCGTTCTTCTAGCTTCCCTTGCACAGTTTGACGGAACTCACCGTACCTCCAGCCGTGATCTCCCAACAGAATGAGAACGGTGTTGTTTAAATAGTTTTTGTCTTTGAAATGCGTCAAGAAGCGCAGAAGATCGTCATCCATCATTTGTACATTGTTTAAAAGATTGTGAGAGAGGTGCGCTAAAGTTGGTGGAAAATACACTTTCTTAGCTTCTTATGTAAACTATAGCAGCTAGGGACCAGCACAAAAACAATGACTACAACAGCAACAACACCAACACCAACACCACCACCACCACCACCACCAACAACAACAACAACAACAATGATATACTGTACATACATGTCTATGAGGCTTGGCCATATGATTTCTTGGAATGCTTTGGAAGTGCGCCGTGCGCGGGGCATTGCTATACAAACGGTCAAGCGCGCGAAACGTCCTAGACATTACGCTGCGTTATAACACTTCCTGACTTCCATTACATTGCATTGCGACACGTTCCGCTACGCTATAAAACGTTTTGTTACGCTACTCTGGTTACGCTATAAAACGTTACATTGTAAGATGGGGTGTTGGTGGCACAGTGGTTAGCGCACGTGCCTTTCACCTCTGCGACCAGGGTTGGATATCTGCTCAGTTCAGTTATCTGATTAAAATTTTACTTGGCCGCATGTGAGAAGAGTGCTTCCAATTTGAATCTACCAAACATCGCAGGTTCAACCGGGTACTCCGGTTTCCTCCTGTTGTAACACTGGACCAATAAGGGATGGCCCTTACTGGACCTCTAGGGAGAACAGTTAGATATAACTGATATAGAGGTATCCAGTATAAATAAGATTAGTTTAGATGTTATGATACCCTATAAAATGTTCCCTACCCTATAAAAAGTTATGTTGTAAAGATGTTCCTCTACGCTCTACGTTGTTAGACATATAGGCCGGCAGTAAACTGGCGCGTGCATGATATCTTGCTGACACAAGCGAGGCGCGTGGCAAAATGCGCATCTCGATGACCCAAGGGGCGTGACGAAGCGCAAACGGCAGGCATGGTATACTTACACGCAAAATGAAAAAGAAACTTCGATCTATCCGGGTACTGTTCATATATTCCTCGGGCCAAGTCTAAGTGATAGTTGTGAATTTTTTCGCTGCCAATACAATTAGAATTTTTTTCGCTGTCATAATATTGATCTGTTTCAATGTAGAACGCCCTAGGATAGTAGTCAGTGGGTGGGTCTTGGAAGCCAGTTAGACGATACTGGAATGTCCCAACGGAAGGAGCATCTTCACTGAATGATGTGACATAACCTTTGTCTGCATTGGAAGAAAGAATTAACATGACATTAAGAATTTGGAAACCTTGAATAATTCACGAGAAAAATGCACAGGAAAATTATGATTATATATTAGACACTACTGATGATGGTGATGATCGATCGGTGATAGTGATGATAGTGATGATGATATAGTGATAATAGTGATGGTGATGCAGTGGTGATGATTGGTGATAGTGATGATGATGATAAAAGTGATGATGATGATGACGATAGTGATGATGATGATGATGATGATGATAGTGATGATGATGATGATGATGATGATGATGATGATAGTGATGATGATGATAGTGATGATGATCGTGGTGATGATTGGTGATAGTAAAGAGGATGATGATGATGATAATGATGATAGTCATAATGACGATGGTGATGATGATGGTGATAATGACGATGGTGATGATGATATGATGTTAATGATGATGGTGATGATGATGATGATGATTGGTGATAGTAACAATGATGATGGTCATAATAATGATGGTGATAATGATGATGGTGATCAGTGATGATAATAATAGTGATGATGATCATGATAATTGAAGTGGTCAACTGGTCGTGGTGGTAATGATGATGGTGATAATGATGATGGTGGTCAGTGATGAAAATAATAGTGATGACCATGATAATTGAAGTGGTCAACTGGTCGTGGTAAATGATGATGGTGATTATCATGGTGATAATGATGGTGATGATGGTGATAATGGTGGTGATAACAATGGTGATAATGATGGTGATTATCATGGTGATGATGGTGATGATGATGGTGGTGATGATGATGATGGTGATGATGGTGATGATGGTGGTGATGATGGTGATGATGATGGTGATGATGATGGTGGTGATGATGGTGGTGATGATGGTGATGATGATGGTGATGATGGTGATGATGGTGGTGATGATGGTGATGATGGTGATGGTGATGATGATGATGGTGGTGATGATGATGATGATGGTGATGATGGTGATGATGATGGTGGTGATGATGATGATGGTGATGATGGTGATGATGGTGGTGATGATGGTGATGATGATGGTGATGATGATGGTGGTGATGATGGTGGTGATGATGGTGATGATGATGGTGATGATGGTGATGATGGTGGTGATGATGGTGATGATGGTGATGGTGATGATGATGATGGTGATGATGATGATGATGATGGTGATGATGGTGATGATGATGGTGGTGATGATGATGGTGATGATGATGGTGATGATGGTGATGGTGGTGATGATGGTGATGATGGTGATGATGGTGATGATGATGATGGTGATGATGATGGTGATGATGATGGTGCTACTGCTAATGATGAAGACATTAGATGATGAAAATTAAATGGGAAACACTGGAGAGGACACTTCTATCATATAAAGACTCCTTACTTTTTGCATTCTTAAACACCCAGTTCCAGTGATCAACTGACTTTGCCCCAGGCATTTTTCGTCTTGCTTCTGCATACTCCCTCTCTCCTTTTCCTGTGAGTAAGGCAGCTAATTGTTCTGTAGTACCATCACCAACCACAGTATGTCCCATAAATACGTAGCTCTCCAGAGTTTCTTTCATAAACTGATATGATTTGGGAAGTTTGCGTTGAGCTTGTGCATTTGAAACAGAATCCACTCCAATAACAAGCACACTAAGACCAAGTTCAGTAACAACCTTTGGTCTCGCAACTACCTCCTGTCTCCTGACAGCTTGTAATATAAATTCCCTGTACATTTTACCCTTATTTGTTTTTAGTTTTAGTTCTATAAATTCATCTTTTATTGGTATGTCATTTCCAGTAACTTGTAGTTCTACAGGCTTGCCCAGCGTGGAGTTGAAATCATTGCCTGGTGGTCGAATCACTTTTCGATATGATGCTCCAATCACATTTGGATCTGTAAGAAAAAGACATTAATTTTAAAGAACACAAGTAACATTTCAGTGTTACAACTTAATTCATTCCTGCCTTCTAAGGGTTCTCCCTTTGATGAGTAATATCATCTGGCGTTAAACAGAGTAAAACAATAAAGGAGCAGTTTTTGACCAGCTCACTGGTATCAAGAATCACATCAATGAGTTAATTAGTCCAGACTTCATCATCATCATCATCATTTTTATTGAAATCAAAAATTATACAGTAACAATCACTGTCGGCAATTAGCAAAGGCTAGTCGAGGCGAACAGTGATAGATTAGAAAAAAATTTGAAAAATCTCAAGGCTAGATCCAGTAAATAATAGTTATCAATAAGTAACAATATATATATATATATATATATATATATATATATATATACATACATACATACATACATATACACATATACATACATACATACATAAAAAATATATATATATACATATATATATACATATAATACTTTCTTATATTATAATATACGAACTTATACCATATAAAATAATATAAATTCCCATACCATATATGCATGTTACAAAGTACAGTAGAACTTGAGTTTTACGACCACCCCTGTTGCCAGGTAAAAGTGGTCGTAAATGACAGGAGGTCGTACATGGCAAGTAGTGATGTGACGTCATAGCAGCCACTTTGGCAGCGTCGCAGCGCTTCTTTATATAAACATTGTTTCAAGGTTAGGAAAATGGCGATTTATAAAGATTTACAAGGGAAATGGAAAAGCAAGAACATTTCAAAGAAGTGCAGTCTTGATTTATTAATGTTAATATGGTTATTAAGAGAAAAAGAATTTGACATTTGTGCGTTTAATACACTGAAATATCATGGCCTTTATAGAGCGATGTTCTCCATATCAAAATCGTGTCGTACTATCGTTCACTTCAGTTTTTCGCTGTGTTTTTATAACGTTTGATTCAGTTTTTACGCTGGTTTGGTCTAGCTCTTGCCTTTATTTACGATCTTCCAGTAGTATTTTTTAGATGTGAACACTGAGTTTTGTCACTTTCCTTTCCAAGTTAAAAAGCCGTTGTAAAACCGTTGTAAAATATACAAACTTGTCGCGGTATTAAACGTCAACGATCGTCAAGATCAACTTGTCTAAAGTTAACAAATATTACTCATGGTTTCGAATTGCTCTGTTCAGTCATTGTATTAACTCTCAAACATCAACTAAAAAGTATTTAACTCTGACAACAAAACTTCACACAGATTTTCATCAAATAATGCTCAAAAGAGAAGCAAAACAAGTCTAAAATGCGGTATGAAACCGGAAGTGTTGCACAATTGCCGTGTTGTTTTCGCATGTGGTCGCATTCGCGTTTGTTTACTACGAAAAAACGGGTGTTTCTTTAACGTATTTCGGCAGTTTTATGTTGAGATGGTCGCTCACAGCAGGTAAATATCTTGTTTGGGACACTAAAAAGTGGTCGCTGGTCGCGTTAGGCAGGTGATCGCACATCGGAGGTATATTTCTATTACAAATCGTCCGTGCCAGAAAAAGTGGTCGTAAACAGCAGGTGGTCGAAAACTAAATAAATAAATAAACACCGGAAAATGCAAACATATAATGCTAAGGTTTCCCAGAACTTTGTTAAATTATTTCATTTCATTAATTTATTTCAATTTTAATGTTTTGCAAATTAATTAATAATGATAAAAATTGAGTTCACTGGTACTTACCAGTTATTTTCAAATATCCTCCTTTCAATATAGCCCTTTTCGTGGTTGCACATTGCAAAGGCTCAATGTCTTTCACTAGTTTCATAATCAGTGGGTCAAATGGGTTAATGTTTGGAATACGGCACACTTTTGGATTATAGCCCAGTGGTATAACTTTCTTTGGCATTGCACAATAATTCTGCAAAATTAATCGAGTTTTTGGAAACTCAGTGAATACTACCAATAATCAAAACGAACTCGCAGTGCATGTTCTTTTTCACTGCGAGTTCTTTTTGATTAGATGCAAGTTATAGCTTACTGCGAGTCACTCTGCAATGACTGGAAAAAAGGCTTAACTATTTTCAATCCAAATTAGTCTTCAGTATTTTATATCTTATGGCTAATCATGCAGTGGTGTGGTGGCAAGTTTCAGGCTGGGGTAGCCAGATTAACTTTGGTGCCCCCCCCCCCCAAAAAAAAAAAAAAAGAAAAAAGAAAAAAGAAAAAGACATTACTGTATTTGATAAATGATCACATTTTTTGTTTTAAAATAACTCAAGTATTACAACAAACAACGGGTTCTCTCAAAGGCGCCGACAATGCGAGCACCGAGCGCCGAAGTAGTGCCAAACGTCTAGAAGGTTCTGGGGGCATGCTCCCCCAGAAAATTTTGAAATCTAGAGTCTCTGATATGCCATTTTGCTGCATTTTGGAGTGAGATTTTACAGAATTCTGAAGATTATAAAACTTCATAGAAAACACAAAAGATTACAGATTTCAGATCTTTATATCCCACCATTGAATACCTAGCTATACAAAGAAATAGGTTTATTTTGTTAAGTTTTGGTGCCCTTGCTCGTTTTGGCGCCCCTTCTGCAACCCCAGCTGGGGGGCCTTGGCCCCCCTGCCACCACACCACTGTGGCTAATGACAGTCAGTGGTGGGTCTAGGTGATGATTATAAATTAGGGGGAGGCAGTACCCAGTAGTCCCATCTAAGGGTGTTCCCCCCTGGAGAATTTTTTAATTTTTAGGAAAATAGGATTTCCTACATTTTGAGAGCACTTTTGATAGTCAAACAGACTTTTTTCTGCATTGTGGATGTACCTTGTGTTGTGCAGGGGTGAATCATTCCAAATGTGTTGTTTTGCTAGTTTCTGGTCAGAAACATCATTTTTACCAATAATTTGGCATTTGGAGCTTATTTGAGACAAAACATTTTCAACTCAGAATGGTGAGATAAGCGTTTTTCAACATATCGAACGTGGCAAAACTGCCAAAATAGAAAAGTTGAGGGAATCAATCTGCTTGGCAATAAGGGCCAGCCACCTCCACTACCCCACCAAAATCCACCATGTCTATATTATTCACCTCTGAGCAAACCATTGGACAGCTGGAATAAGTTATATGTACATGTTGGCCAACACCAAACAATTCACCTCCACCAAAAAGTTAAGCCTTTTATTCCCAGGGATGCAACTAGGAATTTTCAAAGGCAGGGTTCTAATAGTACTATTAAGGCAAAGTAGCTGAAGAGGTTCACATTTTTAAGGAGTGGCCAGGTCTTTTTTTATGGCATCTCCCATGCATTCTGACAGCACCTTCAAGCTAAATTAAACAGCTATGCATGTGTTTTTGAAATTGTATTTTCAATGTTACGTATTTATAAAAATAAGGGAAACGTCTCTACAAATTACTCACATCCTTTGAAAGCTAAATTCAATAAATGTTTAATTATTTATTCAAACCTGCTCGACGGAACAAAAACAAGGAGAAAAATACTATTTTAGACTAAATAAATGATCTCACAAAGACCATAACCCTGAGTTATTTTTAAATTATCTAATTATTTATAAACTTTCCCATATTTGTAGTTGGGTTGTTTTTGCTTGGAATGGTACTCTACGAAAGTTAATAAATTATTACCTCGTAAATAAGGTCCTCGATTTCTTCCAAATAAAAAGACAGCATTCCCGCAAAGAATATAAAAGCAATGATTATCCTGATCAACTGTCTTAGTCGTCTTGATCGCATTATATTAAACACAACAAAGTAAAACCTATATTTTAAATATAAACACCTGGCACCCGTTTCTACAATAGCTTCGAGGGACCCATGCATGGAATCTTTGTGACGTGGAGGATTATCGTCGAGGACACGGGTTGCGAAGGGGGATATAGGATCAATAATTTGCGCACGGATAACTTTCAGGCCGCTTTATTTTCTGATTTCGAGCAAAGACCCTTCGTCGGAGCATGGATTGTACTATCCATGGTCATTATCCATGGTCAGAGAGAAACGTAGATGACATATATTTTCTGCCTATGATTGATTTCATTCGTTCGAGCGGAATCGATAGTAAGCGATGTTTTCGACGCGTCGTTTTTGACGCGACGATTTTAGCGCCAAACAGGGCACCGCTCTATAATTAGCACTGTGTCTGGTAATATATAGAAATTTATAAACCCGTTATTCAAAACCCAGCGACTGCCTACCGGTATGTCAAATTTTGGACGAGGGGAAGAAGATCACTCCTGAAAAAGTGTACATGATCAAAAATTCCTCCCTCGATTTTGGGTTTAAGTTCTGATGACTGAAATTATATCGTATACAGTGGCGGATTAAGGGGGGGGGGCTGACTGGGCTACAGCCAGGGGCCCGCGGCCTCACGGATCCTAGGGGGCCCGGGGCCGCTGATGTCTTATTAAAGAAGGAATGCCCCAGGCCCCTGCAAGAAGGGGCCTGGGGGGCCCAATCAGAAATACAGCCATGGGCCTCGGGTACCCTTAATCCGCCTCTGATCATATAAGCTATTAATATCCGTTCGCACCTTTCCCGACTTTCCCATTTAGGTTATTAATCTTTTTTTAACTATTGTTTTTGTATTTGTCATAATTTGACTTATTTGTATGTAGTTGTCAATAAAGTTTATAATATTAACTGAATAAAATAAAAATTAGTCGAAAGGTCAAGACTCGACACGAAAATGCAAAGCTGCGCAAAAAGTCGCGCGTTTGAGTTTTTCTTGTCTTGTGACTTTTCAGTCAAAACTATTCAGTTTCTAGTTTGTACTACAGAAGAATGGAGCACGTCAGCACGAGGCTCTTTGCACCTAAAGTGGAACCCAGCTTTTTCGAATGTATACCGGTCTTTGGAACTCAAAAAGGAATTTTCTATTAAAATGTCGGATGTTTTTGCTGTACAAGCTGTCGTAAATAGTTAAACTCCAGACGAGACTGGAACCACATACAACAGCCCACCTCGTCCCCAGGGCCATTTGTGCGGGCTGGGCCAAGATGGCGGCCAAAAACAAAATGGCGGGAACAAATGGCCCTGGTGGAGGCTAGCTCAAAATGCGCTGTATATTGCGCATTTTATTAACTAGAACTCAGTTCTTTACACAGTAATTATACCTAATTACTGCATGGTTTAAAATACAATTTCCCGTGCCGTGTGCAGGAACAACCGACAAGGTCAAAATACAATTTTTTAAAAAAAATACAAAATCAAACCGTCCGATTTACGCCATAAGCTCTTGACCAATCAGAGGCTGAGATAGCCTAGCCTCCAGGGCCATTTGTTCCCGCCATCTTGGCCCAGTCCCCTACAAATGGCCCTGGGTACGAGGTTGATACGACAGCTTCTTTATTAGGGGAGCACGGGTGGCGTGTGCCGTTAACGCGCTGCCTCTCACCAAAAAGTTAAGCCTGGTTGGACGGGGTTAGTACTTGGATGGGTGACCGCTTGGGTATGACCCGGTTGTCGAGCTTGGAACTCATGTGAGTAGAGTTGTAGTTGATGCTTCGAGGGTTTTCCTCCCGCCGTAAAGTCAACATCTAACATCTTAGCTGTGATCCGTGGTCTGAACTGTGTCGTATGGCGGCTGCCTGGATGCCTTATTAGACTTGATCCAGTCTAATAGGAGTGCCTTTGATATGCCTCGACACAGCCACGTTGATATGCGTCCTCCACAATTCAGCCGCTGGCTCAGAATATCCTCTCACTTAGAATTCATGATTATCGTTAATTGTGAAATGTCGTAGAATTAACGATAATCCTCAATTTTAAAAAATAATTCCATACCCCATTGAAACTTTAACAACTTCAAACTGAAAACTTCTATTGTCTGAAACACAAGAATAAATTATAAACTCGGGAAAACACGAATACTAACGTTACCGCAAGCTTATTCGCCAGAAACGGTGCAAACTTATTTGCATAAAAGTCCTTGTTGATCAGAATAAATCGTTATAAATTGTTGACTAACTGGTCCCCGTTCATTACCTTTTGTCTTTGATTGTCGTTTCTATGTTAGTGAAATCACGCCTCTATAAAGAATAAATTAAAAGACAGGTTCCACGTCCGCAAAGAAGTAAACATATTCCGTTTGATCGCGATTGTCCTCTTGACTTATGGATACAAGGACTATAAATTTCCACACACAAAGAATGCTATAGAAACGTTGAAACATAAAACACAGGAGAACAGGTATACAGATGTATCATTGTTGTCATTTTATTAATACCAAATTCGG
This sequence comes from Corallium rubrum, assembly GCA_964035015.1. NCBI lineage: Eukaryota > Metazoa > Cnidaria > Anthozoa > Scleralcyonacea > Coralliidae > Corallium > Corallium rubrum. The sequence continues at coordinate 13,135,724 of OZ036003.1, forward strand.
AGATACAGTTTAGATAAGGTAATATCTTAATCCTCCGTGTCTTGTCTCACGTACTGGCTTAAGCCAGGCGATTTTTTTTCGCGTGAAGCGACTTTCTTTTGTTCGAATTCAATAGATTTCTGATTTGTTCCAGCTCAGAGCTCATGAGACAAGTCGCTTCGCGCGGAAAAACTCGCCTAGTGGAAAACCGGCTTTATGGCCAAGGCCCATGGAACGACCCCTTTTGTCTGACCAATGTCTACTAAATTTCTGTTCAGTATAATTTTTCTTCACAGAATGCGAAGTTTCCGAAGTAAGCTGTGTCGACGTAACGTTTTCGCACGTCTTGCCATCGTAGTATTGGTTTGTTTTTGTTTGTACTACTCGCTGAGTCAGCGTGTTGAAAATATTATTTACCAGGTAAGTCCAGAACACAATTCTCCGATTCTCGAACATAATGTTCACAAAGTGCAGTACAAAAATGTCACCATTGAAAGCACAGTGATTGTTAACGCTTGACAACACAACATTGTTCACAGTTGTCAGGGCAACCTTGTTAACGCTTGACAACACAACATTGTTCACAGTTGACAGGGCAACCTTGGGCCACTCCAAATTAGACTTTAGTTTCCCGTCCACCCCTTCCTGAGAATTGCACGCGAGCGGGCAGCTCATTACCATTATCCATTATTTAATCAATATCCCTGAAATCTCACTTCCGGTGCCAATGTGCGCCATCGCACATTTCTTAAATCCCAGCGGCATTATCCCAGCGGTTGATACCAATCTCGTACCCAGACCCTTGTTAATACGAAAGGGTTGCCCGCTTTTTCGCTTTCTAACAATTCAACACGATCTCTTACCAAAATTAAGTGTATATCTTAATTGTAAAATAGGGCTCGAATTAAGACATGGCCTTACTTTTAAAATAGGGCTACAATTAAGACATGGTCTTAATTTATCTGTCCCACAAGTGGGATGTTAAACTTGAACACATAAAGCTAAAAATCCTAGAGGGGTGCTGTGGTCGGGGTCTGAGACGCGGGACTTTTTTCCGGAGGGTTGTGATTAGGCTTAGGCCTACCGGGGGGTTGTGGTTAGGTTTAGGGCTGCCGGGGGGTTGTGGTTAGGGTTAGGGTTTCCGGGGGGTTGTGGTTAGCGGTTGGGGTATGGGGGATGAGTTTTCATTTAAAATTAAGGATTATCCTTAATTCTAGGCGAGTTGACAATTAAGGATAATCCTTAATTTTGGATGTGAGGTCGACCTGAACAATTCTATATTGAATGTTACGTTGATATGTAAACAATTTATTGGTAGATTAATCAATAATGGAAACAAAAGGTCAATAATGGAAATAATGGACAAATCACGCGGTCCCTTCTAGGGGACGCGGGCGGTGGACGGGAAACTAAAGTTTAATTTGGACTGGCCTTGAGTAACGGTTGACAACACAACATTTATGGACCTTAAAGTGCTTATATCACTTGTGGGGTTTTAACATATTTAAATAGATAAAAAAAAGTTAGTTAAGGAGTTGTTTGCCGTTTTTGATTTAGTTTAATAGTTTCTGAGATACAGACCTTTAAACCACAGGGAGCCCATCTCGGCAGAGCGTGGGCACCTGTGGCACACTCGATCGTGGTGTGTTTAGGAAAATATTTTTTTCCGCTCCCCCCGTTCTTCCGCCTTTTTTCCCGCTTCCGGTAACCGTTTTTCGTTTTTTAAAATCCCCTGCCAGTGCTGCGAGCGAACCTCTGGCACGGGCTCCTGTGTTTAAACATGCCAATTTGGGCCTTTCGCCAAAATTTTCCGTCGTTCGTTTTTAAACACGAGGGCCTGGGACTCAGGAACCCAAAATGTGCGTACTGGAAAATGGGTGTGAGCTCGACATTTCGATTTTTCAGTCAAATATATGTTTTTGTGAATCAATAAGCCGAAACGTAGTTGTTTTCCTGAGTCCCAGGCCACCAAGGTGTTAAAATGAAGGACGGAAATTTTTGAAAATTGGCATGTTCAGAAGCCAATATGTCAGGAACTATTTAACTCAGGCCCCGTTTACACTATTACGGTACGGTGGTGATCCGGATTGAGGTGAGCGTTCCGTTACAAAAAAATCGTCTGTTTACACTATGACGGTACGGTAAATTTACCATAGCGTAGTGATGTGCAGCCGGAGTGCTAAACGTAGTGACTACGCTACGGCAAACCACTCCGGAATAGTGTAAACACAACAAAGAAACGTAGTGATTTTTCAACGGAAGACTGACCGTACCGTAATAGTGCAAACAACGGGGCCTTAATCAAAAACGACAAAATGACTTTAATAACTAATTTTTTTTTGCTCTATTCAAATGCATTAAAACCCCACAAGTGATATTTAACAAATAAAACATAAAGCTCCGTGCATATGTACTCTTATAAAGGCACGTTTGACGTCATTTGAACACGAAAGAAGTTGAGTTGCCGAGTGCCTTTACACTTCTTTCGTGTTCAAATCACGTCAAATGTACCTTTATAAGAGTACATATGCACAGGAGCGATATGTTTTATTTGTTTTATAAAATAAGAAGAGGAAAAATCAAACTAAAAGTGAGGTAGTTTAGGAATTTGGCGGGGTTTTCTGGCCAGCTGACACCATTCTACGTCATTCATGATCTCTGGTCTCTTATAAATGCACGGAGCCCAACCAATCAGAGCGTGCGTGGAGGACACCTTATTTTATAAAAGCACTTTAAGATGCTACAACGGCAACTTCAACGACGGCGTCCTCCAAATAAAATAATTCTAGTTATGAAACAAAGAGAATGAATAATTTGTAATCCCAAGAGTAATCTCAACACTGTGCTCGTTCTTTGTACAACGCCACTTGGAGCATTTTGACGTCTTCAGGACGACGTCTAAACACTGTCCCTTGGCAATGACTCCAATACAAACACTGACAATCATTTTAGCAATACTAGGGTCTTTATAGTTTCAACAAGGAGGACATTTTAAGTCATTAAACTAACTTCAAGTATCAAATGTAATATAGTCAGTTAACCGTGACTTTTTCCAGTTAAAGAATTTATGTTGTTTTTCAACCTCTCAAGTCTCGGGGGCGGGTTTGTAGAAGTGCCTCGGAGGTTCGCTACAGTCTTGACAGGGTTGCTCAGACCACGGTCAATAGGAGAAAATCTCTTCTGTTAATTCTTCTGGCAATCTGCTTACGCGGGGGACGATTCAGTCCTCATTATAAAAATACTGTATAGTAATGAGGGACGTTTAGTCTAATTGCCCCTCATGGATGACAATCTCGTTCTCAGACCCTTCTCACGCGGGCCGCGCGAGAAGGCTCTGGGAACGAGATTGACTGGATGAGGGATGTTTAGAACTAAGGCCATGTTTACAAGAAGTGGATTGACAATCCGATCGGATCGAAAAACGCGAGTAAAGTCAATCCGGGGACATTGTTTACGGTTTTAAAACGCTATTTTCTGTGCTTCCCTCAATGTCTGCCATTTAGCACGACACGCAGTCACCAACTTCTCTAATACGTATCAAGTCATTTTCAAGTCAAACCGTGTTTAGATGAATCAGATTGGAGACATTCAAATCGATCCTTGCTTGAATCTCAAGTCAATCCGTCCACTCCACTGCGTGGATTGACTTGAGCAATTCGTTTCGATCAGATCGAAAACTTTCAATCTTTTTCATGTAAACACAACAAGGGGATTTGACTTGAACACTCAATCCGCTTCATGTAAACAGGAAAATACATTAAAGTGTCTATGAAATGAAAAATTCGTTGGCATTTTTTGTTGTTTTATTGTACAGAGGAGCATGGCAGGAGCACTCACTGAAAATTTCAAGAGAATCTGATGCGTAGTTTTCGCGCTATTAACTCTCAAAGTTTGCCATGGCTAGTTCGTTCTTGGAGAAAAATCGGGCTTTCGGTAACAATGCTTATGACGTTACGCAGATGGACAACTATGCAAAAGAACAATAGATTTCACTATTAATGATCCATCTGCGTACGTCATACGGCATTGTTACCAAGATGCCCCAATTTCCCCAAAACAAACTATCCACGGAAAATTTTGAGAGTTGATAGCGCGAAAACTACGCATCAGATTCTCTTGAAATTTTCAGTGAGTGCTCCTGTCATGCTCCTCTGTACAATAAAACAACAAAAATGCCAACGTATTTTTCACTTCATAGACACTTTAATCGTCTGGAAACAAAGGATTTCGAGGTGACCATATACTACAGGGAAACCGGAGGAAGGCTTCACTGTATCACACCCTGCAGTATACACATTCATAATCCTATACTTGTGTTGTATTTCCTACAGAACTATTGTGCTGAACCAATAAGAGAGGACCCCATAAACGCGACGGATTTTGGAGCATGTCGGATACCGAAAATCGATCCCTTTCATCCACAAGCTATGAGGCTTGTGAGAGATCTTGGTTATTCGTTAAGTTGTAAGACAAAAAGAAGAGCGGTTTTAAGTGGTGGTGTATTGCGAGTTACAGGTAATGACTAGATCCTATACATAACTATACATATGATAAGTTATAGATGTGGTCGAGGGACAAATCACTGATTTAAATCACGTACACCTTCAGAAAAATCACAAAAAAACCATGAAAAAATAAAAAAATCACGAGAAAAATAAAAAAAATCATGAAAAAAATCACATGAATTTTTGATCACGTACACTTTTTCAGGAGTGACTTTGCCCCAAGGGGCAAATCACTGATTTAAATCACACACACACACCTTCAGAAAAATCACAAAAAATCATGAAAAAACCAAAAAATCACGAGAAAAATCAGAAAATCATGAAAAACATCACATGATTTTTTGATCACGTACACTTCAGGAGTGATTTGTCCCTCGGATGTGGTACGTTTGCGGGCTTGGTGTAATATTACATTACACTAATAAAGTAAATGGTTTGAACCTAGGAGTATTATAACATGTTTGAGAAAGTTGCTCGTCTAGGTTAGAGTAGTACATTACACTATATATACACCTATACGCAGCCTAGTCCCAGGCTCTCTATCTTCGCTGTTTTAATATTTGTACGCTAGCATGGGCGCCCTATGCCGTCAAACGGTTACCAGTCTAATCAAATACGCACGTGCTTTAGAACGACGGGACCAACTGATGGGACAGGACTAACTGATGTATACGTACCATCTCACAGCATTTCAACTACATCTCATATGGAAACGCTACAGCTTCAGAGTACACACATAACTTTGTAATAGTGGTGTGCGTCGGATCGGATTGACCCCTTGTAATCCGAGGGTTTTCCAAAACTGACAATCCGAATCCGATCCGAAGCCAAAAAGTCGTTTCCGTGTTTGGAGACTCTTAACCAAACACTTTGGAAATTGCTCGACTTTCGAAAAGCTAAAAACACTCGCCTACGGCTCGCGTTTTGTTACGCTTTTCTCCAGTCTCGCAATTTTCCGCGTGTTTGGATCAGAGTATCCAAACACGGAAAAAAACATTTGGTATTTCTTTTATAAAATAATCACAAGTGAATATGAGATACTGTCCGACATTTTCAAAAAATCATTTTGGCGGGAATTTTCCGTGTTTGGATACACGGCAATTGACCAATCAGGGCTCGCGTAGTATAAAGTTATTTTATATAATGTCTATTTATTCATTTAGGTTCAGACATTGTAAGTTCTTCATACCGATACATCCAACGACCAGACAATGACGACTTTCAGTATACAATAAGCGCACCGATTCAAGCGACCGAAGCTGCTTTTACAGTACCTCACGAATTTATCGAATTAAGTCTGCAACTTTCTAACGGGGTAGAGCAAAAGGAATTCTTAATGCAAGTTCTACAAAGACCAGAAATAATGTCAAGAGCTCAGACTAAAACAGAACTGGATCTAAATGTTCTCATCATAGCCATCGACTCCATCTCAAACGGACACGCGCAACGCAAACTTCCGAAGTCGTTTAATTACATCAGAAATATTCTGGACGGGTATGTGTTTATGGGACACAGTGTGGTTGGAGACGGGACGACAGAGCAAGTGGCGGCTTTCTTGACTGGCAAGGGAGAGCAAGAATACACTGAGTCGAGACGCGGGGAGCCTGAAGCCAAGCCAGTAGATAGTTGGGACTGGATTTTTAAGAAAGCTAAAGGTATGTCCACACACTGCACGATTTAAGGTCTAGATCAATGTTAAAACGACAAAATCAGAGAAGTAATCTGCAGTAGCTCAGTGCCTTCCGTCCTCTGCGGCGTTCCTCGTTACATCACCATGCATCTAAGTCATTGACCTATTTATAAATGCTAGAAAACAGCATGCATATATAAACCACCAACCGTACGCCAGAAAAGGGAATGCATATATAACCACCAGCCGTTTATCTACATGCCAGAAACAGTATGCATATAACCACTAGCCGTTTACCTACATGCCAGAAAACAACATGCATATAACCACTAGCCGTTTATCTGTACGCCAGAAAAGGGAATGCATATAACCACCAGTCGTTTATCTACATGCGAGAAAACAGCATGTATATGCCCACCAGCCGTTTATCTACATGCCAGAAAACAGCATGCATATAACCACTAGCCGTTTATCTACATGCCAGAAAACAGCATGCATATAACCACTAGCCTTTCATCTGTACGCCAGAAAACAGCATGCATATAACCACCAGCCGTTCATCTACATGTCAGAAAACGGCATGCATATATAAACCACCAGCCGTTTACCTACATGCCAGAAAACAACATGCATATAACCACTAGCCGTTTATCTGTACGCCAGAAAAGGGAATGCATATAACCACCAGTCGTTTATCTACATGCCAGAAAACGGCATGCGTATAACAACTAGCCGTTTATCTGCATGCCAGAAAAAGGTATGTATGTAACCACCATGCCAGTCGTTTATATATGGCCACCAGCCGTTTATCTGCATGCCATGTCTCTCTTACAGCGCACGGTTATGTGACGTCATATTGCGAGGACTCCCCTCACATTGGAACTTTTCAGTACAGACTGGTTGGTTTCCAGGACCCACCAGCGGACTATTATCCACGCCCGTTTTTCTTAGCCGCAGAAAAGGAGGCCTCAAATGGTAATCCAAACTGCTATGGAAGTGAAAAGATCTACGAATATCATTTGGATTTGGCGAGAAAAATTTACGAACAGTACCCAGAGCGAAACAAGTTTTTGTTTCACTTTGCAGGTAAAGACTATATACCTTTGTAAGGTGTTTAGAATGAGTAACAGTTACAAAGACAGATAGAAAAAAAATAAGAATAATAACAACAACAACAACAACAACAACAACAACAACAACAACAACAACAACAACAACAACAAGGACAACAATAGCAACAACGTTAGCAAAAAAACAAACAAACAAACAAACATACAAACAAACAAACAAACAAACAAACAAACAAACAAACAAACAAACAAACACACACACACACACAGACAGACAGACAGACAGACAGACAGACAGACAGACAGACAGACAGACAGACAGACAGACAGACAGACAGACAGACAGACAGACAGACAGACAGACAGACAGACAGACAGACAGACAGACAGACAGACAGACAGACAGACAGACACAAACACAAACAGACAGACAAAAACACATGACATGACAGACATGACATGACAGACATGACATTACAGACATGACAGACAGACAGACAGACAGACAGACAGACAGACAGACAGACAGACAGACAGACAGACAGACAGACAGACAGACAGACAGACAGACAGACAGACAGACAGACAGACAGACAGACAGACAGACAGACAAAAACACAAACACAAACACAAACACAAACACAAACACAAACACAAACACAAACACAAACACAAACACAAACACAAACACAAACACAAACACAAACACAAACACAAACACAAACACAAACACAAACACAAACACAAACACAAACACAAACACAAACACAAACACAAACACAAACACAAACACAAACACAAACACAAACACAAACACAAACACAAACACAAACACAAACACAAACACAAACACAAACAGACAGACAAAAACACAAACCGACAGACAGACACAAACAGACAGATACACACAAACACACAAACAAACAAACAAACAAACAAACAAACAAACAAACAAACAAACAAACAAACAAACAAACAAACAAACAAACAAACAGACTGACTGACTGACTGACTGACTGACTGACAGCTTGGCGCTTCAACACTATTTCTATTTTTTCTCAGGTGAAATATCTCACAACGACTTCAACAGCGTGCAACTTATAGATGAAGGTTTACTTGAGTTTATGACAGGGTTTAACAGCAAGGGCTATTTAAATAACACCCTTCTGATCGTATTGGGAGACCATGGTTGGAGATATGGCGACTTTCGACAAACCATCCAAGGCAAGTTAGAAGAACGACTGCCTCTGTTTATAATGGCATTTCCAAAATGGTTTAAAACACAGTACCCAAAAATCGCTCAAAATCTAAAGATAAACACAAAGCGTTTAACCAGCTGGTTTGACGTTTACGCCACGTTCAACCACCTCCTGGACTATCCGAACGAGCCGAAAAACTTGAAGCATGGCACGAGCCTTCTGAACGAGGTACCAGCACAGCGGTCGTGTCAGAATGCGAGCATCCCGCAACACTGGTGCCCGTGTATGCTTTGGTCAGGGGTCGACCACCAACATAATCACATGCAGCGAGCGGCGCTCGAGGCCGTAAATCATATCAATAACATAAATTTCCACGAACCACTTGGAGCCGAACGGTGTGCAGAACTTAGTCTCCAGAAATTGAGCCACGCGGAAGTAGAACTCCCGACTACGCAAGTGCTGAGGTTTCGTCGCTCGGGAAGGGACGGTTACGAGCCGGAGTACTTTCGCGGGAGGACACGCGCCAAAGACAGATGTCATTATCAGATAACATTCGTTACTCTGCCCAATCACGGCGTCTTCGAAGCGAGCGTGCACTACATGTACGGACGCTTTGTTGTCAAGGGCAGCGTAAGCAGAATTAATGAGTACGGTGACCAACCAAAATGTATCGCAAATACATTACCTCATTTACGTAAATACTGTCAGTGTAAATCACATACAAACTGAAACTTAATTTCATTTGAAAGTTCAAGCACGGTTATTAATCGATAAATGGTGTGGAAACTCGGGAAACTTCAAAGCGCTTAAAATAATGAGTTTCTCACGCTAGGAGCCTGGGGTAGAGACGGGTGAGTACATAGATCTCTACTTTCCATAGCCGACAATGCTTTGCGTTTTGGGAGGTTACAACCTCGTACCCAGGCTCTTTTTTCCGTTTTTGACCGCCATTTTGAATTTTTGAGCCTGGGTATGAGGTTTAACAACCTCCAAAAACGCAAAGTATTGTGGGAATGGGAAAGTAGCGAATAGGCCACGCACACTCAGCGAACACCGCTGCCAAACGTCTTGCGCCTGCGTGACGTCCGAGCTCGTATCTCAAAAAAAAAGAGCGGGAAAACACATAAATATTTGGACTGTTCCGAGAGTCCACACAAAAGTTAAAATTATAAGCATACTACAAAAACGTTAAGGTATGTAATTTGTGCATGACTTCTTTGTCAATATTGTAACATATTCTGAAATGACCCCTTCGTAATTTTCATGCCCCCTTTTTTAAAGCACAAATGAATAGTCGAGTCTTATTAGTCTTCACTGTCTGGTTGTTGCTGCCATGGCTAGTTCCCACATCTCTTGCAATGTTTACTCTTGCAAATTCACGCACGCGCAAACGTTTGGCAGCGCTGTTCACTCAGCGTGCATCTTTTCTGTTTTTGCCACGGGGTAGAAGCAGTCAGTAAGTAGTAAGCTATGATAAGGGTACATGTGTGTAAAGGTTATAAAGTTGGGTAATAAAAGCACTGCGCTGCACTCGTGGTGGCAGAATCTATGGCAACCCCGCATGAGAAGCTGTGATTTTATAATGTAACGGTCCTGACTGTGCTCAAATCTTTCGTTTTTGGCTTCCGTTAATAACGGTTGAGTGATTCAACCAAACGCTGCTGTTGGATGATTGCTTTATTCTACCAAACATATGTATTGTTCTCGAATCGGCAACGTGGACACAAATCACAAAATTTTGTGACTTGTAACGAGATACTCGACTTGGGCCTGACGCTTGACTTGAACTTTATAAAGTACACGCGTAAAAATCTCGCAAGTTGTTACAGCATTGTTGCCTGAACAATGCTGTAACAACTTGCAACAATGCTGTAACAACTTGTTGACATATGTGAACAACATTGATAAATGAACAACATTGTTCATCATTGTTTCAACAAGTTGTTACTGCTTGATGAAACAACAACCGTTGTTCACGCATGTTGTAACAACCGAAGAACGTGTTGATACATCAACCATGTTCACCATTGTTGTAACATTGTTGTTCATCGTTGTTATTTCGTCATGCTGTTACAACATGTTGTATCATGTGCGAACAACGTTGTTGGCTATAAAAATGTGCTGTTGGAACAACTTGTTCATGACTGTTGATTTATCCGTGAACAAGTTGTTCGAACCATAAGTGAACAACTTGTTGACAACTTGTTCACGGCGAGCAGCACAACATTGTTCACGGCGAGCAGCACAACATTGTTCACGGCGAGCAGCTAACATTGTTCGCGCCTGTTGACAACCGTGAACAAGTTGTGCGTTTTTACGCGTGTTGCCCAAGAAGAAAAAGCTACGAAAAGCAAGTTTTTAACCTTTTACCGGGCAATTACCAGCAGGTCTCCACTGGATGAGTAAAATCGTCTGGCGTTAGCCAGAGTAAAATTAACAAATTGCCAAATGGTAACCATGCCTGGTAAAGGGTTAAGCAAGTTTTACAGACTTGTGACTTTATTTGAGAATTGTTCTCAAAGAATTGAGACTCGACTTGAGACTTGATTTATACAGTTATAAAGAGTGATGAGTTTGAATGCAACAACCCTAATAGCGTTAGACGCAAAGGAGAAGGACTAAGGGAGAAAAGGGTTAAAAATGGCCGAAGTTACGCAAATACGTACTGCATAGATGGCCTCCTTGTGAAATAAGCAGACATACCTAAGTCTATACTTAATATATAAACTGTATATATTACATACGACCAAAACTGAATGTGTCATCCTTTCAAGTTCTTTTGGCGGACCATTTGATCTGACTGACGCCCAAAAGCAAATATCATCCAAGCGCTACTGATTATTCTATAAGAATCAAGTTATGCGACATCCTTCTGCTACGAACGAAAACCCGGTCTGCTCCTGGTTCGCGCCATCTTCCAGTTCATGTCGACCATGTCTTCTGATACACGGGCGACAGTTTCCAGGTAATCGTCAATTTTGTCATGGAGCCTCTCGCGAAGCTGCAAGAAAGAAAACAGATTGTTGTTGTTGTTATTGTTGTTGCTGTTGTTGCTGTTGTTGCTGTTGTTGTTGTTGTTGTTGTTGTTGTTGTTGTTGTTGTTGTTGTTGTTGTTGTTGTTGTTGTTGTTGTTGTTGTTGTTGGTAGTGGTAGTGGTCTTGTTGTTGTTGTTGTTGTTGTTGTTGTTGTTGTTGTTGTTGTTGTTGTTGTTGTTGTTGTTGTTGTTGTTGTTGTTGTTGTTGTTGTTGTTGTTGTTGTTGTTGTTGTTGTTGTTGTTGTTGTTGTTGTTGGTAGTGGTGTTGTTGTTGTTATTGTTGTTTGTTGCTGTTGTTGCTTCTGCTGCTGTTGTTTTGCTGCTGCTGCTGCTGTTATTGTTGTTGTTGTTGTTGTTGTTGTTGTTGTTGTTGTTGTTGTTGTTGTTGTTGTTGTTGTTGTTGTTGTTGTTGTTGTTGTTGTTGTTAACAACAACACGCAAAGTAAGCATGCAATCTCTCTAAGTAAACCAACAAACCTGGTATAGCGTTTCATCGCTCTCCACTTGGTCTAACGCAGCTAAAAGTTGATCCAAAGCGATGTATGGAAACCATACAGGAGAACTGGTAACAGCTAGAGTCTCCTGCAAAAATATATTACAGCTTAAGATACACACACACAGTATATAAAACACAATTCATTCCGAGTTGTAAACTGATTGTGCTGTTGGAACATACAGTAGTTGGAGCAATGTTGCACAACCAACCGTTAACAATGCCGAACAATAATAGTATTGTCTCTATATCGAAGTACGGTTGTTTTCATATTACTTTACCTCTGTGTGTTGCGAAGTTCGTTGGGAAGTTGCAAAGTTAAAACTTGTCAACAAGGCCAAATCAAAGCTCGCAATTTCATTGGATAATCGACAACCATGATTACAGCTAACTTACCAATTTCCCAACAAATTTTTGCAATACACCACGGTAAAGTAATATGAAATTAACTGCAAAGGAAGATGGTCTCAGAAAATTAAAGCATCAGCAAATTCAAAATATTATTCAAATATCCTTGTTCTCACCTTAATTCCAAAATATTCCTTCCCACGTCCCATGACGGCGTCAAGATATTCCAAAGCAAGAGACGTAGCTTCTTGAAGCAAATCAAAGTTAATCAACAACTGTAAGAGTTCTGCAGCATTTGCAATCTAAACAACAAATGACCAAAGAGAGAGAAAGAATTTATAGAACTAATAACCATGTATACCCCAGGGAAGTTAACTCAAAACTGAATAAAGAATAGAGCACCCGTCAGTTCGTCGGTCCATCTTTTGGTCGGTCAGTCCATTGGTCCATCCACCTGCTGATCCATCCATCCATCCATCCATCCATCCATCCATCCGTCCGTCCGTCCGTCCGTCCGTCCGTCCGTCCGTCCGTCCGTCCGTCCGTCCGTCCGTCCGTCCGTCCGTCCGTCCGTCCGTCCATCCATCCATCCATCCATCACCCCATTTGTTGGTCCATCCGTCAGTCCATCACTCCGTTCGTTGGTTCACCCATCAGTCTATTACTCCAACCGTTGTTCCATCCGCCTGTCTATCACTCCATCCATTTGGTATGTCCGTCCGTCGTTTGTTCGGTTCATCCGTTGGTCAGTAGGTCCATCCATTAATCGGTTGGTCCGTCAACCCGTTTATTTATCAGCGTATCCGCCCGTCGGTCGGTCGGTAAATCTGTTATTTAAAACACTGTTGTTCATTCATTTTTGTTTGTAAATTACATCTACTGTAACGTTATAACCCCAAAATATACACCATGCAGTTCTCTGGACATTAATTCAGATTTCAGTTTTCACTTTTCAAAATAGTTTTACATATCTCACTTTGTACAAGTTAATAAGCCATGTCGGTAGAACACAACCCATGGACAGCAACCGTGTGCAGACACATTTATAGTAAATACAGTTCTGCTTTGATCCAAATCTTTCCAAATAAACATTAAGAAGATGCCATGCTTGGTCAGCCGTGCTACACAAAATAGAAAAATAATGCAAAAAAAAATTAAAGTGCCTATGAAGCGAAAATTATTATTGTCTTAAATGAAAGAACTCTTAAAACTACAACGTAGCATCTTTTGCTGATCTTCGTTTCCGTGCTTCGTTGTTGAGATATTTCAGTTTCTTTGGTATGCAAATTAAACACTTTGACATCACACGTGTATAATGAGTTATCGGAGAAAGTTCTATATCTTTGCTATTATCAAACGAAATCACTTCGAAGCCGATCCTGTGCGTCTATTTCGCATACAGCATTAGACATACAGATTTTTAATTGATTTCGTTCGATAATAGCAAAGATACCGAACCTTCTCTGATAACTCATTAAACACGTGTGACGTCAAAGTGTTTAATTTGCATATCAAAAAAATTGAAATATCTCAACAACGAGGCACGGAAACGAAGATCTGCAAAAGACGTTACTTTGTCATTTTGAGAGTTCTTTCATTTAACTCATTCCTGTCCGGGGGCTTCCCCAGAGGTGAATAAAATCGTCTGGCGTTAGCCAGAATAAAATACTAAAGACCAATTCGGACAAGAAAGAGTTAAAGAGTTAGTTTATAACTCATTCCTGTCCGGGGGCTTCCCTAGAGGTGAATAAAATCGTCTGGCGTTAGCCAGAATAAAATACTAAAGACCATTTCGGACAAGAAAGAGTTAAAGAGATAGTTTATAACTCATTCCTGTCCGGGGGCTTCCCCAGAGGTGAATAAAATCGTCTGGCGTTAGCCAGAATAAAATACTAAAGACCAATTCGGACAAGAAAGAGTTAAGACAATAATAATTTTCGCTTCATATTTAAAAGAGTGCTACGCAGGTAGTGTACCATATATAAGATAGTTCTACTAGTGAGAAATATTATTGCCCAGCATACTGCTTTACAGAAAACTATAACACAAAATAATTTTGAAAATATTTACTAACGTTTCGTTACAAAATTATTTTGTATTATGGTTTTGTTTAAAGCAGTATGCTGGGCAATAATATTTCTCACTAGAATTAGATTCCGCCTGGTTCATCCACTGCGACGATTTTAACTGATGATATAAGGTTTACAGGTAGCGAACTTTACATAACGAAATACTTATATAAGTATAGCTGAGCCCACAATATGGGGAAAATGGAGTCAGCGGTCATTGTCATGAGAAAAGAATCTATGATTTCCGCCATCTTTGTTTGGACAATTACTCTGATGAAGGGCTTTGTTCAAAATGCCTGTTATACACATAGTGCATAGTTCATATTGAATGATAGTACACAGTACATAGTTATTCTGTTACTCTTGACATTATGCTAACCTAGAGTCTCTTGCCAAGCCTACAACTCCTGTATCATTTGCCTTCAACCACGCCATTCGTTCATCGAAATCCCTAAATAATCAAAAAGTGGCTTTACACACATTATTGAAAGACTGATATTATAATAAAAAGCAGGGGTAGCACATATGAACTTAAATAAGCTTTAATAAGAACTTACGAGGCAGGAGCTGTGTATAAAGACAACTTCACACACCTAGAACAAAGAATTAACAGTCTTATTGTTGAAGTGAGAAAAGTGCTTCTACACCCTGGTGTAAAGTTCTGCACATTACCTCGCTGCCAATCCATCAAATATTGACGTCAATGGCAACCCAAAAGCGTTGGCCACACTAAACGCGGTGTCGTAAAGCCCAGCTTGAACCAAAAGAACAAGAGTTTCATCTGGAGATAAAGTCGGACCTGAAACCAAGAAAAATACTGAATAAGCGCAATTTTACACAAGTACGTTCTTCAAAACGAACATTAGTTAATCGTGAGAAAAGTGAAAAGGTGGTAAATTGCCCAGAATAGTCTTGATAACGAACTACTGACATTTCGAGCGAAGCCCTTCATCAGAGTAAAATGTTATGAAGTGCTCCGCTTGAAACGTATTTCGTTATTAGGGAGTTTAAGAAAACACGACTACGACAACGGCAACGTGTTTGAACAATATAATTTTATGTCATATACAAAGAGCTTTTGCAAATAACGGTCCCAAGAGTAATTTAACACCATAGTAACCCCCCAGTCTGCTAAAACGGTTGTACTGTAGTTAGAGTCTGTAGTATACGATCCCAAATGATCAACTACACGTGTTGGTAAGTTTGATTCAAGTCAAATATGTTGACGTTTTTTCAGTGCTCTTGTGGCAATACCTTGGGCCTATATGTATATATAACAATGACTTATTATAATTTTTCGTTAAACAGTTTTTACCATGCAAACGTTCTCAATAAAAAGTGCATGTGAAACAATGGATGATTTTGTATATTATTCTTGGGAGTGTTGGCTGATAAAAAATTTCAACCCTGTTTAGTAAACGATTTTAAAATATGAGGACAATTATTAGACGCGTGCATGCTGGACGATTATACTGTAGGTTATAATCCCCGCGATAACTTAGCCTTGGCAAATTCTTCGTTAAAATACAGGAAAAGCGATTATAAGATGAGGGAAATTGGAAGAAAAACACTGATTATTGCTTTATTTCGACAAAATGCTGCTTTCCTCGTGGGATATCATCATCAACGAAATATGTAGAAATCACATTTTCCACAGCTTCGAGAAGACGTTTAATCGAAGATCAGACGGTTCGAGAGTATATTCGTATTTCTGGTTATACTCCTGACTAGCTGAATCAGTCTTCTGGGACTGATTGGAGTTGACACACGGCTTTATAACGCGTTTTGGTCATTCTTATACTGAATTTTGACGACTATATTACCAGAATATGGCAACAGCCAATGAACATCTAAGATTTTCCTTGCTATATAATTAGCATAACTGCATATTCGTCCATTCTCGTTGGATTGTGCAGGTTCACTATTAAAACTATTCTCAGCAGTTTATCATCTTTTCACTTTGCTCTATCTAAAAAACACTTCCTACGCAGCACTCAATGATTAATCGTGTTCAGCTTCGTACCAGTAGCATGGGCTGGGTCAGCATCTTTCTGTAATAACTGCAGTCTAGCGAGAACCAGCATGTATTCTTTCTCGAGATCACCAATCTCCAACACTGTCACACGACGTCTAGGCTTGGGGACCATGGTCGTGTAGGCTTCTTCACCTTCTTCGTCCCCTTGTTTACGTTTCGGCGACATATTCGAACCTTCCAAACTCTGAAATTAAGGAATAAAGGATATTGATTGAACTATTCAATACACTGCCTACGCAACACTCTACTTTATTACAGTCTACTATTACTAAAGACTTGAAACTGATCTCAAAATACTCATTAATAATGCATGACGAAAACACAAAAGAAATCAATACCGTAGCAGTGGTTGTAAATCGGATACAGCATCGTCCTGATTTACATAAACTTTAGCTTCGATTTTCTCGGCTAAACCAGACCGTAGATGCATTTGTATTTTAAGAAAGATACGGCTCGCTTGCAGCTCGCCTTGTAAATCAGATACAGCTCGGCTGCTCATGCTGTATCTGTTACTCACAGCTTTAGTTTACCTTCTGGTCTCTGCGATCCATTGGCTTCACAATCCAAGAATTCTTGGGGTCCAAGAGTCGAAGGGAATTCATTGTAGTTAGATAACATTTAGCCTATGATAACAACAAAAATGTGAAACTCAAGTTCATTGAAAGGAAGAAATGAAAGAAGAGGAGTGGAACGAAGAAAAGAGGAGAGAGAGAGACAACTTTATTTCATTATGGTAATTTCACCAATTACAAGAATTGTTTTAGATGGAAGCCGTATGGATTAAAACAAATTATGATAAAAAAAATATTCAAAATTATATACATTAATTAAATTATTAAAACTATTTACACTTATAACATTCCTAATGGACCTTTTCACCAATAGCGGCGCCATCTTGAATTCGCAATGCATTGTGGTCTATCCGGGGTAATAAGCTCAATTGCTTAGTGTTGAGACACAATGCGGTAATTTTTTCTTGATAAACACTTTCATGGCAACAATGTCTAGATATGATCGTTTTCATATTGGTAAAAGCAATAATTCTCGTACGTACATTTGTCATGAATCTAACCTTAAACGTCCGAGAATTGTTGCTTTTACCAATACGACAATTATTATATTTAGATATTGTTGCCACGAAAGTATTTATAAAGAAAAAAATACCGCATTGTGTCTCAACACTACGCAATCGTCCTTTTAATGGAGCTTGCTACCCTGGATAGACCATAATGCTTTGCGAATTCAAGATGGCGCCGCTATAGGCGAGTTTCAGGGTGTTGCGCGCATCATTTTTTCAAACAACTTGCAAGCTCCCCTCAAAGTAAACATACTGTTGGAAATAAACAAAATATAGATACAGTTTCTGGAGGTTTAACACTGTTATTCTGCTGTTGATAGCAAGTCTGTTTGCCATTGCTTACTTTGTGGAGAGCCCGCCAAGAGCCCGCCAATTCATTTGCAAAATGATGCGCGCACAATACCCTGAAAGTTGCCTATTGGTGAAAAGGTCTACTGTTGATGGTTGAGGAGAAGAGGAAAAAAACATGAGAAGAAAAAATTAGAGTGAACAGGTTGAAAAAGTGAAATGCAAAGAAGATTGTCGCAGAGTAGAGCAAAACTTAAATTAGTTCATCCATACCAATATAAACTTATGGAACTATTATAGTAAGGTTTGAGTACTGCCGAAATTATTGAACATAGTTTCTAACGTTTCAAGCGAAGGCTCTTCGTCAGACAGAAAGGCCATAACTAACAGTGTTTAACTGGAAACTTACTGTTACAACGCGACTTGTAGACCAACAAGTACTTGTAACCGAGCGGTTAAAACTCGTTCCTGGAGGACTGGGCACAGTCTAAGGTATAAGTACCTTAATTAACCTTGCTCCGCTATCTGAGTTCTAGTGGCTCAATGGTTAGAGCGTCTGGCTAGCATTCAGAAGGTTGTGGGTTCGAGTCCCGCTTAGAGCTCAGAGTTTTTCTGAGTATTACTAACTAACACAGCTTGTACAGCAAACAACTGATAATTATTGATGTCAGATCGGTTCAGAAAAATGTAGCGATCCCTGATACAGCATGTTGCAGTATCAGCTATGATACACCTATGATATTATATCTGTATCATACCTGCAGCTACAACAGACTGTTCAGAACAGATTCTGTCAAACTGTATCAGCCCAACACGGTCAGTGCTGTATCAGTTTGATATAACAGACTGAACAGGTATGTTGTCTACGGAGCTGTCGCAGTCTGTTAGAAATTCTAACTAAATGTTTATACATCAGCGCTGGTACATTCTGTAGCTGTCAGGCTGCATCAAGGGTCGCTACATTTCTCTGAACAGATCTGATATCAGAGCTGATCCGACTGTGCGTTTTTACGCGTGTACGCAGCACACTACTTTTATTTCGCTGTTTCCAATATAAACTTACTTGTTTCTGAAGACTCTGCAAGCCTGGCAATTCCTGCGCAAGTCTCATTCCATATTCGTACATAGTACTAGCAGCTAAAACCAAGAGAACATCACAACATAAACCTTCTACTGTATACTAACGTTTTCTCAAAATAAGACAGAATTGTTTTTATCGAATGTTAGTCTTTTTTACCTTTTCTGTAATTTCCACGAAAAGTATGAAAAGCGTAGAGTAGTTGGTAGTAAGTGTGAGTTGCTATGTCCACCGTCCGTGCGTGATATTCAATAATACTGACAACCTGGAATGGAAATGCGCAAGTTTGGGCAAGTAAGAATTGAAGGAGGAAACACACCAACAAGCTAGCTAATCAACCAATGAACCTGATAGATAGACAGACAGACAGACAGACAGACAGACAGACAGACAGACAGACAGACAGACAGACAGACAGACATGACATGACATGACATGACATGACAGACATGACATGACATGACATGACATGACAGACATGACATGACATGACAGACATGACATGACATGACATGACATGACAGACATGACATGACATGACATGACATGACATGACATGACATGACAGACATGACATGACATGACATGACATGACATGACATGACATGACAGACATGACATGACATGACATGACAGACGTGACATGACATGACATGACAGACATGACAGACATGATATGACAGACATGTGACAGACATGATATGACAGACATGACATGACATGACATGACAGACATGACAGACATGATATGACAGACATGTGACAGACATGACAGACATGACAGACATGACAGACATGACAGACATATGACAGACATGATATGACAGACATGATATGACAGACATGACATGACATGACAGACATGACAGACATGATATGACAGACATGTGACAGACATGATATGACAGACATGACATGACATGACATGACATGACATGACATGACAGACATGACAGACATGATATGACAGACATGTCACAGACATGACAGACATGACAGACATGACAGACATGACAGACATGACAGACATGATATGACAGACATGACATGACATGACATGACAGACATGACAGACATGACATGACATGACATGACAGACATGACAGACATGACATGACATGACAGACATGACATGACATGACAGACATGACAGACATGATATGACAGACATGTGACAGACATGATATGACAGACATGACATGACATGACATGACAGGCATAACATGACAGACATGTGACAGACATGACAGACATGACAGACATGACAGACATGACAGACATGACAGACATGACAGACATGATATGACAGACATGACATGACATGACAGACATGACAGACATGACAGACATGACATGACATGACATGACATGACAGACATGACATGACATGACATGACAGACAGACATGACATGACATGACAGACATGACAGACATGACATGACATGACAGACATGACATGACAGACATGACATGACATGACATGACATGACAGACATGACATGACATGACATGACAGACATGACATGACATGACAGACATGACAGACATGACAGACATGACAGACATGACAGACATGACAGACATGACAGACATGACATGACATGACATGACAGACATGACATGACATGACATGACAGACAGACATGACATGACATGACAGACATGACATGACATGACATGACATGACAGACATGACATGACATGACAGACATGACAGACATGATATGACAGACATGTGACATGACATGACATGACATGACAGACATGACATGACATGACATGACAGACAGACATGACATGACATGACAGACATGACATGACATGACATGACATGACAGACATGACATGACATGACATGACATGACAGACATGATATGACAGACATGTGACAGACATGACATGACATGACAGACATGACAGACATGACATGACAGACATGACAGACATGACATGACATGACATGACAGACATGACAGACATGACATGACATGACAGAC
Organism: Corallium rubrum; assembly: GCA_964035015.1. NCBI lineage: Eukaryota > Metazoa > Cnidaria > Anthozoa > Scleralcyonacea > Coralliidae > Corallium > Corallium rubrum. Next base: position 13,156,528 of record OZ036003.1, read on the forward strand.
ATGACATGACATGACAGACATGACAGACATGACATGACATGACAGACATGACATGACATGACAGACATGACATGACATGACATGACATGACATGACAGACATGACATGACATGACAGACATGACATGACATGACATGACATGACATGACAGACATGACAGACATGACAGACATGACAGACATGACAGACATGACAGACATGACAGACATGACAGACATGACAGACATGACAGACATGACAGACATGACATGACATGACAGACATGACATGACATGACAGACAGACATGACAGACAGACATGACATGACATGACAGACATGACATGACATGACATGACAGACATGACATGACATGACATGACAGACATGACATGACATGACAGACATGACAGGCATGACATGACATGACAGACATGACATGACATGAGACATGACATGACATGAGACATGACATGACATGACATGACATGAAATGACATGACATGAAATGACATGACATGACAGACATGATATGACAGACATGTGACAGACATGACATGACATGACATGACAGACATGACAGACATGATATGACAGACATGTGACAGACATGTGACAGACATGACATGACATGACATGACATGACATGACATGACAGACATGACAGACATGACAGACATGACATGACATGACAGACATGACATGACATGACATGACAGACAGACAGACATGACATGACATGACAGACATGACAGACATGACATGACAGACATGACAGGACATGACAGACATGACATGACATGACAGACATGACATGACATGACATACATGATATGACATGACATACATGACAGACATGACAGACATGACAGACATGATATGACATGACATGACAGACATGACATGACATGACAGACATGACATGACATGACATACATGACAGACATGACAGACATGACATGACATGACATGACATGACATGACATGACATGACATGACAGACAGACAGACAGACAGACAGACAGACAGACAGACAGACAGACAGACAGACAGACAGACAGACAGACAGACAGACAGACAGACAGACAGACAGTTCAACTACATTCACAAATGGTTTTCAGCAATAACCTCCTCCAGTAGATTGACGTAAGGATACTCGACTAACTCTTGACGTTTACCACGTTCACAAAGTACCACAACAAAACGATGAAGGCAATCTCGCTTTCTGAAATTGACATATATCTTGGGTTAGTGGCTCAAGAGGCTTAACTCCAAAAGCTGATTAACAAAGCAGGAAATGTAGAAAAAAGCACACACAAACGCTATATATTCTCGCTACTGAATAATATCCTCTTCATGTGCACACGAGAGAGCATAGAAAACAAAGTAGCAATGTTATAACAATTTACGAAATATAGTAAGGTTAGATATACTGCCAAAAACGTTTCTCTCTGACGAAGGGTCTTCGCTCGAAACGTTAGACTCCTACGTTCTCTGTTTCGGCAGTATATCTAACCTTACTATATTTCGATTGTTGTTTCTACACTGCCCACGCAGCACGCTACTTTTATAATAACAATTTACCTTTCTATATCTGGGTTAGAAGTAATAGCTGCGTACGCTTCATCATTGTGTCCAAGCTCCAGATGATGTTTGAAAATATTTGACCAAATAATTGGCTAGATTAAGTATCAAGAAAAAAAGCTAACGCAACAAGCTAAAAGTGTATAAAGAAGGTCAAAACATAAAAAACCCCAGAAAATGGTCGCCCGGGTTTATATACAGACTGCTACAAACACGGGAGTGAGTTGGAAGAGCAGTTCTCACACGTCACTGATGGTATCGAGTCGCAGCAAGCTGGACCAGACTTTATTATATACAACATAAACAACCCAACTCATCACACTTACAGTCACTGCCATCCTAACAAATAATCCGAACAATTAACAACTCAATCCTACGCGTGCAATGTCACTGTGAGTTCATGCTACTATCTATACATGTTACAGAACTGTTCCATCGAGGCCACGTTCTACCATTTGTAAATGGGTGGGCAGGGGGTGGGGAAACAACGTCTGGTCACAGCGAGCAACAAGAAAAAAGTGATCATATAACACTTCGGTTCTCTCTAGAACCCAGCCCCCCAAAAGGGGTTAGTAAGTATAGTTGTCTCCACTCCACTCTCTACTCCCCTCCCTGCTCCTCTCCCCTTACCCTACCCTATCCCACCCTACCCTACCCTACTCTACTCTACTCTACTCTACTCTACTCTACTCTACTCTACTCTACTCTACTCTACTCTACTCTACTCTACTCTACTCTACTCTACTCTACTCTACTCTACTCTACTCTACTCTACTCTACTCTACTCTTAATAACACTTCGGTTCTCTCTAAAACCCAGCCCCCCAGTTCCTCCATTTCTCGCCTCTTTCATACTTCAGCCGGCGAGAAATCTTACTCCTTACCAAACTTTTCTCGTCCTTTTCAGCCACACTCAATGCAATATCAGCAACTTTAAGAACATACTCTGGAGCGCCAAACTGCTCGAAAAGACGCATAACCTAAATTACAAAAAGAAGATACTCCATAAAAAGATCAATTCTACGAGCAAACAGCTCTAGGGAAACCCTCTGGACAGGAATAAGTTAAAACGAGAGATCGTCAGTTCTGTTTCTAAACATTTGGCGGTGCTTCGTACCTTGACATAATATTGTACAGCTCGCTGGTTCTCATTATCGGATTCGTACATCAACAACTTGTTAAATATTGGTTCTTCTTCGTCTAAATCACCACCAAATAATGATTAAATTAATGGATATATAGAGGATATTACATGGCCGTGCGGAAATACGAATTTTATTTTCGAGTGTTGGCGAGTGAGCGAAGCGAACGAGTGAGAGATATAAACAACACGAGAAAATAAAATTCGTATCTCCGCACGGCCATATAATTGTTTATTATATTGATATCGATAAACTATAAAGAATATATATTATATAACACTTCTATTTGCAAAATACTCAACACATTACAACAGATTAGCCGTAAGTTTTGAAAGCATTTTTCACAAGAATTTCCGTAGTTTGCAGAACAAAGCGTAGCACAGGTAAATAATTTAGAATGAATACAATTTTGTTTACGCTAATAAAGAGTTACGAAGCGGATTCTTAGTGCTGACGCCATCGATATCTTCACGGAGATATCACTTTTTCGCAACAAAAGAAAACCTGGTATTTCATCGATATCTATATAATAAAGAATTATATTATCTTCATGCACCTTGTTAAAATACGTACAAATACTGAAATACATAACTAAATACACCCAAGAACCACTATGTTGCAGTATTTAGAAAAGCTTACATCAAATACCTAAATGATGAATAGCTTCCACAAAGCAATCAAAAGCCTTTGAGTAATCACCAAAAACCAAATGGGACTGTCCTTGTAGGAATGAGCGACTTGAGCGTCCTCCAGTACACCACGAACCCAGAACAAAACAATATTCAAGCAAGGTTTCAAACTGACCCTTTGTAACGAGATACTCAGAGAAAAACACACTTGGTCTATCCGGCCATCTCGTACGAAATTAAGGTGCAAGAACTGGAGGTCCTTTTTCAAGGATTTGCATGCATGGGTATATGAGAGGCATGTGTGGCACAAGCAGTTAGCGCGCTGCCTCTCACCGCTGAAGATAAGCCACGTCGAAAGGGGTTAGTACTCGCGGATGGGTGACCAACTTAGCTTCGTGTAAGTATAGTTGTCTCCACTCCACTCTCTCCTCTCCTCTCCTCAACTCCACTCTACGCAACTCCACTCCACTCTACCCAACTCCACTCTACTCTACCCAACTTCACTCTACTCTACCCAACTCCACTCTACTCTACCCACTGTATACTCTATACTCTGTACTGCTCTGTACTACTCTGTAGTTTGTAGTCTCTACTCTACTCTACTCCACTTCACTTCACTCCACTCCACTCTACTCTACCCAACTCCACTCCACTCTACCCAACTCCACTCCACTCCACCCAACTCCACTCTACTCTACTCCACTCCACTCCACTCCACTCCACTCTACTCCTCTACTCCACTCTACTCTACTCCACTCCACTCCACTCCACTCCACTCCACTCCACTCCACTCCACTCTACTCCACTCCACTCTACTCCACTCCACTCTACTCTACTCTACTCTACTCTACTCTACTCTACAATATGTCACAAGGATACAGCAGTAGATTTAAAGCATCTAGAGCGTTAAATATAGCGGTCTTAAACGAACCACGAATCATGCCATCAACATCCTTCAGATTCTTGGGCAAGAGCAATCTCATTTGATGGCCCCCACTTCCCGACAGAAACAGCTCGAGTACTGTACAACTCATACTTTCTGAAAGATACAGAAAATAAGAAATAAAAAAATAGAATACCCGTGCACTTCTGAGAAAAAACAACTTTTAAGATTCGCTAGTGAGTAGCATATCTTGAAAATATTTGAAAATTCACTTTCAAAACCTGTGAAGATTTGCTGGTGACAAGAGAATCTTCATTTCCTTTTTAAGTTGTGAATACTGTTTTCGTCTTCGAAGTTTACCGTTACATTACCTGTGTCGCTTCTTGTTTAAAGCAGTTCGCCTGTCATTTATCGTGTTTTAGGTAAAAAAAAAAGCTTCAAAGAAAACCAGCAGTGTTGTATTGTTCGAGATATTTAAATGAAGATACCTAGTTCTCTTTTATTTGTTTTCAAATCAATTTAGAAATTTTCCCGCCAAAACTTACAGACGCTCGGCAACCAATCAGCTTGCATCGTTTTGCGTACGGACCGGGTAGAAAAAGGTCAGCGGTTATTACTATATTTATAAGCATGATGTAATTTTAACATTTTATTCTAACTCTTTATTACTTAAGTTTCTCAGTCTCTAGAATCATTGTAAATAGATATTTTATCAATATCGTACATATGTAATGCGCATCTGAATACATTTGTAGAGATTTGCGCAATATAAATTAATAGTAAATTAACTATGGAAGAGAGGGCCCAGACCTCTCATTCATTAGGTAATACAAGTGGCCTGCAGTCCAGTCATGGATATATGTCAGTGGTAAGAGCGGCTGGAGATGTTTCTAGGACTTCTAGTGCAAAGTCATGTATACTAGGAAATAGGACTAACCTGGTACAATTGCTGTTTCCACATTGGACACGTCTGATATTTCGAGCGCAGCAAGTTGTTTCAGATTACTTTCGCTAAAACGTGCGTAAAGATGGTTGTAAGTGACCAGACACATCATAACTGACGTAGAATATGAAGCCCCGTATCATCTTATGTCGTGCCATTTCATCTCATCCCGTCATCCCATCCCATCACATTATATCTCATCCCATCCCATCATATCTCATCTCATCGCAATCCTCCCATCACATGCCATCATATTTCATCTCATCTCATCCCATCCCATCACATCCCATCCCATCCCATCATATCTCATCCCATCTCATCTCATCTATCTCATCTCATCTCATCTCATTTCATTTCATCTCATCCCATCATATCTCATCTCATCGCAACCCTCCTATCATATCTCATCTTATCCCATCCCATCCTATCGTATCCCATCTCATCCCACCTCACCTCAACCCATCCCATTTCATCTCATCTCATCCCATCTCATCCCATCTCATCCCATCTCATCCCATCTCACCTCATCTCATCCCATCCCATCCTATCCCATCTCATCTCATCCCATCTCAGCCAGGCTCGCACATATACACGTGAACAGTCTAATAACGTCACTCATAATCAACAACTTCCTCGACTTACAGAGCATTGGGCGGGGTAGGAACAACAGACTGTTGTGACATCCAATGTAAACTGTGAAAAGCACGTAACAAATACGCAGCCCGAGGAAGATGCGATGACGTCACTGTATAACTCCCAAGAGAATACAGCCCTGCCTACAAAAAAACCCAAAGAAATCTCCGCGATAACTGAAAAAAATCATGAAATATCCTCCTTGGCAGCACAGTATAACTATATATAGGCTATTCATGTATAAGAATGCTTCGTGAGGTATAGATCGTTTTCATCTGATGTCACGGCGGCCATATTGGTGTACCAAAACAATGAAATGGCGGCCATATTGGTGTACGGCATGGGAATTAGCTCTTTCTTATTCAAATATTTCGTATTGTTTCACCACCCCAATTGGGGCCACCGATCACGTGAGTGAAAACGATCTATTAACAGTAATTATAAAATAAGGTGTCCTCTACGCACGCTCTGATTGGCTGGGCTCCGTGCATCTATAAGAGTATGAAGATCATGAATGACGTAAAATGGCGTGGAGTGATGTAGGATGGCGTCACCTGGCGGGAAAATTCGGCGAACATTCAAAACTATCCCACTTTTAGCTTGTTTTTTCTTATTATTTTATATGTACACTTATAAAGGTTCGTTTGACGTCATTTGAACACGAAAGAAGTGTAACGTCAAACGAACCTTTATAAGAGTACATATGCACGGAGCTTTATGTTTTATTTGTTAATCAGAGTAAAACATGAAATACTCTAAGCCCTGCGCTAAACGTCGCACAACAGACGAATTTAATTCAGACGAATTTAATTGTTTGAATTTTATTCGATTAAACTGCGACGTATAACTCGATTAAACTCGACTCACGAATTAAATTCATCTGGGTAATTAAATTCGTCTGAGTCAGACGGATAATGCGCACTAGGCGAATTTGTTCGCGCGAAGCGAATTCTCCGGCAATATGATTGGCAAGTAAGAAAATTGGCGCCAAAACTAGCAGCACCAACCAATTACATTGCATGAACGGGTATTTCGATTCGATTCGCGCGAACAAATTCGCCTAGCGGAGAACGGGCTTTACACGACGAATTATCGTCGCGTCGAATTAAATGTTTCTCTTCTATATCTGTGACAATTCGGCGCCATGTTTTCAAGAAATTGTTTTCAGGCTCACGGGTCCAAGTAAAAACCATTAAATTCGACTGAAATTCGACGTTTAACTTGACGTCGCATTTACGTCACATTACCGACGAAGGGGTGTTGGTGGCACAGTGGTTAGCGCACGTGCCTTTCACCTCTGCGACCCGGGTTCAATTCCTGCTCTCATCAGTTATCTGATTAAAATTTCACCTTGGCCGCATGTGAGAAAAGTGCTTCCAGTTTGATTCTACCAAACATCGCAGGTTTCCTCCGGGTACTCTGGTTTCCTAATGTAGAAACACTGGACCAATGAGGGATGGCCCTTATACTGGACCTCTAGGGAGAACAGTTAGCTTTTAACAGGCCTAATAAAAGGCTCCGCTCCAAATGTCTGTACTTCGTTACTAAAATTTGTTGTGTGTGTGTGTTGATTACCAAGGTTGAAGTGACTAATATTAACCTATACTTTTATCAACTGTGAAGGGATTTGAACGTTGTTAAAAGGTAACTTTAATAAAAATAGTGTAATAAAAGTAGCGTGCTGCGTAGGCAATGTAGAAACAACAATCGAAATATAGTAAGGTTAGATATACTGCCGAAACAGAGAACGTAGGAGTCTAACGTTTCGAGCGAAGGCCCTTCGTCAGAGAGAAACGTAAAGAGTGTAGACAAACAACGAGCTTATATACGAAAGGTAATCATGCGACCGAAAATAAGCCAATCAGATAAAAATGACAATAACAAACTGATAATAAGATGTGAAAAAGTAGCCAATCAAATCAAAATACCAATAACAAATCGATAATGAGATGAGAAAGACATTTGCTCTTCATACCGTCGATGAGCAATCGACGGTATGAATAGCAAATGTCTTTCGCATCTATTATCAGTTTGTTATTGTCATTTTTATCTGATTGGCTTATTTTTGGTCCCATGATTACCTTTCGTATATAAGCTCGTTGTTTGTTTACACTCTTTACGTTTCTCTCTGACGAAGGGCCTTCGCTCGAAACGTTAGACTCCTACGTTCTCTGTTTCGGCAGTATATCTAACCTTACTATATTTCAACTTTAATAAAACTTACTCTGGCGCTTAGTCTGGCAATGATGTGCATTAATATAAGGAGATCTCTACATAGAGATATTCTTGACTTGCTTTGCTGTCCCAGAGAGCTTGAAAGAATACGAACTGAAACACTACTTGCAAACAGTCGTCTTAAGTTGAGATGCTGAGCGGAAACATCTGCACCTAAAATGTGAGTTGAACGACTTAGAGGGAGACGCGTACGATGACGCTTCCTTGATTTTTGCGCGTATTTTATTATTTTAGCTTCACTTCATCTCCCTTCACTTCACTTCACTTCACTTCACTTCACTTCACTTCACTTCACTTCACTTCACTTCACTTCACTTCACTCATTTCACTTCACTTCACTCCACTTCACTTCACTTCACTCCACATCACTTCACTCCACCTCACTTCACACCACTCCACAACACTTCACTTCATCTCACTTCCACTCCACTTCACCTCACCTCACTTCAATCCACTTCACTTCACTCCACTCCACGTCACTTCACGAGTCATACGTGCAACTTACCCATTGCGTCCATATCCTCATCTTCCAAATCTTTTCCAACATCTAAGACATCCAAAACAATTTCGATACACTCGACAAGATTTTGAATTTTCTGTAACCTATCGAGATCAATTGACAGTGAGTGTGTGAGTGAGTAGGTGAGTGAGTGAGTGAGTGAGCGAGTAGGTGAGTGAGTGGGTAGGTGAGTGAGCGGGTAGGTGAGTGAGCGGGTAGGTGAGTGAGCGAATACGTGAGTAAGTAAGCGAGCGAGTGAGTGAGTGAGTAAGTGAGTGAGTAAGCGAATACGTGAGTAAGTAAGTGAGTGAGTGAGTGAGTGAGTGAGTGAGTGAGTGAGTGAGTGGTGAGTGAGTGAGTGAGTGAGTGAGTGAGTGAGTGAGTAAGTGAGTGAGTGAGTGAGTGAGTGAGTGAGTGAGTGAGTGAGTGAGTGAGTGAGTGAGTGAGTGAGTGAGTGAGTGAGTGAGTGAGTGAGTGAGTGAGTGAGTGAGTGAGTGAGTGAGTGAGTGAGTGAGTGAGTGAGTGAGTGAGTGCATGAGCGAGTGAGGCTGTACGTTGAGCGAGTGAGTGTGTGAACATCAGCATACTCCACACCCACAAATTTTACCTCATTTCTATTTCCATCACAAACTGTTTCTCTTGGATAGATTCGTTTTTCGAATTTGGTAAATCTTGAACAACCAAAACGCCTGCTATATCTTGAGTTATTGTAGTAGGATCGTAGCCGTGCATCAACTCATTTTCCACTAGACTAATATGCTCGGATGAAAGCTGCAAAAAATATGACTAGTTCTAACTAAAGCAAGAGCTACAGCAAGCTTAATTCTTTTTACAAATGCAAGCAAACATTTCAAAAACTTTATCATTGCATGTTTGATGTAATACCATGATCGCCTCGGATTCTTTTGTTCTCCGAGGGAATGTAAACGTCGTATTTCCCTCATTGCTCATGCAAGAGGGAAATTTTTCTTTGTCTTCTAATTTTCCCATGCGTGTCGATGAGGGAAAATTAGAAGACAAAGGAATCCTTTGTCTTCTTCTAAATTTCCCGCCTGAATATATTTTCTCTCATCAACATGCACGGGAAAATTAGATGCAACTTCTCTGATCAACCTTACCGTGTAAATTTCCTGTCGGTAAGATTCTCAAAGTTTTCCTCGGCGATCATAATATTACAAACTAATAACATGACTTGAGGAAAATTAGCGATTAAATTTCCCTTTGCCTCGGGAAGATTTGTAAAAAAAATTCACAAACCTTCCCTCAGCTGCGGGAAATTTAATCCGTAATTTCCTCAAGTCATGTTATTACTTATAATAATTTAATAAAGAAAACAAAACAGCATTTCATACCTGCTTTGTGACAAGCTGAATACATTTAACAAGGTTCTGGATATCATTTCTTTCTGTGTGATCTGGTCAGGAAAGGGATTGAATGATTCAGAAGTAAATATCAGGTCATTTAACATTCAACCCTAAATCGGCGATAATTTAGGACATACCTTCGATGGAAAGTGTATTTGCCAGCTTGACGAAAGTTTCTTCGGAGACTGGTTTCAAATAAAGTGTTTCCAAATCGTCACACGGCCGAAGAAATGATATGGCCTCCTAAACATGTTAAATGATTTAATAAAGCACCCCCAAACCATACCACAGCACAGCAAACCACACCGTACCATCTCACCACACCATAACATCTCAAACTAATTAATAATTCATGAGGAAAACACAAAGGAAATCAGTACCGTGTCGATGGTTTGGATATCGGAGGAAGAAATTACATAAATTAAGCAAACTTTTTCCCTGATTTTCTCTTAAAATACTGATTTGTTTGAGAAGCTATATCATACACTCGGAGGAGTGTTTCATCAGGAAATCCAAACACCTCGAAGTTTGTTCAAAAACCTCGGCTTCGTCTCGGTTTTCAGCAAACGTCTCAGTGTTTGGATATCCTGATGAAACGCACCTCCTCGTGTATGATATATTACATACCAAAACCATACCACACCACACCACACCACAGCTTACCATAACACAGCAAAACCATACCACACAACAGCATAACATACATACACCACACAATACTACACAATACCATACCATACCATACCACGTCACACTATCAAAATCATGGCATAGTGTACCACCCAAAAATCACATTACAATGTATCAAAGTGATCAAACTCCTGTGCTTCACATTGCAATACAGTACAATAAGCCACAACACAAGTTCCCTAAATACGCCTCCCGTCCACTGATCTCAAATAATAGACTCATTATACTGGACAGAGCATCCGGTGCTCGCTGTGAAGTCGGAATAAATTAGCGGCGGCCATTTCAGATGGGACCCACTTGGTTTTCATACAGCCACTTTTAAGTTCTCCCATAGCGACAGATACATGTCACAAAAATTTAGCTGGTTTTCGTTAAAAATCCGATCATTTAAAGCGAAAACCAGAGGCGAAAACTATGATTCAGCAATATTGTGGGTCCCACCGGATATGGCCACCGCGAGATTTTTAGCTTCACTTCCGACTTCAATTTTTGCCACGCGCGAAACAATAGATGCTCTATCCAGTATAATGAGTATATTATTTGAGATCAGTGCTCTCGTCCTCTTAGTACTGTACATGATCGTAATTTCGTATCACACATACATACAGTACTACTTTGCAACCATCAAACTCATTCATTCTTCATACATGACAAACTTAGCTAACAAACCTTTCGAATTATTGCAACGAGATCTGTGGTGACGTCCACAAACAAACCCAGTGGCTTGTTTGCAACCTAAAACAAGATTATCAGATTTCTTTCAATATAATAGGACACTTCAATTCCAAAAAATTCAAACAACTCTGTATACACCGTATGCAAGACAAAAAGTCGGATCATATGTAATAATATACGCGCAAAATTTCTCCCTGATATATATATATATATATATATATATATATATATATATATATATTATTATTTTATCAACAATGAATATAACTTAACGGCAATGAACTAATGAAATAGATCGTTCTTAAATCCTTCAAAAACTAAAAAAATAATAGGCTATCATCTTGTGTTTTTTGATATACTGCTGCTTGGGGTTTAAACATTAACTAACTAACTTCTAAGGAATAAAAGCACTTTCGTTACCTCGTGATATTGCACAACACATGCATAAAACCGTGACCACATCTGAAGTTGTAAATCCGAAAATTCGTTGTGTAAAAGTTCGCTTCCATATGCAGAACTTTGAACCTAAACAACAATAAGAAATATTACAATATTATTAAAGAGTCTTTTTTTTGTCAAACTACATCTTTAGAGACATGTTAAATAAAAAGAAAAAAAGCAGAATGATCTGTGGACTCACTGACTTCACTATCCCGAAAAAAAATAAAATGGATAGTACCTGACTATCTACCAAAGCAATGACTTGTTCTTTCAAGTATGTTTTTCTTACAGTAGGCAACGGTCGTCGAGAAGTGCTGTCGAAAATCTATGAAGAAGTTGTTAGTGAAAGATTAGAATGAGAAATAGAAAATGCAGGTTGATTGAAAAAAAAGAGAAGAAACAGGAAGCAATGTGGATGTAGAGAAAGAAAAGAAGGAAAAAGATAGTTGGAAAAAAAGGGAGGAAGGAAGGAAGGAAGGGAGGAAGGAAGGAAGGAAGGAAGGAAGGAAGGAAGGAAGGAAGGGAGGGAGGAAGGAAGGTAGGCAGGAAGGAAGGAAGGAAGGAAGGAAGGAAGGAAGGAAGGAAGGAAGGAAGGAAGGAAGGAAGGAAGGAAGGAAGGAAGGAAGGAAGGAAGGAAGAAAGGTAGGAAGGAAGGAAGGAAGGAAGGAAGGAAGGAAGGAAGGAAGGAAGGAAGGAAGGAAGGAAGGAAGGAAGGGAGAAAAGAAGGAAGGAAGGAAGGAAGGTAGGAAGGAAGGAAGGAAGGAAGGAAGGAAGGAAGGAAGGAAGGAAGGAAGGAAGGAAGGAAGGAAGGAAGGAAGGAAGGAAGGAAGGAAGGAAGGAAGGAAGAAGGAAGGAAGGAAGGAAGGAAGGAAGGAAGGAAGGAAGGAAGGAAGGAAGGAAGGAAGGAAGGAAGGAAGGAAGGAAGAAGAAGGAAGGAAGGAAGGAAGGAAGGAAGGAAGGAAGGAAGGAAGGAAGGAAGGAAGGAAGGAAGGAAGGAAGGAAGGGAAGGGAAGGGAAGGGAAGGGAAGGGAAGGGAAGGGAAGGGAAGAAAGGAGGGAGGGAGGAAGGAAGGAAGGAAGGAAGGAAGGAAGGAAGGAAGGAAGGAAGGAAGGAAGAAAAGGAGGAAGAAAACAAGAAAGGATAAAAAGGAAAAGAAAAAAAGGGGGAAAAGGAAGGTAAGAAGGAATAAAGAAAGGAAAAAAAGAAGCAAGGGAGAAAAAGGAAGAAAGGAAGGAGAGGAGGACAGAGAGAAGGAAGAGAAGGAAAGATGGAAGAAAATAAGAAATAAATGGGGGGAAAAAGGAAGAAGAAAAGGAACAAAAAAGAGATGAAACATTTGAAAATAGAAAGACAGAAAGATGTGTCCCAAAATATCTCCCTAGCAAGCTGTACCTTGATAGCCTTATCAATTGTGTTCTTGGAAAACCTTCCAGGATAAAATATATATTCAAGATATGCTTCCTGGAATAAAATATATGGATGAATTAAGACACAAGGAGGGTTTAAAGTGCCTATGAAGCGAAAATTATTATTGTCTTAAATGAAAGAATTCTCAAAACGACAAAGTAACATCTTTTGCACATCTTCGTTTCCGTGCCTCGTTGTTGAGATATTTCAGTTTAAACACTTTGACGTCACACGTGTATAATGAGTTATCAGAGAAGGTTCGGTATCTTTGCTATTATCAAACGAAATCAATATTACAAAGATGTATGTCTAATGCTGTATGCGAAATAGACGCACAGGATCGGCTTCGAAGTGATTTCGTTTGATAATAGCAAAGATATAGAACTTTCTCCGATAACTCATTATACACGTGTGATGTCAAAGTGTTTAATTTGCATATTAAAGAAACTGAAATATCTCAACAACGAAGCACGGAAACGAAGATCTGAAAAAGATGCTACGTTGTAGTTTTAAGAGTTCTTTCATTTAAGACAATAATAATTTTCGCTTCATAGGAACTTTAAGTATTGTGATGCTGATTATTGATGGACCCACATTGTAACCAATGTACTCTCAACTTACTCGTGGTTCTTGCTGGTCCAGAATGGGTATTTCTGACAGGATTTCACTTTCAAGAAAAACCTTCTGCCAACCACACAGCGATGGTTGTGAGCTACAGGTAAAAGTAATTTGTAATTTAAATTAAGGTAATAATTGTCAGTTGTTTGCTGTACAAGCTGTGTTAGTTAGTAATACTCAGAAAAACTCTGAGCTCTAAGCGGGACTCGAACCCACAACCTTCTGAATGCTAGCCAGACGCTATAACCATTGAGCCACTAGAACTCAGATAGCGGAGCAAGGTAATTAAGGTACTTATACCTTAGACTGTGCCCAGTCCTCTAGGAAGGAGTCTTAACCGCTCGGTTACAAGTACTTGTTGGTCTACAAGTCGCGTTGTAACAGTAAGTTTCCAGTTAAACACTGTTAGTTAGTTTCAGAAATTGCAGCTTGATGTTAGTAATAATTGTCAGTTGTTTGCTGTACAAGCTGTGTTAGTTGGTAATACTCAGAAAAACTCTGAGCTCTAAGCGGGACTCGAACCCACAACCTTCTGAATGCTAGCCAGACGCTCTAACCATTGAGCCACTAGAACTCAGATAGCGGAGCAAGGTTAATTAAGGTACTTATACCTTAGACTGTGCCCAGTCCTCTAGGAACGAGTCTTAACCGCTCGGTTACAAGTAACACAGTTACTAACACAGCTTGTACAGCAAACAACTGAAATTAAATCTGCAATTTCTGAAATTAAATTAAGGTGTTAACTATACATGTGTAACAAGTTATATGTATGCTCAGATCTCATCTTAGACCATAGAACATTATCCCACTATTAGGGGTGTTGCTGGCACAGTGGTTAGTGCGCGTGCCTTTCACCTCTGCGAGCCCGGTTCGATTCCTGCACGGTGCAGTTATTTGATTGAAAAAATTTCACTTTGGCCGCATGTGAGAAGAGTGCTTCCAGTTTGACTCTACCAAACACCACAGGTTTCCTCTGGGTACTCCAGTTTCCTCCTGTAGTAACACTGGACCAATGAGGGCTGGGCCTTACTGGATCTCTGACCAGTATAAATAAGGTTAGTTTAGTTTAGACAAAGGACAATAGACAGTAGACAAAGAACAATGTAAGGTGGAGTTTCCGGACAAAGCCCAAGATAGTAATTGACCTGGTGTTAGATCAGGTGCTGTGTATGTGACCAGGTGGTTGCATGTAAATCAGTTTAAAGTGCTTATATCACTTGTGGGGTTTTAACGTATTTGAATAGAGCAGAAAAAATCAGTTAATAAGTTATTTTGCCATTTTTGATTTAGTCAAATAGTTCCTGACATATTGACTTCTGAACATGCCAATTCTCAAAAATTTCCGTCATTCATTTTAACACCTTGGGGGCCTGGGACTCAGGAATGAGTCAATCCAAAACAACTGTTTCAGCTTATTGATTCACAAATTAAAACACATATATTTGACTGAAAAATTGGAATGTAGAGCTCACGCCCGTTTTCCTGTACGCACGGGAGTTCCAACTAAGAAGATGGTCAGCTTAGGTCCCTGAGTCCCAGGCCCATGTGCTTAAAAATGAACGACGGAAATTTTTGACGAAAAGCCGAAATTGGCATGTTTAAAGGCTTATATCTCAGAAACTATTAAAGTAAATCAAAAACGGCAAAATAATATATTAACTAACTTTTTTTGCTCTATTCAAATACGTTAATTACGAGTGATATAAGCAGTTTAATGGATCATAACTTAAAGAGGAGTTCTTCAAAGCTCAGCACTTTACACATGTATTACAGAATCATCCTCAGAGACATGAGAAAATTTTTCATGATGTCTTACACTGCTAAAATCAACCGAAAAATTTCGGCTGACTCGAGCGGGATTTGAACTCGCACCTTCGGGATTCCGGTCCGCCGCTCTACCTGTTGAGCTATCGAGCCGCACAGGGATTGGAGGCGAGTTCTATCCAACTTAAGTGCACGAGATATTCTCGCGACAACTTAGATAGAACTCGCCTCCAATCCCTGTGCGGCTCGATAGCTCAACAGGTAGAGCGGCGGACCGGAATCCCGAAGGTGCGAGTTCAAATCCCGCTCGAGTCAGCCGAAATTTTTCGGTTGATTTTAGCAGTGTAAGACATCATGAAAAATTTACACATGTATATAATTACTATTATGGTTAGTCTAGCATGACTGAGAGATCAGCACCTTTCCACCAGAGTATACTGAACAATGGGAACTCCATCTTCAGACATCCACAGTGTCCATATTTGCTTAGATGTTACCACAAAGTCCACTAGGTTCCCCTAAAACCCAACATTAAAATAAACAAATAGACCATTCATGTTTTACACATTAAAAATAATATACGCTCAATACTATGGTACCCCCCCCCCCCGACACACACACACCTTAATCCTAATGACACCCATTATGCCAATGTAGTCAAGTACCAAGTACAGTAGGCAGTGTTTTAACATAATTACTAATAACTAATTAATAATTACTAAAATACTAATCTTACTTAATTACTAATCTAGTGAGGTGAGATTTAGCCTGGTACCCTGACCCAATCAAAGAATATGGGCCAGGTAACCACAAAGACTTCTGCTTTCCTATTGGTTAAAAATTTGCGCGTTTTTATTGGCTATGAGTAAAACTGCAATCGTCATAAGTGGATTTAGCCCTGATGATGCAAGAATGAAATTAGTGGTTACCTGGCCCATATTTCTTTTGAAATCGGGCCAGGGTACCAGGCTAGGCGAGATTTAGCAAGTTGTGCAATGCTTGTTTCCAGTTTGGGGTTGCCTATGCACTTCCCTTTCCACTATCTATGGTACTAAATTTCTCATTTCTATATTCTAAGGGCCCACAGCAATTGGTGTTTATCTGTTGTGGTGTCGCCGCCTTTCTCGTTTGTTATTTTTATAATTGCATATTTAGGAGTTTAAAATTTAGCATCTTTATATTGTTGTACTGTAATAGGCGAAGCATAATAAATAAATAAATAATTTTAATGAAATAATTCATGAGGAAAACACAAAGGAAAATCATGACCGTGAAATGTCTCTATATGTGATAGAGACACGATTGCCATTTTCGATGAACTTTTTCTTCGATTTTGCGGCTCAGACAACATCAATTTTCAAAATTGATTTCTATATGAGCTTGATTTCGTTTGATAATAGCAAAGATACCGAACCTTCTCTGATAACTCATTATTACATGTGTGACGTCAAAGTGTTTAATTTGCATATAAAAAAAATTGAAATATCTCAACAACGAGGCATGGAAACGAAGATCTGCAAAAGATGTTACTTTGTCGTTTTCAGAGTTCTTTCATTTAAGACAATAATAATTTTCCCTTCATAGGCACTTTAAATAGTACAACAAAACCTTAAAAGTGGTAAACTACTGGGATTTTTGAATATAAAATTTATTAGTTAGTACTGTACTTTGTCAGTCAGTTAACTCTTATAGAAATTAAGAAAGGTGCATGAACAACACACCATTTATCAAAAATGGATACCTTTGGAGCAAATAGGTTTGTGACAAGAACAAGAGTGATCTCTCCATCCATATTTATTGCTTCATAAATAGAAAACTAAATATTGAAAAACAAAAAAAAATCAGAATTCCAGTCTGAGGCAAATTCTTTAAACTGGAAAACCCATTCAAGTCCTCATTGTCAGCCTATGTGTAAGTGTCACTAGTATACCCCAGTACCTGGACATGCTGGCTAAGTGAAAGGAAGACACCAAGATATAGACTTTGCGAGACAGAATTTATTGCTTTCCTTAGCAAATGAGTTTGACCTGCAATAAATAATTTCAGATAATTTTTAACATTGAAGTCAATTCTTTTTTTAATAAAGTCTGTTCAAGAAATAATGTACATTAATTGTCTGCTGTACTCCACACTATCTGACTGTCTACCTGTCTTTGTCTGTCTGTCTTTGTCTGTCTGTCTGTCTGTCTGTCTGTCTGTCTGTCTGTCTGTCTGTCTGTCTGTCTGTCTGTCTGTCTGTCTGTCTGTCTGTCTGTCTGTCTGTCTGTCTGTCTGTCTGTCTGTCTGTCTGTCTGTCTGTCTGTCTGTCTGTCTGTCTGTCTGTCTGTCTGTCTGTCTGTCTGTCTTGTCTGTTATGTCTGTCTGTCTGTCTGTCTGTCTGTCTGTCTGTCTGTCTGTCTGTCTGTCTGTCTGTCTGTCTGTCTGTCAGTCTCTCTGTCATGTCTGTCTGTCTTGTCTGTTCTGTCTGTTCTGTCTGTCTGTCTGTCTGTCTGTCTGTCTGTCTGTCAGTCTGTCTGTCAGTCTGTCAGTCAGTCAGTCAGTCTGTCTGTCTGTCTGTCTGTCTGTCTGTCTGTCTGTCTGTCTGTCTGTCTGTCTGTCTGTCTGTCTGTCTGTCTGTCTGTCTGTCTGTCTGGTCTGTCTGGTCTGTCTGTCTGGTCTGTCTGTCTGGTCTGTCTGGTCTGGTCTGGTCTGGTCTGGTCTTGTCTTGTCCTGTCCTGTCCTGTCCTGTCCTGTCTTGTCTGTCCTGTCCTGTCCGTCTGTCCGTCTGTCTGTCTGTCTGTCTGTCTGTCATGTTTGTCATATCTGTCATATCTGTCAGGTTAATTGTGCAGCTACACTGTTCATACTGTACCTGAAATACCTTGGACATCAACATCAGGAATATCATCTACAAGGTTCTTTATTGCAATACATTCTTGATTCTAGTAATACATGTAAATAAATAATGATGTCTTGAGAAAGACAATGTACAGTATTATAGGAAATTGAGCAAAGTTTTAATTTACACTGATAAACCCACATTGGCTTAGTAACAGTACTAATTCCTGAAATTTTGCACTGGCCACCCCAAGTTGATTATATTCCTACAGATAAATGCTTATATTTAATACTGTCTGTCTGTCTGTCTGTCTGTCTGTCTGTCTGTCTCAATTAATTGTAATCGATTAATATCGATTAATCGTATTGATTAAATATGTCATGAATTAAATACAACATGTCTATGGTGGTTTGTCCATTCAAAGGAAAGGGGTGCTTTTATAAAATTTTTACTAAATTTGTTGGCGATTGCCTCCCTTGTTGTCGCCCAATAATTCAGTCACTATTCACGTTTTAAATCACTGTTTAATCACGGTTATAGATTGCGCACTCTCACAGTTCACACAAGAGACATGACAAGACAGAGATGATGTTTAGTTAACACTTGACACTCCTAAATGATACTGCGATACTATTGGCTAATCAGTTCATGAAAAATTGGTTTAACTAAGGCGTGTTCGTAATCAGTTATTACTTATCTGTTTAATAAAACAAGATTAAATCATTCTGGCATCATGTTGTGCAGGGTTGTTATCTAGATGACTGATTATTGTTAAGTATAATCGATTGTGAGGAAAAACGAAAAAATAATCAATTAATCGATTAGTTGGGAGCAGCTCTACTTAATACCATACCTGACAAGTCCAAATTCGTATTTTATAATCCTGACATAATGTAAACACATATGTTTGTCTTGAAATGGGATGAATTTCAATACTGACCACACTATCACTGGAAAAACCATCACCACTGAAAATTTAATATGTTTGAAAAAGTCAATAATATTAATTATTTTTTCTCCAACTATGTATAATACTGGACTGTACATATTTAATTTTTATCAGTTATTTTCCCCTCATTGTTATTAACCCATTGCTGCCTAGCTAGGCTGTCTTATGGTCCACCCTTTGAAAGTAAAGTTATATGGCATTTTCAGCTAGCTCAAGCAGGAATGGGTTAATCCTTCCATTCATTTAGCTTGTTACAAAATTTGAACAATTACCGCATGCGTGAAGGAACAAGACCACTCCAAAGTCGTTGCATCATGCCAGTGTGTTTCAATTCAAATTGTTCAATAGCTCCTAAACATAAAAAATAAAACTTTGTTGCTTAAATTGCTCACAATTTTGATGCAATATGACCATTACTATCTCAGACTGTCACAGTTTCTAAGAGGAATAGACTGTATTGCAATGTCTACTGTACTGAATTGCACTCTTAGTATTGTACAGAACTACACTACAATACACTACACACTACACTAACACTAACACTAACACTAACACTAACACAAACACAACACTACACTAACACTAACACTAACACTAACACTAACACTAACACTAACACTAACACTAACACTAACACTAACACTAACACTAACACTAACACTAACACTAACACTAACACTAACACTACACTACACTACACTATCTTATACTATACCATACCATAATATACTGTACTATACAGAAGTACAGGGCATCACACTACACTTCCCTATACTCTGTTCTACTCTACACCTCTACTCTACCGCACTCCACTCCACTCCACTCTACTCCACTCTTAGTTTACTCTATTCCACTCTTCACACTCCACACACTCCACAATCCACTCCACACTCCCCTCCCCTCCCACTCTCCCCGCACACTCCACGCACACTCCATGCACTCAGGCACACTCCACGCACACCCACACTCACATGCACACTCCACGCACACTCCACACACCCACACTCCATGCACTCACACTCCACGCACTCACACTCCACGCACTCACACTCCACACACACTCCACGCACCCTCCATGCACACTCCACGCACACTCCATGCACACTCACACTCCACGCACACTCACACTCACACGCACTCCACACACACCATACACCCTCCATGCACACTCACACGCACTCCACGCACCCTCCATGCACTCTCCATGCACACTCCACGCACTCACACTCCATGCACACTCCACACACCCTCCATGCACACTCACACGCACTCCATGCACACTCCACGCACCCTCCATGAACACTCACACGCACTCCACGCATACACCATACACCCTCCATGCACACTCACACGCACTCCATGCACACTCCACGCACCCTCCATGCACTCTCCATGCACACTCCACACACACTCACACGCACCCTCCATGCACACTCCACACACACTCCACGCACCCTCCATGCACACTCCACGCACACTCACACGCACCCTCCATGCACACTCCACACACACTCCACACACCCTCCATGCACTCTCCATGCACACTCCACTCACACTCCACTCCTCCCCACCCTGCCCCGCACCACCCCACCCCACTCTACTCTACTCTGCTCTACTCTACCCTGCTCTACTCTAACTCTACTCAGCAAAAATAACCAGTTGCTGCCATATGTTGCTTTAAAATGTGAACCAAATAAATTACTCCTGTTGTTGACATACTCAGGTATTAACATTCACCTTGGCTTTGCACAGGTGGCAGTTTCACTAATAATGGCACACCCTCATTTGTTATTAAGCTAAACAAACAATGACCATCTTGACACAACCAGCCAGTAAAAAATGTACAGGAATGAGAAAATGTGGCAAAGTTCCATGGTTTGTAGATATCAAGCAAATTGGCATCACTAAAAATGGACTGGGTGCTGATTGTCACTCGAGGCGACAAGGAAAAATCCTGTGAGAAACAAAGGAGGTACCGTACTGTAATTGAGACTGTCGAGTGGTTGGTGTATTCAAACTTATCATTTTATAGACAATAGTATTACGTATACTGTATATATAATAATTCCCATTATAGTAACCAGAACTTAACCTACATGTCGAAGCACCCGGTTTGGATGAGGAAAAGCAAAACGATGAACAGAATTTGTTGTAGCAGCTAATACAAAGACAGCTGATGCTGTCTCAAAGATTTCCACATTTGGTAGAAGAGAACCATTCTGAAAGTGAATTTTCAACACATTCCCAAGCAGATTGATGTCAAGAGACTCCTCAGATAGTTCCAGAACATTCTTTGACGTTCGCCTAAAAAATTAATATTTTTTTATGCTAAGGAGTATTTTAGGACTGACCTACCCAAACAAATACCTTAATTAATACTAGTCAGTAACCAGGTTTATTATATGGCCAGGTTTGATTTCCAGTCTGTACGCAAAACGCCGCACGCTGATTGGTTCCTGAGAGGTCGGGATTTTACAATATTGACCGACCGGTCAATATGCTTTTTTCTCGGCCCTGTACATTTTGGCGGGAACATTTCTGAGTTGATTTGAATACAAATAAAAGAGAATATATATCTTTATTCAAATATTCTGAACAATAAAATGTGTTGGAACATCACTGGTGGTTTTCTTTAAAGCTGTTTATCTAAAAACACGACAAATAGAAGCCGAACTGGTGTAAATAAGAAGGCCAAGAAGCGACATGAAAAAGTCAACAGGTAAGGTAAACAGCTAGCCTGTCTTCAGGGGGGTGTGGCTTTGGGAGAAGAGAAGACGGTCTGTGGACAATCCATTCAAAAATAAATTCTCTAGTCCGTGTGGTGGACTAATGTTCTGATTGGCTTATAATGTCTCTGCTACTTCCGCTTCTATTATGATTGGCCAACGGTTGCTAACTTTCACTTTCATCGCTTTCATGTGGTTGGGATCGTTTAATATTTTCGCTTGTGTTGCGACAAAATCATTCAAGTTAACTTTTAAATAATGAAGGTCATTTGCTGCGAAGCCGACTTGGCCGAGACGTTTTGCTCAACTTTCAACGGGTTCAGTTTAGCAGAAAAATCCCCAGTGAAATCAACGTGAGCTTCTGGAAAAGGCGGCCAGTGAAAGAATTGGCAAATCAACTGCCTTGGATACTTAAATAGGATTAGAAGGAAATCGTGAGGTTTCCTTTTATTGCAGAGCAATGGCAGTCAATTAACGATATGGTGAGTATTGTAAGTAGACATTTATTTTGCCAGTGGAGATAGGTCGAAGGCGAGTCACCTTGCAGTTTGTTTACATGCCAGGTGTCAAGGGGCGGAAGGCTAATTATAGGGTTTGACGGCAGATGTTCTTTCTCCTCGTGTTTTCGCCTCGCCGCTTCGCGGCTCGGCTCCCCCCGAAAGAATGTCTGCTCGCAGGCTAGTAAACAACATACTCCGAAGATGAAAACAACACTCAAAGCTTAAAAATAAAATGAACCAATAGCCATATAATAAATTCCTTATTAACCTCATTTGCTCAGTCTATACTGGAAAGTATTTGCCCTCGGTTTTATCGCACAAACCTCGCTCCTTCGTCGCTCGGCCTGTACAAAAAGCTCAGGCAAATACTTTCCCGTACAGACCTCGCACTCGGTTAATAAGTCTTTATTAATGCATACTAGTGAAATAAAAGTAGTGTGCTGCGTAGGCAGTGTTGAAACAACAATCGAAATGTAGTAAGGTACTGCTGAAACAGAGAACATAGGAGTCTACAGGTGCTATTACACGATGTGCTTTTTCTTGCAACTTGCAACAAATTACTGAATGTTGCAAATTGCATAAAAAATCACACTGTGTAACACCCCGTAGCAACTTGCAATTTTGTTATTTTTGCTGTATTGCAAGTTGCAAGAAACGTTGTACGGGTTCTACTTTTTGCTGCAACTTACAACAAAAACCGCAAGTTGCTGAACATGTAACACCCTTCCTGCAACTTGAGATTTTTTTTCACGGGTAAATTTGTTGCAAGTTGCAAGAAGAATCGCATTGTGTAACAGCACCTTAACGTTTCAAGTGAAGGCCCTTTGCTCAAAATGTTAGACTCCTACATTCTCTGTTTCGGCAGTATACCTAACCTTACTATATTTTAATGCATACTGTTCCATAGCTTATGATAGCCGATAACCAGGTTTAATGCACACTGTACCTTAAAATAGCAACCTTGCCCCCACTAGCAAATTTACCATCACTATTATACTTTGGCACTTTGGCACAATTTTTTACTCTGTCTAACACCAGACAATTTTACTCATCAAAGGAAGACCTCCTGACATGGTTGGAGTTAACCAATGGGTCATTACAGAAAATATCTGCACTCCCCCCCCTCTTAGGACATCCTAGAACAATTATACACCCTCCCCCTCCGGACAGCAAAAATTTCCTCTGTGAGAGGGGTATGGATCTTTTCTGGAATGACCCAATGCCAATGCAAGTCAGACTTCTGGGAAATGTTACCTGTTCAAATCAATCCAAGTATACCCTCCCCCCCTGCACCACACACCCAGACTGCAGAGTATAGCAGTTTTCAACAAGATCTCGGGTGTGCAAGACAAAAATTCAGATGCGCAAGTGTGCATTTATGAGTCTAATAAATGCAAGTGTGCAATCAGATTTGTCATTTGTGTCATTTATTTACAGTCTGAATAACTCAAGTTGCCAAATTGAAAATACAGTAGAACCTGAGTTCTACGACACCCCTTTTAACGACCACCTGCTGTTTACGACCACTTTTTCTGGCACGGACGATTTGTAATAGAAATGTACCTGCAATGAGCGACCACCTGCCTAACGCAACCAGCGACCACTTTTTAGTGTCCCAAACAAGATATTTACCTGTTATGAGCGACCATCTCAACATAAAACTGCTGAAATATATTAAAGAAATACCCGTTTTTTCGTAGTATTAAACAAACACGAATGCGACCATTTGCGAAAACAAGAAACCGGAAGTGTTGCTCAACTGCCATGTTACCGCATTTTAGGCTTGTTTTGCTTCTCTTTGGAGCATTATTTGATGAAAATCTGTGTGAATTTTTGTTGTCAGAGTTAAATACTTTTTAGCTGATGTTTGAGAGTTAATACAATGACTGAACAATTCGAAACCATGAGTAATATTTGTTAACTTTAGACAAGTTGATCTTGACGATCGTTGACGTTACCGCAACAAATAAAGACCATGATATTAAACGCACAAATGTCAAATTTCTTTTCTTTTAATAACCATATTAACATTAATAAATCAAGACTGCACTTCTTTGAAATGTTCTTGTTTTTCCATTTCCCTTGTAAATCTTTATAAATTGCCATTTTCCTAACCTTGAAACAATGTTTATATAAAGAAGCGCTGCATAGCTGCCAAAATGGCTGCTATGACGTCACATCACTACCTGCCATGTACAACCTCCTGTCATTTACGACCACTTTTACCTGGCAACAGGGGTGGTTGCAAAACTCAGGTTCTACTGGAATACGGTAATATATGTTTACAGTAAATATAAAGTTTTTAACGTTATTTTCTAGTAGTTGATTTCATATTACTTTACCACCCTGTGTTGCAAACTTTTTATATTATATGACCTTCAGTGTTCGTAAAAATCATCCCTCAGAATGCAAGAAATGGCATTTCCGAGACTCTAAATTTCAAAAATTTCCAGGCATGCCCCTGGACCCCCTACAATACTTCAAGTGTGCGACGTCATTTGATAAAAAATATCTCGGGTGTAACTGCTCAATTTAGCAGTGTTTTAATAAAAGATTAGGCAATTTTATAGACCGCTAACTAGGGAGGGGGGGGGGGGGTGTACTTATACTCCGGTCATGCAAAGTGGCGGGAAGGTATTAAAATTTAAACTAAATATACCAAGTCGTAGTTTAATTGACTTGAAAACTCTATTATACTACTTCATCGTGTAGGGAAACTAAATAACCTCGCAAATAACTTCACAATTCATAGCAAAACAAGTAAACTCTAACGAATACCCTACCAATGAATAAAGCGATTCCTTCCCAATGATTCAACTCTTGAACGGTCTCTGTAAGTAAATCCACCACCACCAGTTGACTTCACGTGTCCATCTGTTTTAATAGTTACATCAGAAGATGAAATGGTATCAATTTCGACGACCTGACATTGTGTTTGCTCAATTTGAAGCAAAACTTCACGATAACTTTCAAGACTTCCCTCGTCCGCCATCTTGGAATCACAACCACGCGGGAAAGGCCAACCCGCAGGTTACCTGCGGGGATAACCGGCGGGCAAAAGATGTTAGTTTTAGAAACATCTTGATCCTTGGCGCGAGCCGGATGTTACCCAGGTGTTGCGCATCGTTTTGTTTACCGGAAATGGAGAGCGCAATCTGACAATTTGCCATTTATGCAACTCGCTTTTGAAAACTACTGTCACATGTACCGGTGCTTAAATATGCCAGAGTAATAAGCGAATCAACAATTGTCAATGTGTAGCATAGAGAGTCGCGCAGCACTATCCACAACTTTTATAGAGACTAGGAAAAGAACTGGCACTGCACAGATGAGAACTGCATCAGCGACTGCTGGTCTCGCATGACAAACTTTAGCGCATCACTCATCATTTACCTAAAGACGGAGATCCGTAACTGAGGCCCAGTGGATGAACATGACACCATGAACACACATTCGCAATGTTTTACATATCGAATTACAGTAATCTTACTCTCATTCTCGATTGATGGCGGATGAAACTCAAATATGTCGCGATATTTTCAGCAGCGTTCGTATAGGAGACTTAAAAACTGTGCAGGAATCTCTCGACAGCCATCCTAAACTAGATATTAATGTACGGAACGATGAGAATGAAACATTACTAATATACTGCGTCAGGCGTGTACGAGATCGTCTAGGACAAAAGTGGACGTTACCATTTGGTGGTGAATTTTCTGCGATATGCGAAACACTAATAAAACGAAATATTGATGTCAATCAAACGGACTCGCTGGGTAACACGGCTTTACATTATGTTGTAGAAATACAGGACAGTGTTATTTTGAAGTTTTTGATACGAAATGGCGCTCGACTTGATATTCCTAGAAAAGACGGCCTCAGCGCTTTGGATTTGATTGTAGAAGAGGGAGTAGACTGGGTACGAGTCATTTGCGAGGCCTTGACAGCGAATCCCGAATACGTCGTAAGTAAATTATATTGCTTATAATTAATATCAATTACCATTATTACTTACTTAAAATTCATGAAGGAATAAAACAAAAGAAATGGTAGTCAGGAGTTCAATTCTATCTCGGATGCACTTTACAATATAGAGCGTTTTCATCTTACGTCACGGCGGCCATATTGGTGTACCAAACAATGAAATGGCGGCCATATTGGTGTACGGTATGGGAATTAGCTCTTTCTTATTCAAATATTTCGTATTGTTTCACCACCCCAATGGGCCACCGGTCACGTGAGTGAAAACGCTCTATTTGCGTTCGTGTAGTATCGGACGTACAACCCTTCGCCCAGGCCCGTCCAGGATATAGATCAGTGGTCCAGGCTCATAATTTTAATCTCGGCCCCAGAGCCAAATCCCTCCGCGCGGCCGGGGCAATTTGGCTCTGGGGCCGAGATAAAAATTATGGAAGGGCCATGTGCAATATAGGCCTTGTCCACGCGTATCCGCTTTCGTTAGAAAACGCAACTTTATGGTATTTCCCCATTTAAAAAAAAATCCGCGTCCACACGAAAACGGGCAAAAGGCGTTTGAGACCGTTTTCGAAAAGTTGCGTTTTTAATAACCATTTCATCGTTAACGTGTGGACGGAAGGCTAATCCGTAAAAAAAGTTGCGTTTTCAAAATATTCCAGATACATGTGGATGGGGCTAGTTTCCCACTCCCTTTTGAGTTTCTGGCCCCAAAACGTTTGGCAGTTGTGTTGGTGAATCTAGTAAATGAGTTTCTTATTTCTTTTCAATAGATTCCTTCTGGAGAGAAAACAAAACGCAAACTTTTTCATCGGTTTCTATCTACCAAACACAAGTCTTGCATTTCGTGGATGTGTAAACATTGTCCTGAGATGATAGAAACAAGGAATGATGAATCATTTACAGGGCTTCATGTTACTGTGGTTGAAAATAACTTGGATGCGTTGAAAGTTCTTCTGGATTTTAGGGCAAACACCGAGGCTGTGGACAAGGAAGGGCATACAGCACTTCATTTTGCTGTTGGTAAGTGTCTGAAACGTCGCACTCTTGTGCGTACCGTACACAAACTCACAAAGTAGTCATGGTCAGGTGGTCATGTGGTCATGGTCAGATGGTCATGTGGTCATGGTCATTGGTCACATAGCATAGTTGGGTGCTCATGGTCGGGAGATGGTGATAGTCATACGATCATGGTCAGGTAGTCATGATCATGGTCAGATAGTCATGGACATGTGGTCATGGTCATGTGGTCATGGTCATAGTCATTGTCAAGTGGTTATGGTCTGTTGGTCATGGTCAGATAGTCATGGACATGTGGTCATGGTCAGGTGATCATGGTCATAGTCATTGTCAAGTGGTTATGGTCTGTTGGTCATGGTCAGATAGTCATGGACATGTGGTCATGGTCAGGTGATCATGGTCATGTGGTCATGGCCATAGTCATTGTCAAGTGGTTATGGTCATGGTCAGGTGGTCATGGTCATGGTCAGGTGGTCATGGTCTATTGGTCATGTGGTCATGGTCTGTTGGGCATGGTCAGGTGGTCATGGTCAAGTGGTCATGGTCTGTTGGTCATGGTCAGGTGGTCATGGTCAAGTGGTCATGGTCATGTGGTCATGGTCAGGTGGTCATGGTCAGGTGGTCATGGTCAAGTGGTCATGATCAGGTGGTCATCATCAGGTGGTCATGGTCAGGTGGTCATGGTCAGGTGGTCATGGTCAAGTGGTCATGGTCAGGTGGTCATGGTCATGTGGTCATGGTCATGTGGTCATGGTCAAGTGGTCATGGTCATGTGGTCATGTTCAGGTGGTCATGGTCATGATCATGGCCAGGTGGTCATGGTCAGATGGTCATGGTCAGGTGGTCATGGTCAGGTGGTCATGGTCAGGTGGTCATGGTCAGATGGTCATGGTCAGGTGGTCATGGTCAGGTGGTCATGCTCAAGTGGTCATGATCATGGTCAGATGGTCATGGTCAGGTGGTCATGGTCAGGTGGTCATGGTCAAGTGGTCATGGTCAGGTGGTCATGGTCAAGTGGTCATGGTCAGGTGATCATGGTCATAGTCATTGTCAGGTGGTCATGGTCAAGTGGTCATGGTCAGGTGGTCATGGTCGGGTGGTCATGGTCAGGTGATCATCAGATAGTCATGGACATGTGGTCATGGTCAGGTGGTCATGGTCAGGTGGTCATGGTCAGGTGGTCATGGTCAGGTGGTCATGGTCATGTGGTCATGGTCATGTGGCATGGTAATGCCAAATTGCATAGATTTTGACAAATCGAATCCATGGTCTTTATGAACTGCAGCAGTGCAGGAAACGCCGAAGGCTTGCTAATGTAGTAATGTAAACAAGGCCGCTTTTGCGAATATTAATCATATTAGGTGGGCTAGCCCGGTTGGCCGATTTTACCTCACCGGCAATCTTTCTATATGACCGAAAAAAAGAATTGTGTGTTATGCTTACAGAGAAACGAAGCTAATTTTGCTTTATATCATTCTGCCTTTCTCAAATAGTCGTAATAAGATTTCCGTGACATAAAATCAGCAAGGAGGGAGGAAAACCGGTGGAATCTAAAACACAAGATCAGAGTGTCGAAACGTTGGGTCATGAACTTTAACTTTACACATAGTCAATCGAGATATGGTCTGGAAACTCAACTGGTAAAGTCTTTGGTCTATCTTTTTGTTCGCCTTTATGCATTTTTGTGCACGGTGCACGGTCACTGAACACATTGTATTTTAGTATAATGAACGAATTGTCCAATAGCAACGTTTCAGTTCAATCACTCAACCGTGCTATTTAAATATTAATAAACCTAAACAAAGGATGTGCACGGTGTAAGGTACGGTTCAACATAAAATCACAGCTCATTATAGGCGCTTTGAAGTTTGCCGAGTTTCCAGAGCATATCTCGATTGACTATGCTTTACACGAGCAATTTTTCTTTGACAAGTTTTTAAGCTGGCATGCCAGCTTTTCAAAAGGGAGACTTGTCAAGGAAAAACTTGCCATGTTTCCTCGTACACACGGGCAAATAAAACTTGGCTTTATAACTTTTTGAATTGCGTTCAAAAAACTTTTAAGCCAGAGTAGCGTTAAACTATGTCTGATGTCTAATTTATTTTCTTTTTAGTTTATGGCCATGTAGATTGTTTAGTTCATCTTCTTGAGAACGGAGCAGATACAAACTGCCAAGATGCCGGTGGTTTAACACCGCTACACTACGCGATCAGTACGGCTCCGGATCATGGCAACGACAACTACGGGGGCAGCTTGAAAAGCAACATTACCATTGAACACTTGCTGAATTATGGCGCTTCCGTTTCTCTGGCTGACTGTAACGGTCGTCTGCCTTTGCACTGGGCCGCAAACTTAGGTAGGGTTGGAATAAATGCGGTACACAACAGCAGCAGCAACGACAACTACAACGACTACCATCACAACAACAGCAGCAGCAACAACAACAGCAGCATCAGCAACAACAGCATCAGCAACAACAGCCGCAGCAACAACAAGAAAAACAGAAGCAGAAACAGCAACAGCAACAAGAACGCAGCAGCAGTAACAGTAAACGACGACAAAGACCACCATCACGATAGCAGCAACGACAGCACCAACAACAGCGACAACAGCAGCAACAGCACCAACAAGAACAGCAGCAGCAGAAACAGCAACAAGAACAGCAGCAGTAACAGCAACGACGACAACATCAGCAACAACAGCAGCATCAACAACAGCATCAACAACGACATCAGCAACACCACCAACAACAACGGCACCAGCACTAACACCAACACCAACACCAACACCAACACCTGTTTCCTTCCTTTCAGGTAACGCGAATGTTTGTAAGTTGATGGTATCAAAAGGCTGCCCGGTGAATACACCATGCAGGCAAAGACTCACAGGTACGTACGACTTCCAACTTCGCCAAATAGTATAGGCGAGCTAGTCGATAAGAAGCCGTTTTATCAGTATATTGACTGTTCAAGGTATGTCATTTATGTCTAGTAATATTTCCCATCTTTTACTCGTCATGCGTAGCACTTCACATGGCAGCAAGTCAAGGTCATACAGAATGCGTCCAAGTCCTTGTCGTTGAGTGTCGTGCAGATGTCAACATGCCTGACAAATGTGGTTACTCGCCGCTATTCAATGCAATTACTATGGGACATACTGAATGTGCTGAACTCCTACTGTACCACGGAGCTTTGCCCGATAAATGCAACATTGGAAGCAACAGGTAGCATTTTAGTAGTAAGGTGTTACTCCGAGTGACGAACCATACTGGACAAGACACGAGAGTAAAATCATAATATTTAATAAAGTTCTAACGTTTCGAAACGTTAGAACTTTATTAAATATTATGATTTTACTCTCGTGTCCGACTCAATGGCTCTTATGAAAATAATATGCTGGGCTTTGATATTCATAATTAGTAGTAAGGTGTTACTCCGAGTGACAAACCATACTGGACAAGTAGAGAAAACTCTACTTGGCCCGGCTGGGATCCGAACCCGCGACCTTCGGTTTACTAGTCCGATACTTTACCAACTGAGCTGCAGGTCAAGTTGGGAGCTGAAGGTCGAATGATAGTACTTAGACTATTTGATATTTTGAAACAGACTAGTTTCTTCAATATCTATATAGCGGGTATCTCGCGGGTTAGAATCCCAGCCAGGTCATCGTCACTGTCCCACAATAATCATTCGAGGTAGCATTTTCTTCAATTCTACGTGAAAATTAAATCTTTTTAAAAATTAAATCTTTGATTCCATGTGAAAATTAAATCTTTTTAAAAATTAAATCTTTGATTATATGTAAAAGTTAAATCTTTTTAAGAATTAAATCTTCAATTCTATGTAAAAATTAAATCTTTTTAAAAATTAAAACTTTGATTGTATGTGAAAATTAAATCTTTTTAAGAATTAAATCTTTGATTGTATGTGAAAATTAAATCTTTTTAAGAATTAAATCTTTGATTCTATGTGAAAATTAAATCTTTTTAAGAATTAAATCTTTGATTCTATGTAAAAATTAAATCTTTTTAAGAATTAAATCTTTGATTCTATGTGAAAATTAAACCTTTTTAAAAATTAAATCTTTGATTCTATGTGAAAATTAAATCTTTTTAAGAATTAAATCTTTGATTCTATATGAGAATCAAATCTTTTTAAAAATTAAATCTTTGTTTCTATGTGAAAATTAAATCTTTTTAAAAATTAAATCTTTGATTCTATGTGAAAATTAAATCTTTTTAAAAATTAAATCTTTGATTCTATGTGAAAATTAAATCTTTTTAAAAATTAAATCTTTGATTCCATGTGAAAATTAAATCTTTCTAAAAATTAAATCTTTGATTCTTTGTGAAAATTAAATCTTTTTCAAAATTAGAGACGACGAACCTCTACAGCTTTAATTCTAATATAGTCAGTCCATCCTCTCTCACAGTCTCACTCTCTCAGTGTTGTCACTTATTCCGTTCCTAAATTTCACATTTTACAGCCCAGCCCATTGTGCTGCAACTGAAGGACTAACTTCAGCCTTGGAAATTCTTAATAAGTACAAGGGCTCACTGGAACTAGAAAACCTTGATGGAGATCGCCCACTTCACAAAGCAGCATTCTTCCGACGATTAGGTAATTAATAAGCCATTTGCAACGACGACATAGAATAGCGTTGGGTGACTACAACTACACGCGTAAAAATCTCGCAAGTTGTTACAGCGTTGTTGCCTGCCTGAACAATGCTGTAACAACTTGCAACAGTGCTGTAACCATTACTTGTTGACATATGTGAACAACATTGATAAATGAACATTGTTCATCATTGTTTCAACAAGTTGTTACAGCTTGATGAAACAACTGTTGTTCACGCTTGTTGTAACAACCGAAGAACGTGTTGATACATCAACCATGTTCACCACTGTTGTAACATTGTTGTTCATCGTTGTTATTTCGTCATGCTGTTACAACATGTTGTATCATGTGCGAACAACGTTGTTGGCTATAAAAATGTGCTGTTGGAACAACTTGTTCATGACTGTTGATTTATCCGTGAACAGGTTCACTTAGTTGTTCGAACCATAAGTGAACAACTTGTTGACAACTTGTTCACGGCGAGCATCACAACATTGTTCACGCCTGTTGACAACCGTGAACAAGTTGTGCGTTTTTACGCGTGTACCAGAATGCTTTGCCAGTATCCTCCATTTGTCAGCACTAGGACGCTAGCAAAGCATTCTGGTAGTTGTAGTCACCCAACGCAATTTTATTAGAAAAGCTTAGTCGTGTGTACAGTCCTACGGCGCGAAACCAGTTCAAATTGTTCAACCTTGTCCTTCTATTACTCTGACTAGATGCCGTCGATTACATGCTGAAATGCGAGTGCAAGGTTAATGTTCGAAATAGGAAAGGGCTTACGCCTCTACACTTGGCAGCTTGTGCTGGCTCAGCGGCTGTTTGTAATCGCCTTTTAGCGGGAGGTGCTTCCTTGAACAACCTTTTGATCAAACGCAAGGTAAGGTGGGGTGAAGCGAGGTGTGATAAAAGGTGAGGTGAGGTGAAGGTGTGAGGTGCACGTGTGAGGTGCACGTGTGAGGTGTAAAGGATAAAGGAATGGGGGGGGGGGGGGGGGCCCCCCCTAATCATCCTTACCGTATCAAAGGCGCTCTGGGCAGCCGCCATACGACACAGTTCAGACTACGGATCACAGCAGCTAAGATGTAGGTGTTGACTTTATGTAGGGAGGAAAACCGGAGAACCCAGCAAAAAACCCTCGAAGCACAGGAGAGATCAACTACAACTCTACACATATGAGTTCCAAGCTATCCGAGTACTAACCCCGTCTAACCGGGCTTAACTTTTTGGTGAGAGGCAGCGCGATAACAGCACACACCAAAAGCTCCCCAAGGTGGAGATGTGACGTGGAGGTATGAAGTGAGGTGAGGTGTGGTGTGAAGTGAGGTGAGGTAAGGTGTGAAGTGAGGTGGTGTGAGGTGAGGTGTGAAGTGAGGTGAGGTGTGAAGTGAAGTGAGGTGTGAAGTGAGGTGAGGTAGGTGTGAAGTGAGGTGAGGTGTGAAGTGAAGTGTGAAGTGAGGTGAGGTGAGGTGTGAAGTGAGGTGAGGTGAAGTGAGGTGTGAAGTGAGGTGAGGTGAGGTGTGAGGTGAGGTAAGGTGTGAAGTGAAGTGAAGAAGTGAAGTGAGGTGAGGTGTGAAGTGAGGTGAGGTGTGAAGTGAGGTGAAGTGTGAAGTGAGGTGTGAAGTGAGGTGAGGTGTGAAGTGAAGTGAGGTGAGGTAAGGTGTGAAGTGAGGTGGGGTGAAGTGTGAGGTGAGGTGAGGTAAGGTGTGAAGTGAAGTGAAGTGAAGTGAAGTGAAGTGAAGTGTGAAGTGAGGTGAGGTGTAGTGTGAGGTGAGGTGTGAAGGGAGTTGAGGTAAGGTGTGAAGTGAAGTGAAGTGAGGTGTGAAGTGAGGTGAGATGAGATATAGTACTGTACCTCCTTGTTTCAGAACGGGAGTTATAAGTTCCTTACACCACTCGATCTGGCAACTCTGAACAAGCAAGACGATTGTCTACAGTTGCTCAAAAATATGGGAGGTATACCTGGTGAACAACTCACCAACGTTGCAGCAAGAAAGATTCAGAAATATTGGAGAACGAAACGCTTTAAGCGTAAATCATTGGAGTACGCAAAACAATGCGATGAGACGAGCTTTAAACACAGTACGGAAACCGAAGATAAAATGAAAGAGAACGGATTCATTGAAACTGAAAAGAAAGATGATAGAATCATAGAACTTGAAACTGAATGTGAGAACCGAATTACCGAGGATGAAAACGTACGGAGTCTTGAGAAAGCAAACGACGTAGAAACGGTAACAGGAGATTTGGAAACGTTAGAAATTTCTAAACTAGACGCTATATCGGCAGCGTATCACAGTGATGCAGAAGAACCACTACAAGTTTTAACGAATCAAGGCAGCGAGACTAGTATTGACGATAAGGAAAGATCCAATCATATTAAGAACTCACCCGCGAACCGAGGAAACATATCTTCGACTTCGACTGCAATTGATGGCGTCTCTTCTTGTGATAAACGCAATCTGTTGGGCAAAGAAAACGCGGGTCATAAAGATTCTGTAGGACTGGAAGAACCCAAGGAGGGTATAAAAAAGTCGATTAATGAAAAACGCAAGAAAGGTTCGGCGTCAGTTGTACAGAAAACAAAGAATGGAAGTTTAAAAGACGTTCGACTACATCCCACAACTTGTCGTGAAAAGAAAGTACCAAAGACGAAGTATTCAAATAGGAAAGAGAAAAATCGTAAGTAAAGAAATAAGTTTTCAGTTTTCTAGTCAAGTTGCAACTCACGGCCACATCAGCTTGATGCTGCAGTTACACTTACCGTGTTTAAATAAATAGAGGATATTACACGGTGGTGCGAAGATATGGATTTTATCTTCGAGTGGTCAAAACAACATTTCACGAATGAACGTAGCGAATGAGCCATATCTTCAAGCCACCGTGTAATTTTCTTTTTATTATATAGATTCAATGCAAAAAGAGGTAAAATTCTTAATGACGTCATCGATATCTTCACTAGTGAGGATATGGAAAATACGACACTGCATATTTTCTAATAAAACACTCGCATCTATATAATAAATGCTATTACTTTACTTTACTTTACTTTACTTTACTTTACTTTACTTTACTTTACTTTACTTTACTTTACTTTACTTTTTTACTTTACTTTACTTTACTTTACTTTACTTTACTTTACTTTACTTTACTTTACTTTTACTTTACTTTACTTTACTTTACTTTACTTTACTTTACTTTACTTTACTTTACTTTACTTTACTTTACTTTACTTTACTTTACTTTACTTTACTTTACTTTACTTTACTTTACTTTACTTTACTTTACTTTACTTTACTTTACTTTACTTTACTTTACTTTACTTTACTTTACTTTACTTTACTTTACTTTACTTTACTTTACTTTACTTTACTTTACTTTACTTTACTTTACTTTACTTTACTTTACTTTACTTTTACTTTACTTTACTTTACTTTACTTTACTTTACTTTACTTTACTTTACTTTACTTTACTTTACTTTACTTTACTTTACTTTACTTTTACTTTACTTTACTTTACTTTACTTTACTTTACTTTACTTTACTTTACTTACTTTACTTTACTTTTACTTTACTTTACTTTACTTTACTTTACTTTACTTTACTTTACTTTACTTTACTTTACTTTACTTTACTTTACTTTACTTTACTTTACTTTACTTTACTTTACTTTACTTTTTACTTTACTTTACTTTACTTTACTTTACTTTTTACTTTACTTTACTTTACTTTACTTTACTTTACTTTACTTTACTTTACTTTACTTTACTTTACTTTACTTTACTTTACTTTTTACTTTACTTTACTTTACTTTACTTTACTTTACTTTACTTTACTTTACTTTACTTTACTTTACTTTACTTTACTTTACTTTACTTTTTACTTTACTTTACTTTACTTTACTTTACTTTACTTTACTTTACTTTTACTTTACTTTACTTTACTTTACTTTACTTTACTTTACTTTACTTTACTTTACTTTACTTTACTTTACTTTACTTTACTTTACTTTACTTTACTTTACTTTACTTTACTTTACTTTACTTTACTTTACTTTACTTTACTTTACTTTACTTTACTTTACTTTACTTTACTTTACTTTACTTTACTTTACTTTACTTTACTTTACTTTACTTTACTTTACTTTACTTTACTTTACTTTACTTTACTTTTTACTTTACTTTACTTTACTTTTACTTTACTTTACTTCTTTACTTTACTTTACTTTACTTTACTTTACTTTACTTTACTTTACTTTACTTTACTTTACTTTACTTTACTTTACTTTACTTTACTTTACTTTACTTTACTTTACTTTACTTTACTTTACTTTACTTTACTTTACTTTACTTTACTTTACTTTACTTTACTTTACTTTACTTTACTTTACTTTACTTTACTTTACTTTACTTTACTTTACTTTACTTTACTTTACTTTTACTTTACTTTACTTTACTTTACTTTACTTTTACTTTACTTTACTTTACTTTACTTTACTTTACT
The DNA here is from genome assembly GCA_964035015.1 of Corallium rubrum. Lineage (NCBI taxonomy): Eukaryota > Metazoa > Cnidaria > Anthozoa > Scleralcyonacea > Coralliidae > Corallium > Corallium rubrum. The sequence continues at coordinate 13,193,119 of OZ036003.1, forward strand.
TTACTTTACTTTACTTTACTTTACTTTACTTTACTTTACTTTACTTTACTTTACTTTACTTTACTTTACTTTACTTTACTTTACTTTACTTTACTTTACTTTACTTTACTTTTACTTTACTTTACTTTTACTTTACTTTACTTTACTTTACTTTACTTTACTTTACTTTACTTTACTTTACTTTACTTTACGCTTTACTTTACTTTACTTTACTTTACTTTACTTTACTTCATTTCACTTCACTTCACTTCACTTTACTTTACTTTACTTTACTTTACTTTACTTTACTTTACTTTACTTTACTTTACTTTACTTTACTTTACTTTACTTTACTTTACTTTACTTTACTTTACTTTACTTTACTTTACTTTACTTTACTTTACTTTACTTACTTACTTACTTACTTACTTACTTACTTACTTACTTACTTACTTACTTACTTACTTACTTACTTACTTACTTACTTACTTACTTACTTACTTAGGTGGTGTGAAGTGAGGTTAAGTGTGAGATGAGGTTTGAAAAGAGGTGGTTATGAGATAAGGTGGGACGAGGTGTGAAGTGAGTCTGCGAGTACTAGAAATGTGGAAAATATAGCCGTGCCGCAGTGGCCAGAACTATAAGAGAAAAACTTGAGTATACTTCATGAATTCTTGCACGAATATCTCAATAACACGCAAAAGTGTTAACGACAGTAGATCAGCAAACAGCTAGACTAGGAGGGTTAGATATACTGCCGAAACAGACAACGTAAGGAATCTCAGCAAAATGAATTTTCCCGAATACTTATATACAGTTCGACTAATCAACTGAAACTTGTATTGTCTGTAAATATTTATAACTTTTCCACTTCATGTTCATATTTACAAAGCTGAGCAAAACTTGATGCTGGCGTATAATAACATTTATTAAATACAAGAAAAATGTTCGCACCATAGTTACAGATGACGTCATCACCAGCCCTAAACGTCACGTGATCGAACAAGTAAAACTGGAAAATACAAAGGTTAGTTGACACTAAAACCTGTTTATTATATATATGGTTGTAGTTCTCGTAGAATTGTTGCTATCTCACTCTGTGTTTTCAATCAGTTGGTTCTTTACCTTGTAGCTTCAATTCAAACAGGAATCTTGTCAATCATCCGAAGAGAACTTGCCTGAAATTAAACAGAGTCTACAAGAATCCTTAGACGCAGAAATATCAAAAACGGTAAAAAAAACACCATGAAAATAATTCAGTATTAGTGTACATTCGTACAGTTTTGAAACAAGCAGTGGTTTCTCTATCATGTTTGACAGGAAAAACTCAGAAAAGAACTTGCGAGAATTAAAAAGAATTTTGAGGAACGCAGTCACAGTCTGAATGAACGACTGAAGGTAGGAATGGAAACTAGCAACATGCATTACATTAACACATATCGTCGTCATACTTGCACATAGCACTATAATATCATACCATAGTCAATCGAGATATGGTCTGGAAACTCGGCAAACTTCAAAGCGCCTAAAAATGAGCTGTGATTTTATATCGAACCGTACCTTACACCGTGCACATCCTTTGTTTTAGGTTTATTAATATTTAAATAACACGGTTGAATGATTGAACTGAAACGTTGCTATTGGATAATTCGTTCATTATACTAAAATACAATGTGTTCAGTGACCGTGCACCGTGCACAAAAATGCATAAAGGCGAACAAAAAGATAGACGAAAGACTTTAGCTGAGTTTCCAGATCATATCTCGATTGACTATGGTCATACATCGAACTCAATCAATGTTCAAATCATCTGAGTCCCAGTAGCTCACTGGTTAGAGCGTCTCACTGGATATCTCAAGGTTGTGGGTTCGAGTCCCGCTTGAACTCAGGAATTTTTCTGAGTAACATAGCTGGAAGAATATTTACACTCAATTCTCATATCCGAGCTAGCATATCCATCTCCTCTCTTAACAACATGCATTAGTACATTAACATATATCATCATACTTGCACATAGCAGTATATAATGTCATACATCGAACTTAACTTACGTTCAAATCATCGAGTCCCAATAGCTCAAAGGTTAGAGCATCTCACTGACGATCAGAAGGTTGTGGGTTGTACACATATTCAACCTAAGCTACGTTCAAATCATCTGAGTCTCAGTAGCTCAATGGTTAGAACATCTCACTGGTGATCAGAAGGTTGTGGGTTGTACATGCATATTCAACCTACGTTCAAATCATCTGAGTCCCAGTAGCTCAATGGTAAGGGCATCTCACTGACGATCAGAAGGTTGTGGGTTGTACACATATTCAACCTAAGCTACGTTCAAATCATCTGAGTCTCAGTAGCTCAATGGTTAGAACATCTCACTGGTGATCAGAAGGTTGTGGGTTGTACATGCATATTCAAGCTACGTTCAAATCATCTGAGTCTCAGTAGCTCAATGGTTAGAGCATCTCACTGACGATCAGAAGGTTGTGGGTTGTACACATATTAAACCTACGTTCAAATCATCTGAGTCCCAGTAGCTCAATGGTTAGAGCGTCTCACCGGCGATCTGAAGGTTGTGGGTTCTATAGTCTCGCTTGGTGAGAATTTTTCTTGAGCAAAATAGTTAACATTTACACTCAAGAGACGAGAAGACACGAGGAGTGTTGGATCTGATATCAAACCGACCGAGAATTGTCAGTAAAAAAAACAAGGTGAAGCCAAAGATTTTTTAACCAACTCCAAGGTGTTTTGATATCAGATCAAACACAACTTACGAGTGTTTGATCGTGCTTTGATATAGTTTCTCAAATGAATCAGTATTTTAAGAGAAATTTGAGGTGAAATTTGGCTTAATTTATGCAAGTGTTTGATCACATATCCAAACTCCGTCTCGGTACTAATTTCCTCTGTTTTTATCTTTTGATTTAGACCCGGTTTACACGATGCCGGTACAATTTGAAAACGGAACAAAATCATGCCGTTTAGGCCTTGCGTTTACACGATACCGGCACAAAAATGACATGAAAACGGCACAAAATGAAGACGGGTTCCTTGATGGCATGAAATGAAAACGGAACACTGACCGGTATCGTGTAAACGCCCGTGCCGTAACAGTTTCATGACGGTAATCACGATATATACGACCACAGTATTCGGGTCAGCATGCAGTATTCACAAAGTCTTCTGAACTCTCATTGGAAGAGAATAGTCACATGCTAATCCGTCATTATATTATACCGGCACCGTGTAAACGCAAGACTTTTTGGCCTGTATTTACACACCGGCATGATTTTGATCCGTTTTCAAATTGTACCGGCATCGTGTATAAACGGCGTCTAAATGAGTCAAAAAGAGACAGACTTAATCCAAATCTAGGTTGTTGCCATGTTTATATAACTCAGTGTTTACGCGTTTCTTAAGTACACCACACCCTCACCACAGAATTAGAGACAACAAAAGGGAAAACCTATAGCGGAATTTATTAAATACTAACTAAAATACTGTAGTAACTAAATATGAATGTTGGTCCGTTTACTTTTTTAGAGTGTTGAACGAAAACTGCGATAGTCGACATAAAGAAGGGCGGGCCGTGTATACATGAAGCGTGTCTGCGTGTCCTTATCTTGCATATCAAACATTAAAGAGTCTATAAAGTGAAGAACTCGTTGGAATTTTTGGTGTTTTAATAAATAGAGGAGCATGGTAAGAGCATTCACAGAAAATTTTATAATTCTATATTAACTATCAAATTTTGCCATGAATAATTCGTTTTTGGAGGAAAATTGCGCTCTCGGTCAAGGCGAGGGGTAATACGGGCGACATTTTTGTTGCGTGACAATGTTTAAGGTGGGTGGTAATACGCGGAACAACGCTATCCAACTTGCAACGCAATAATGTTGCAGCAATTTGTTGCTCGTATTACTTCACCTTAACAATACCTTATGACCTACGCAAATGGACAATTATGCCAATTGACCGTACTGAAAAAGATGGCGACTTGTACATTTAACCACAATCCTTTGTGTGCAGTAAATATTGTTTCTTGCAGAAATATCGGAAGATATGGTTTTAAAACGATAAACTTTGGTAGGAATAAAGTTCGTGCTTACTTAATCCATCTTAGTACGATAAACAATGTTTAGTTGTTATTTGAGTTGATTTGAGGTCGCAAAGCATTGCTGTTAAATGTACCGCCGCCATCTTTTTCGGTACCGTCAATTGATTTCAACATCCCTGGTCCATTGGCGTACCTCATTAGGAATTGTTACCGAAAGCCCAAATTTCTCCAAAACCGAACTATCCATGCACGGTCAAACTTTGGGAGTTAATAGCGCGAAGACTAAACATCAGATTCTCTTGAAATTTTCAGTAAATGCTTTTACTATGCTCCTCTGTTCATTAAAACAAAAAATGCCAATGAATTTCACACTGCATAGACGTATCTAATTATTGATAAAATACCAAAATTGTCCCTGTTCGATTGTTCCTATCCTTTTTAGAACAAAACCTAAATGATACCTGCAACCTAATATTCCTGAGAACAATAATACCCACAGTGTATTCCTATAATAACAAACTCCTAGAATTTTACCACAAAACTTGAGAAAGATATCCGTGTCACATGTTGTCTGCCTTCCGCATGGTTTTCTGTTTGTACTGCACTGAATTCAAATTTTTAACTTTGGTTTTGCACTCTCCACTGCATCACGGTATTGTCTTTGCCGCCAGTGCTGACGACATGTGAATCCGTTGCCAAGAAACAAACACCGGTCACGTGAGAGCTATGGCCGCGGGCGACGTTGGGGACAGACTAGAAATAAAATACAGAATTGGCACTGTTTCACTTTGCACTTCCTTTGGGTAACTTGGATCGCAAAAACTCGTAAATATTTGAACAAGTAACTTTCCTCGTATAACACATAATTTTACTAGTGTAATAGGTAACGCGTATTTTCCTCATGCAACTTGAAATTTCGCTAGAGCAACTTGAAATTTTGCTAGAGTAACATGCAATTTTGCTTGTGAAACACGTAATTTTGCTAAAGTAACACGTAATTGCGATAGAGTAGCACGCAACTTCGCTTGTAAAACACGCAATTTTGCTTCTGTAACACGCAATTTTGCTCGTGTAACACGCAATCTCGCTTGTGGAACACGTAATTTTTCTCGTATAGCACGTAATTTTTTTCGAAAAACACGTACTTTTTTCCCCGATAAATACGTTATGCAAAAAAACAACTACATGTATAACAGAGTCTATAACACACCCTACCTTGGGTTTTGGACATGGGTACGTGAAGAGATTGATTGCACCGGAATCATCCCCACTGGCAAGGTACTGAGCATTGCTGGACCGTGTGCATGTGTTGATGTCAGTACCATCAGCTCCCTCGGGCCATATTCCTTTACGCAGTTGAATGCATAGAAAGAAAGAAAGAAAAGTCAGTTTAAGAAAATGGTTATCAGATAATTGCTTTCCCTAAAGCAAAACCTTTATTGCCTATCAGCAACTGGTGGTCAAACAGAGCGAAATGCCCCAATTGAACATGACTACCATTATGTAGGGGTTGGTTTTGCGGAGGGAGGAAAACCAGAGAACCCAGCGAAAAACCCTCGAAGCACAGGAGAGACCAACTACAACTCTACTCACATCAGTTTCCAGCTAGACAACGGGGTGATTCCCAAGCGGTCAAGTACTAACCCCGTCTAACGGGGCTTAACTTTGGTGAGAGGCAGCGCGCTAACAGCACATGCCACCCGTGTTTACTCCGCATGTTCTAGGGATTTTTGGTGAAGGAAAATTCGAGTGTAGAATATCTACATTAAAGACCAAACCGGGACCAGTTGCGAAAAATGCAACTACACAGACCTTCCGGCAGGAATTGAACCCACGACCTTGCGATTCTAGTGCAGTGCTCTGACCACTGAGCCACGGAGGCCGTTGCCGAGAGCTTGATCGCAAGTTCTGAATATATTAAGGTGGTAATGCCAGTAGAGAATAGTAATGTATATAATATAATAATGTATATAATAATGTATATATTCTACACTCGAATTTTCCTTCACCAAAAATCCCTAGAACATGCAATGTAATCGAGTGAAATGCCCAATATTACTTCTAATAAACCCTTTACTCCGCTATGTTGTTGTCTAAACTACACAACAGCGTAGCGGAGTAAATTTTGAATGAAACGAGGGTCCACTTTGGAACTACAGATTGTATATGATTTATACATCTCACCTCGCACGGGAAATCCCAGGACACAAGACCAGCTATCCCACTCGACATCTCTCATGGAGTAGGCAGATGAAACTTGACGACAATCTTTGGACTGCCCTGAAAGTTAGAAATAGTTATATATCATAGTTGTTTGTATGTTTTTGTTGAAGATATAGTTGAGGGAAGATATGGTATTTAACATTTAGAAATTATACTTACAATAAAGTATTTCGTAGTCCCCAGAGTTGCTTTGAAGGAACTGGCTGTCTTTAGACCAATCAAGATGTGTTATATAACTAGAATGACCCTATAAGTGTTAATGAACAACATCAGCACCACCATCATCAACATCACCACTACCTACCATCACTACCATCATCACCACCACCACCATCATCACCACCACCACCATCATCACCACCACCATCATCATCACCACCATCATCATCATCACCAACACCACCATCATCACCACCACCACCACCATCATCATCATCACCATCAACCATGTATCATCATCATCACCATCCATCATCACCACCACCATCATCATCACCATCATCACCAACCGTGCATCATCATCACCACCACCACCATCATCACCACCACAACCATCATCTGCACCAATCAAAGTTTCCCCTTCCTTCCTTCCTTCCTTCCTTCCTTCCCTCCCTCCCTCCCTCCCTCCCTCCCTCCCTCCCTCCCTCCCTCCCTTCCTCCCTCCCTCCCTCCCTCCCTCCTTCCCTCCCTCCCTCCCTCCCTCCCTCCCTCCCTCCCTCCCTTCCTTCTCAACAGAGCCAACTTTCAACAAACGTACAGTATTTTACTCTACCGAAAGTTTTCCGTGCTTTTTGTATTGCTTCCCATCTTCGCTGACGGTGAAAATGTAGATAAAGTTGTCATGGGAACCAACCGCCAAATACTTTCCATCTGAAAACGATTTACATACAAGATGGTGATTTGGGAACACGGTTGAATTGCAAGACGGTATTTTGATGTGTTTTCTAACCTGGTGAATACTTGATGCAATCATGTTGTTCTGAACCAATTTCACAACTGAAGAACTCTTCGCCCGTGTTTGAATCAAGAACCTGCCACTTGTTGTTCTGAGTTGCCACAGCTAGCAAGTTGCCATTTGGGTGGAAACATGCAGATTGCAGAGGATTCTGAATGTAGACATAAAACAATATCAAGAACAACACCATCAACATTCACAATTAATAACAAGAACAACAACAACATCATGAACAACAAACATAAATCATAGCCTGGCCATATACCATTTCTTGGAGGCATCACTTGCCATATTAAGGTCAGGCGCACGAAGACAAAACTACGTGTTAAGACGACCAGACGTTTCACTAGACTATATAAAACGTTGCACTACGATGTTATGATGCGTCATAAGACAACTGCGCTACGTTATAAGATGTTCTGCTAAGCTATAAAATGTTCCGTTACGTTGTAAGACGTTCCGCGAACGTACAATGTTGAGGTATGTCGTAAGACATTACACTGTGTTCTAACACGTTACGCTATAGAACGTTCCGTTATGTTAAAAGCTGTTCTGCCGATGTTAGACATTACGCTACGTTATAAGACGTTAAAAATACTCATTAATAATTCATGACGAAAACACAAATGAAATCAATACCGTAGCAGTGGTTGTAAATCGGATACAGCATCGTCCTGGTTTACATAAACTTTAGCTTCGATTTTCTCGGCTAAAACAGACCGTATCCTCAAAATAGTTGGTGAACTTGATTACTTATAGATGTATTTGTATTTTAAGAGAGATACAGCATTCGCAGCCGAGCTGTATCTGATTTACTATGGCTCGCTTGCAGCTCGCCTTGTAAATCAGATACAGCTCGGCTGCTCATGCTGTATCTATTACTTAAAAGCTTCGTACAAGCCGAAGGTGGCAAAATGTGACGAGGGGCGCGCGCGTCTAACGGCTAGACATGAAAACTCAACATAAATGACAACAATAACAACCATAAATGATAAATCGACAAGAATTGCGAAGCATGGGCAGCAACTGACAAATCAACAAGTACAAAAGTAACAAGTCTCTAACCGCCAACTGTTTATTCCAGACTATGGACTTCTCTTCTGAGTTCCATAAAAAGAGATTCTTGTCATAACCACATGTTGCAAAAAGTGGTCGTGAAGGATGAACACACAGACCCCACGTTTCCTCAAAATGACCCTAAAAATATTTATTAAAATACTTTAATTGTGTGACTTGGATATAAAACAAACATTTTTCATTATGGTAATTATTTCATTTTTCATAAATAAACTTGGAGTTAAATCACCATAGTCAATCGAGATATGGTCTGGAAACTCGGCAAACTTCAAAGCGCCTATAATGAGCTGGGATTTTATGTTGAACCGTACCTTACACCGTGCACATCCTTTGTTTTAGGTTTATTAATATTTAAATAGCACGGTTGAGTGATTGAACTGAAACGTTGCTATTGGACAATTCGTTCATTTATATACTAAAATACAATGTGTTCAGTGACCGTGCACCGTGCACAAAAATGCATAAAGGCGAACAAAAAGATAGACCAAAGACTTTAGCTGAGTTTCCAGACCATATCTCGATTGACTATGATCACCCAAATCGTGACAACACATCAAGGTGGACAAAAGGAATTCTCTTAAAAGATCTTTCACCTTGGTGAGGCAATCTATTTTCTCATCAAAGCCAACTTGTAAGATACAGTTCTTTGTGGTTCCAATTAATACAGACTTTTCACCACGAACTATAGGCCCCCAAGTAGCTGACCTCACTGCACCACTGTCATCAGGAATCTAGAAAAATATAAGATTATGACAATAAACATTAAAATAACAGAACGTAACAGTACTTTAAATACGGTAACTGACAACCCAATGGCCCTCACCCCTTGGTGCAGACTTTCTCAAAGTCCTTTTCAAACATTTTTGACCTTTCGACATTTTTGACCTTTCGACATTTTTGACCTTTCTCACCTGCAGCGCGCCAAAATTCACCGGTGAATTTTTCGACCGGTGACGTAATTCGGGAAGTAATTATATTCAGGCTAAATTGCTGTGCAAGTGCTATTTTTGGAAGTTGGAGTTAAACAGACTCTTGAAAACGTTTTAGTAGGGATAGAACCACTTTCCATTGCATGTACAACAACCCGAAACACGTCAAAACAGGGCGATGTACATTTCAGCGATTTCCCACCAGAATATTTAATTAGATTCAAATACCTGCAAGCGAAACAAGTCCGCCTCTTTCCTCCCGCTTTTCCGCTCGCCCGCCTTTTCACCCGCACGCAAAAACTAGCGCTAAGAGGCGGACTTGGAGCAAGTCTACCCTTGGTGCAGCATGCAAGAACTGTTTTGTAGAACTGATTACAGCAGCTTGACTATAGTTACTCTGTGTTGGTTTTGCAAAGAGAGGAAAATCGGCAAACCGGAGAAAACCCCTCAAGGCATGATCACTCAATACTGTACTACCCTCAACTGATCAGGCCGAACCTCAGCAGTGAGAGGCAGTATGTTTAAAACAGCATATGCAATGATCCGTAGGCAATAATTGTGACACATTCAAAAAGGTGTTTTGTATGATCAAACTTTGATCCATCTGCTGCCCCAGTGGTTGCAATCAGTAGCGTAGTGTGACCATTCTGAGTGGGGGGTGTACCTCTATACACCAAATCGTAGTTTCATTTAGGCCCACATGCAAATTAGTTTCCTATTCAGTTTGGGCCCCTATGCAAATTACATCGTGTCTATTAAAGCATAACGGGAAAATAACATAGGCTGGGACTGGTTTTTCATGTTTTGAGTTCATTATTTTTAGACACTACGTTCAGGATTATTGTTAAGGATAATCGATAAGCAAATTTTATCCTTATTGAATACCTAAACATTAAAAAGTTTCTGAAATCAGAAATGTTATGTTTACTATGGATGCTTCAGCCTCATTTTATAAATGAACTACGTTTTATCCCGACTCAGATTGTATGCGCAGTCGAAACTCCGATTTCGTCTATTGCTTCGTCCCATTACCGACCAACTCAATTTTAAGATCAATTTACCAACCAATTTCTCTACAAAATCTGTTTTACCAACAATTTTACCAAAAAGTGGGGGGTGTCACACTCCGCACGCTACACCCGTGGCTGTGATTCATTAATGGATGTGTGTTGAAAAGTGCCATCATTGCTGACTCACCTCAAGCTGTTTGTCTGTCTTATTGTAGTTGTTATCCCACAGAAATACTTTCTTGTCTTTGCCACCCCCAGTTAAAAACACACCATCACCAGAGGTTTCAATGGAGAAAATCGGTCCCTAGAAGGTGCAACAGATTTTAGAAGAGCGCTGTGCTGTCCTTGAGCAGGCTGCCAAGCAGTACAGTTACAGTACAGTACAGTAGTATTTTCTGAGTAAACAAAATATGAAAGCATATAGCTAACTTTTTTATACATTTCCTCAAAGAATATTCAGTTGAAAATTATTCAGCTAGACATTTAGCTAAATAATGCCACCGGGCCCAATTATTTTGAATACAGTAATTTGCCAATGCAATTTCACCTAAATGGTTTCACTAAAACATCCATGAACAGTACCTCATGAGCAGCAGTTATTTCTTGGCTAATATGATTACTTCCTAAAATCAAATCAAAACTATTTAAATTCTGGTCACAATTTATTCAATTACACAAAGAATTCCCAATTTCAGCACAGTTCGTATTATGCTATATTTCAATAATGGAGATATGATGTACATTACAGTGTATACGGATGAACATACCATTCTCCCAAATGAAAATATTGCCATTTGAATCACCGGAAATGACTTCTCCACTTTGCCCAAAAGCAAAGCATAGCATGTACTTTGGTTTGGGGTGTTTCTTTTAAAAAATACAATAATAAAAATTACTAATCTTGTTGGTATAAAAAAAGGGGAAAAAACAATAAAAACAATATAAAATTGCAGTCAACCTACCTCAAATACTCCCATTTTCTTCTCAATTTTTTTCTCTCCTGTCAGTTTCCAAAAGGCAATGTGTGACTTGCCACAGGTGATTACTCGTTTGGAGTCATTAGGATGGAAATCTAATGCCAAAACAGCCTCATTTCCTCCCTGAATGAAAGAACCACAAGTCCATGAAGTACAGGATAAAAATTCCTACATGTTCAGTAGTTTTGATGATAATAATAATGATAAATGAGAATAATCCTATTACATGGGATACTTTAACCAGGGCTTGAAATTTTCGGCAATACTGTATCTTTAATATTCTTGAAATCTAGTATCCCACTTTTGAATACTAAACATCTCAACTTGCAATATCTAAAATGAACTATAACAGTTTGTGACAGTGCCTGCATTACGTTACGTTACGTTACGAGATGTTACGTCACATTCTAAGACGTTACGCTACATTTTAAGACGTCATGCTCTATATAAGACGTTACGGTACATTCCAAAGCCAGTTTTCCACTAGGCGATTTCTTTCGCGCGAAGCGACTTTCTTTTGTTCGAATTCAATAGATTTCTGATTAGTTCCAGCTCAGAGCTCATGAGACAAAAGAAAAAGTCGCTTCGCGCGAAAAAAGTTGCCTAGTGAAAAACCGGCTTAAGAAATCGGTGATTACAGTTACATTCTAAGACATTACGCTACACTCTAAGACGTTACGCTACATTCTAAGACGTTACGCTACATTCTAAGACATTACGCTACATTCTAAGACATTACGCTACATTCTAAGACGTTACGCTACATTCTAAGACGTTACGTTACATTCTAAGACATTACGCTACATTCTAAGACATTGCGCTACATTCTAAGACGTTACGCTACATTGTAAGACATTACGCTACATGCTGAGACATTACGTTACATTCTAAGACGTTACGCTAACATTCTAAGACGTTACGCTACATTCTAAGACGTTACGCTACATTCTAAGATCTAAGACATTACGCTACATTCTAAGACATTACGCTACATTGTAAGACATTACGCTACATGCTGCGACATTACGCTACATTCTAAGACGTTGCGCTACATTCTAAGACGTTACGCTACATTCTAAGACATTACGCTACATTCTAAGACGTTACGCTACATTCTAAGACGTTACGTTACATTCTAAGACATTACGCTACATTCTAAGACATTACGCTACATTCTAAGACGTTACGCTACATTCTAAGACGTTACGTTACATTCTAAGACATTACGCTACATTCTAAGACATTGCGCTACATTCTAAGACGTTACGCTACATTGTAAGACATTACGCTACATGCTGAGACATTACGCTACATTCTAAGACGTTACGCTACATTCTAAGACGTTACGCTACATTCTAAAACATTACGTTACATTCTAAGACGTTACGTTACATTCTAAGACATTATGCTACATTCTAAGACGTTACGCTACATTCTAAGACATTACGTTACATTCTAAGACATTACGCTACATTCTAAGACGTTACGCTACATTCTAAGACGTTACGCTACATTGTAAGACGTTACGTTACATCCTAAGACATTACGCTACATTCTAAGACGTTACGCTACATTCTAAGACGTTACGCTACATTCTAAGACATTACGCTACATTCTAAGACGTTACGCTACATTCTAAGACGTTACGTTACATTCTAAGACATTACGCTACATTCTAAGACGTTACGCTACATTCTAAGACGTTACGCTACATTCTAAGACATTACGCTACATTCTAAGACGTTACGCTACATTCTAAGACGTTACGCTACATTCCAAGACATTACGCTACATTCTAAGACGTTACGCTACATTGTAAGACATTACGCTATATTCTAAGACGTTACGCTACATTGTAAGACGTTACGCTACATTCTAAGACATTACGCTACATTCTAAGACATTACGTTACATTCTAAGACGTTACGCTACATTGTAAGACATTACGTTACATTCTAAGACATTACGCTACATTGTAAGACATTACGCTACATTCTAAGACATTACGTTACATTCTAAGACGTTACGCTACATTGTAAGACATTACGCTACATTGTAAGACATTACGCTACATTGTAAGACATTACGCTACATTCTAAGACATTACGTTACATTCTAAGACGTTACGCTACATTAGAGAGCTTAAGCACATTAGGCGTTTTTGAGACACGGACGGTGACCGGAAGAACAGGAATACAATACAGAACTACTGAACCGTGTATTCTTTGAAAAGATTTTTTTACCCAAAACAAAGGCTATGAATAATCACATATCCAAACTGTTAGCTCATGAGCTAACAATTTCATCTTTATATAAAAATACAGATCCTTTATTTCATTTTATATTGTAATGTAATGAAATTACCCCCCTTATGTCTCATTATAGTAAAACAACGATGACAGGCCTCAACGTTCTAGAAGTTCCCGTCGTCTCAAGAACGTGAAAATGCTCTCAATGACGTCTTGTGTAGAACGACGACGGCGTTCTCTTTGCTCTTGGGATTTTAAATTGCTCGTTATAATTGTTTTAAATGAAAATTCCTATTGAATTCAATCGCCGTCCGTGGCTCTAAAACGTCTGTTGCTTAAGCTCTCTATTGTAAGACGTTACGCTACATTCTAAGACATTACGCTACATTCTAAGACGTTACGCTACATTCTAAGACGTTACGTTACATTCTAAGACATTATGCTACATGCTGAGACATTACGTTACATTCTACAGACATTACGTTACATTCTAAGACGTTACGCTACATTCTAAGACGTTACGTTACATTCTAAGACATTATGCTACATTCTAAGACATTACGCTACATTCTAAGACGTTACGCTACATTGTAAGACGTTACGCTACATTATAAGACGTTACGCTACATTGTAAGACATTACGCTATATTCTAAGACGTTACGCTACATTGTAAGACGTTACGCTACATTCTAAGACATTACGCTACATTCTAAGACATTACGTTACATTCTAAGACGTTACGCTACATTGTAAGACATTACGTTACATTCTAAGACATTACGCTACATTGTAAGACATTACGCTACATTCTAAGACATTACGTTACATTCTAAGACGTTACGCTACATTGTAAGACATTACGCTACATTGTAAGACATTACGCTACATTCTAAGACATTACGCTACATTCTAAGACATACGCTACATTCTAAGACGTTACGCTACATTGTAAGACGTTACGCTACATTGTAAGACGTTACGTTACATTCTAAGACATTACACTACATTCTAAGACGTTACGTTACATTCTAAGACATTACGTTACATTCTAAGACATTACAACTACATTCTAAGACATTACGTTACATTCTAAGACATTATGTTACATTCTAAGACATTACACTACATTCTAAGACATTACGTTACATTCTAAGACATTACGTTACATATTCTAAGACATGACGTTACATTCTAAGACATCACGTTACATTCTAAGACATTACACTACATTCTACGACATTACGTTACATTCTAAGACATTACGTTACATTCTAAGACATTGCGTTACATTCTAAGACATTACGTTACATTCTAAGACATTACGTTACATTCTAAGACATTACGTTACATTCTAAGACATTACGTTACATTCTAAGACATTGCGTTACATTCTAAGACATTACGTTACATTCTAAGACATTACGTTACATTCTAAGACATTACGTTACATTCTAAGACGTTCTAAGACATTACGTTACATTCTAAGACGTTCTAAGACATTACGTTACATTCTAAGACATTACGTTACATTCTAAGACGTTACATTACATTGTATAGACGTCAGATTCTGTGGCTGTGCCGCTAACGAAATTTTTATTGTATCCCGTTAGGATACAGTCTGAAGTTAAGACTTCTAGTATCCACAACGAAAATCTAGTATCCGTGGATACCGCAAATTTCAAGCCCTGGTTTAACAAAAATTACTTTTGCTTCAGCAATTTTCTTCTTGTTATCCCAGTCCCACACTGATAGGTAGTGGTCATTTCCATCATCAACAGCAACTATATGCTGTCCATTGTCCTAAAAATATAACATGATCGGTTGCTTAGTTGCCCTTTCGCTAAAAAAGTACTGGACACAACAAGTGCATTAAATTAGTAAAAACAATCTATTACTTACAATACAGTATATACAACATTTTTTTTATTAATTCTTTGAAAGTTTTCATGGCAATAATGTGATATAAATAAGTTTTGTGGAAACGCCACGTAAAATATTTCTTTGCTAAGCTAAGAAGAAATCTCTCAACTTGCCTGAAGGAGCACAAGACATGTTGCATTAAAGCCCAACAGGATAAATCTGCTGTTGCCAAACACACTTGGAAGTATGACCATCGTGTTAAGTGGGAAGAGTCGTCACTCTTAGCCAGCGAAAAGCAATACTTCATGCGAAGAACAAGGGAGTCTATTGAGATTGCAAAACATCACACTATTTCTCAGGAAGGACAGCCATTAAACAGCACATGGAGTGCCCTATTCGGAGAACATTCTTGAATTTGTTTTCTAATTAATAAAATTAACGTGATACGCCAATGTATTCTTACGTGATTTAATTGATCAGTTGCTTAGTTTATAAATGACGTGAGTCAACAGCTTGTTGTTATATTGCTCTGACGAAGGCCTGAATCAACAGGCTGAAAGCTTAGCAAAGAAATATTTTACATGGTGTTTCCACAAAACTTATTATAATTTTTTTTATTACTATATGTACAGTACAATATATCTAATAATAATTTTACATTCACATTGACCATAGTCAATCAAGATATGGTCTGGAAACTCAGCTAAAGTCTTTGGTCTATCTTTTTGTTCGCCTTTATGCATTTTTGTGCACGGTGCACGGTCACTGAACACATTGTATTTTAGTATAATGAACAAATTGTCCAATAACAACGTTTCAGTTCAATCACTCAACCGTGCTATTTAAATATTAATAAACCTAAAACAAAGGATGTGCACGGTGTAAGGTACGGTTCAACATAAAATCCCAGCTCATTATAGGCGCTTTGAAGTTTGCCGAGTTTCCAGACCATATCTCGATTGACTATGCATTGACTTACTTCCACTGAAAATGCAATACAGGACAATCCCCTTTGAAATGTACCCAAACCCACAACTTTCAGTGTCTGAAGCGTCAAGGCATTCCAAACACGAACATGAGGCTAAAAAAATAGGAACATATTGTACTAAGGAACATAATCTACTGTACTAGCACTGTTTGAATACACATTATTTATTATAAGTGAAGTACTAACCTTTCCTTCCTTCTTGGCATGTCCAGCCACTTGGCCAGTGGCAATAATTTCTTTATTTGGATGTAGTGCCAAGCTATAATAATTATGATAATTATTGTAGATAGATAGATAGATAGTTTATTGTATAAAACCTTGCAGCCAAAAGGCTGAATTATGTTAAATATTACAAGAGTATAAATAAGTATATTAAATATTACAAATGTTAAATTACCCAATCATCAATATCATTACAAATATTTAAAATATGCTGTAAATTAAAATACACACTAAGAATTATGCTCACATCAACTACATCTTTAATGAATTATATATAATAAAACTGTTCCTGAACCTTTGGGTACAGAAAGTGACATTAAACTTGCGCTCCTTCCTCAAGTTAAAAACGTTACTGTTGCAAGGAGGAAGGAGGCCGTGTAGTCTATGGCTGTCATTGGTCACAATGTCTTGAAAAAGTTTGTTTGTTAATTCTTGTCTTCGGATGTGTAAAGGTTGAAGACCTGTAAGAGATAGAGCCTCACTATATGGTACCCAAGGAAAAATAATTCGCATTGCTCTTTTTTGCACCATTTCTAAATTGTTTGATAAATAAATTGTTAAACTATTGTGAAAAGCCGGACACGCGTACTCCGTGATAGGCCTAATACAAGTGCTGTAAAACTGGACAAGTTCACTGGTACCAACTTTGGATCTTTTCAGCTGAGTTAGGAAATACAGTCTCTTATTATTATGTTAATTATTATTATAATTATGTTAATTATTATTATAATTATGTTAATTATTATTATAATTATGTTAATTATTATTATAATTATGTTAATTATTATTATAATTATGTTAATTATTATTATAATTATGTTAATTATTATTATAATTATGTTAATTATTATTATAATTATGTTAATTATTATTATAATTATGTTAATTATTATTATAATTATGTTAATTATTATTATAATTATGTTAATTATTATTATAATTATGTTAATTATTATTATAATTATGTTAATTGTTATTATAATTATGTTAATTATTATTATAATTATGTTAATTATTATTATAATTATGTTAATTATTATTATAATTATGTTAATTATTATTATAATTATGTTAATTATTATTATAATTATGTTAATTATTATTATAATTATGTTAATTATTATTATAATTATGTTAATTATTATTATAATTATTTTAATGATAGTTATAATTATGCTAAATATAATAATTATGACCACTATAGTAATAAATGGTTACACCAAAAACTAACCACTTGATATCATCTGTATGTTCAGTGTAATGTCTCTGGGTCTTAGAAATTGGATTATAAAGAACCACCACAGCAGCTGTGTTGTACACTATCTCATGTGATGGCAAATAATACAAATTATTCCGACAATCTTTACCACGATACCCAAAGCTATTGTAAGCAGTTAGATGTTAAGGAATAGAAGTTAGAATAAAACAAGATTATTTGAACTGGTATGATGGAGCCTGCATGGTGAGGTGGCTACTACAAAGAGGTGCCTTTTATTTGGAGTAAAAATCACAGTAGACATGTAGTATATATATCTATATATATAGTATACAGTATTTTCTGGGTGATAACCCACACGGTGTATAACCTGCACGGTGTATAACCCGCACAGCAACAAAAATGTCAATTTTGGAAAAATAAACCAGTGTATTACTCACACCATCGGATAACCCGCAGCTGCTAATAATAGGTTTGGGCAAGGGAGCACGCCAGACTGACTTGTATTTCCCCTTTGTTCAGTGTTCCTTCATTTATATTCAGCCATTTTGAATAATGGAGCATATATCATTAGCGTGTCGCAGGCATGGGCTACAGGGCCGAAGGAACCCCGAACATGTTCCGAAAATGACATAACCTGGCCATAGCCCACGCCTGTGATACACTAATGAATATCCCGCATTATTCAAAATGGATGAATATAAATGAAGGAATGCTGAACAAAGAAGAAATACAAGTCAGTCTGGCATGCTCCCTTGCTCAAACCTATTATTAGCAGCTGCAGGTTATCTGATGGTGTGGGTAATACACTGATATATGTTTCCAAATGTGACATTTTTGTTGCTGTGCGGGTTATACACTGTGCTGGTTATCACCCAGAAAATATGGTATATATATATATATAGAGAGATACGTGTGGGTTTTGGTCTACGAAACGCAAAGAGTGCTTGGTAACATATAGTTAGAGCAAATATAGATTTTCGCTGTAGCAGACTTTTGAGGTAAGCGAAAATCTATATATATATAGATATATATAGAGATGTATAGATATATAGATAATATAGATATAGATGTAGTATTTATTACAGTTTATAAAATAACAGGTATGCTACGCACGCTCTGATTGGATGAGAGCCATTTTCACTCAGAGTGCAGAGACACGTTTGACGTCATTTTCATTTTATATTGTACAACGCATGCTCTGTTTGGTTAAATCTCACGTAATCACTGGCGTATTTATTTGATTACGCCATCATTCGTCAGCTGAGTCTCGGTCACTTTGGTGGCTTCTCCTTGGTTTTTTACCTCGTAAAACGGTTAGTTATTTTATAAAACAAATAGAAAATCGCTTTTGTGACTCTGTACTGTGATACAAACACGAATGACGCAACTTCAACCGGAAAAAATGTGTGAAAACACTCGGCTTCGCCTCGTGTTTCCACTAGGCATTTTTTCCGGTTGAAATCACGTCATTCGTGTTTGTATCACAGTACAGAGACACGCAAGCGATTTTCTATTTGTTAAATATAGTTTTTTGTTTTTTACACGCAGTGCTTTAGTACAGACTTGAGATATCTCCCCATAACACCTACAGCACTGCAGGCTATTACAGACTGTGTAGACTTTAGGGTGTGAAAATTTAATACACTATAGTATGCTCATCATTGCTATATGTATACACAGGCTCTAGTTTGGCTGGTTCATGTGGCTGAAAAGGATACACCCATTCAAGCTGGAGTTTCCTATCTGGTGCTTCTCCACTATGATCATCCTCAGAGTAATTTGTTGGAGCATAAACATTCAAGCTTCTTCCACGTAGCTGGAATTTAATAGCTGCAGCATCTAAAAAGAGCAACACAAAATGAATAAGAATAACTCAGTGGGACAATGCAGACTTAGAAGTTGATGTTTAAATTGTTTAATGTAATGTAATGTTAATTGTTAAATAATTAGGTACAATTCATTACCTTTCTCAGCTTGTTCTTCCTTCGTTAAACCACTGCAAATTTAAAAATACCATGTGACATTCTGTTCTGATATATAATATACTGTATGTAATATATCATGCACCAGGATATCCAAACACTGAGACATTTGTTGAAAACCAAGGCAAAGCCGAGGGTAAAAGTTTGCTTAATTTATGTAACTTCTTCCTCCAATATCCAAACCACTGACATGATACTGATTTTGTTTGTGTTTTTGTTTTCCTCATGAATTATTAATGAGTTTTATAATATATATATATATATATATATATATATATATATATATATATATATGTATATCTATCTATCTATATCTATATCTATACCTATATATATATATATATATATATATATATATATATATATATATATATATATATATATCTTGTGACATTCTGTTCTGATATATTAATATATTTAGTGAGTTTATTACAATTTATTTCTGCATAATAATGCAAGTACATGTATTAAAGTAATAAAGTTAGCAACTCATCTTCAAAATTAATTCAGTTGCCAATTTTAGCCACCATATGGCACCTAAATTGTCATACCAGTAACTTGGAAGATAATAGTAAATTACTGCACCATGCATTAGGACTTTGAATATTGTTAAAAAGCAGCTATAGCTTCAACAACATGATGTATAATATTGATTAATGCCTAAACAAACAGCTTTTGCTGTTCCTTGCAATGTTGTCTTGAGAACGTGGAAATGCTTCAGTTGACATTGTATGTGCAATGAGGATGGTGTTGGGATTATAATCTTGGGACTGCAAATTATTCAACGTTTTGTTTTGGTTGAAAAATACTACTGTATTGTACTTGGGTCATCATGCTGATGTTCAGGTTGTGCTTGCTTAAGGTCCCTAATAAACAACCACCCAGTAACAATAATAATATGCCATCTCGATCTACCTGTTGCTCGACTTTCTTCTTATCTGATTTTTCCTAAAAAATTATGTAAAAAGTATAAAACTATAGTACCACACTATATAGGTCTTAAAGGTCCTGTTTAACTATCTTGATCAAGAGAAATATCTTGGCAACATACTTGGCACTAGATTCACCACTGTGAGGTTTTGGGGTTGATCTTGCTGGAGAGGATACAAAGCTGTTATTTGGTGACACACCCAGTTTTTGAGTTTCTGGTTTCTTTGCTTGTGGTGAAGGTTTGCTAAACGTCTTCAAAATTAAAACATAAAAATCTCAATTATTTTTTGGCCAATAAATTATGACTTTACTGAATTCAAAAGAGAGTGAGAGACATTTTTTGTACTTACACTGTCAGAAGCTGAATGAGGACGTTTGGATTTAGCTGAACCTAGTATTAAATCAAATAATCATAATTATATAGAGAATAATACATGGGATGTGTGGAAATAGGAAATTTATTTCAAGTGTTGACCAGGATATCTCATAAGTTAGCAAAGCGAACGAGTGAGATAATCTTTGTCAACACGAGAAATAAATTTCATATTCCCAAGCATCCGTGTATTGTTCTGTTTATTATATAAAAAAATAGTCCCACAAAAAATAGAGCAGTATACTCCAACATGTCCTGTGATAATCAACATATGAGAGATTATCATTTTTATTAGTGGTGGAAACATCAATAAAACACTCTATTTTATATAATAAAAAATGAATATGAGCCCAGCTCAAAATTTTAAAATGCAATACCATAACGAAAGGAAACCATTTAAAAACAAAATATATTTATTGACGTTTCGTTACTTAACCAGTAACATCTTCAGAATGACTTAAAGATTACATTGAATATACTTATATATAACATTAATATAGTTTCATATTACAAGGGGAAAAAACAGTAAAAAGGAGATTAAAACAATTTAAAAATTTAAACTATAAACAATGGTATATTTGCATTTTAAAATTTTGAGCTGGGCTCTTATATTCATTTTGCGATTACGGTTTCCACCTGGTAAATCACTTGCTATAATAAAAAATGTTAACTTCTTATTAACTGAGAGTGCAGTCATTACTGTTGGATGGGGTTCATACATAAAAGACCGAGGTTTGATATTTTCTGTAATGACCAAGCAGTCAAGGTTTAGTAACAGGTTTACTATAAATGGCTTCTTCTTGTCTTTTTTAGGCAAAAAATAAATGCCTGGGTTTCTGGTTTCCCAACCCTACCTTGGTTTTTCACCACCAAAATGCCAAACTGAATCATTTCTTTAGAATTTTGAGAAGCCTTGGCCTGAGTTTTTCAGTTGCAGCACAATTTGCAACTTGGGATAGCAAACACAGCTGAACCTAACAATGCATAGTCTTCCGGGCAGCCACTCTTAGTTGGTGCAAGGAATGAGTGATGACACTACGAGCAGCTGTGAGGGAGACTAAACAACATGCACAATATACCATAATTGATATTTGGTTTTGAAAAGAATATTGTCACACCTGGCCACTAAATTAAAAAAGTAAAAAAAAAGAAACCCAACCCATCTTGGCTAACTTTTTGTGAAAAGAAATAGGAAACCCAGGTATTTTTGCTTTGGGGATACTAAAACTCACAGCGCTTTACCGAAATGACCCTGCAAACCTTAACGAAGACCTTTAAACAATTTAGGAAACGAGTAGTTTTAAAAATACAAATTTAGTCACTTCTTCCCACAAAGAGCTTTTTAAGAGCAATTTACACATTAAATTTCAAGTGGCAGAGTCGAGGGAATCAGATTTGTTTAATATTATCCAATTTATATATAATTTGCTGCTTACAGTCATTTGGAAGTTTGTTCTGAGGTTCACAAGTTTGTTCTGAAGTTCATAAGTTTGTTGGGAAGTTCACAGTTTGTGTTGAACTACACATCTGATTGGATGCTAGGAACCAAGCAACCAATCAAATGTGTAGTTCAAAAAGAGCCTGCAATACTATGTAATGAACCTGCAAACATCCAAACAAACGAACTTCGAAACATTTTGGTAAAAAGCATGTTGCAAATGACTGTAATTCACCAACTTTTGGAGCTATTCAAAGTTTGCTTTCATTGTCTTTGTTTGTAAACAATTAGTGACTACTAAAACCTAATCTGAACCAGTCCATGTGTCACAGCCAATCAGAGCATGTGATTACTTAACTTAGGAATTAACATAATAAAAAGATAAATTTTTAAGACTATTATCATAAATTATAAATAACTGGAAATTCTAAATTGCTAGCTGCCACAATCTTTTTTTCAAATTACAAGATATACACATGAATAGTATTTAAAACAAGAGCAATATAACAATTGTATATATCCACTAACGCTAGTGTGTATAGTGCAATAAACTACCACAAGTACCGAAGAACGTTTACAACAGAATTTTGCATCAGTGATGTTAATTGATATCACATCAAGCAACTAAAGCAGATTAGCAAATACTACATACAAGACAATAAAACGTCTTTAATAACCCTTTTTAAGTGTCAAGCGATGAGAAAATTTACCAGTGTGAGGCTTTCGCTCTTCTAAGCACTGCAATCTTCGTAAAGCGTCGGCCAAAGCTGATTTGAGCAACGATATCTCATCATTTTGACATTCGACCTTCTTTTCTAAAATGGCAATCTTCTCGGTCATTTCTTTGGTGCTTTCAGGTGATGTTTCATGGTCATCTCCTTCTAAACACAACATCAGTTAATGAAATAAATAAATTACATAGCTGGTCTCGTAGAAAAATAAGGCATCGGGGATTATTTTCAAAGTGAAATCGCTGTCACACACTGGTCAATGAAGCAAGCATAGGTCACGTTTGACAAGTCAAAAATGGAAACTCTCTTACTTGGTAAGCGTTCTTCTTCCATTCTGAGTCAATTAATAGGAAAATAGAGTTGTCTGAAAGCTTTATTGCCAAGAACGACTAGAAATGTAAGAGTCTCTTGGAGGCAACTGCCAAACTCCCAGTGAACTAGTGAAGTGAAACTACACCACCACTCCCAATGGCCAAAAGCTGTCGTATTTCCAGATCCAGATCAACACGTGCTTGGGGGCTTGGGGGGGGGGGGGGGGGGGGCCATGAGGTGGTCGATATTGCGCTTTACATGTAAATATTTTACATGTATATAGATTCGATCGCTTTTCGCAAAACTGAACAAAAAATCGAGCTTTATTATATTTTTTTGTTATCCGATATATTTTACTAAGCTAAACAACCACGAAACAACTATAAACTTAATTAACTTTATTTATGCTGGATAACCGGCATAACCCATCAAGTCGATCCAGCCAAAAAGTCCATGAGCCATCCCTGCCGAGACTCCTACGTTCTCTGTTTCGGCAGCTTACGATTTCGATTGTTGGGCCTAGGCTCACTGGTCCAGTGTAATCAGCCCTGAGTGCAATACAGACTATACAGTATTGGGCGATTCGCGCGCAGTTGCGGATGAGCTCATCGGCGCCAACCACCTCATTCGCGCAAACCATGCGTACTACAGATGATAGATAAGATAGCCTTTGGAAGGGAAATCCAGTAGATGACCCTTCTTGTCAAACTTCATAAAAATTAATTTTATGGTAACCTGACTCGCTTCTTAGTTTTTACCAATTTCTTATATGCGCAAGCTTCGGCAAGTTCGTGCAAGTTATTACACGCAATGACGCAAAATATATAGAATACTCCTGGCAACTTGAATTGACAATGTGTACGTCCACCAACAACCTTATTAGAACAAGCCAAGAAGGGGCAAAACATTCCCCAAAATGATCCGTTTTGCGCTGGATAATGCTCGATTTACGTTCTTCATTTTTTTTTAGGTGAAATTATCTATTTTAATCTTTTCGATTATATTGCATTTTACAGTGATAGTATTGTATTGTTAGTTTTCTGTTCTATTGTAAAAATATCTTACGCATTCACCCTTAAATTGTGCTTGGCGTATTTTGAGGTCGTAATAATTAAAAGTGACACTATCAATTTTCAAAGGGCGAGCCTCAGATCTAGATAATATTGTCTAGCCTCAGATACTATGCAATGCTACTAGGGGAATCGCCTAAATGCGACCAAATCGTTGTTTACAATTATCGTATTACATATCTAAAATTTTACCGATCGCCGTCTCGTGTTGCAAGACAATAGTACATAGAATGATGAATTGGAAAAGCTGCTATTCCGTGACCTCGGAAAAGTCACGCGAAATTAAAGTTGTGTTGTCAAGGTCACATTTGCAAGTCCAAATGCGTTCCGCGATTGCGTGCATCATGTGGTCAGCTCATCGCTCGCTGATTGGCTCGTCGGCATGTCGTCGGTGCGCACGTGCACATCAACACACCACGAGGTTTTGCCGAAGAAAAGTTTTGTTTACGCCAGAAAGCCGAGATGAGCGACGACGAAAAGGACATTGACATTGAAAGTGACGAGGTAATTTCGGTCTTTGCTTCGATCGCCTTGTAAATCTTATCTAACTCCCAAGCGGTTTCGTTTCGACTCTAGGACACAGGAGAAGATCAACTATCGACGGGATTTTCAACCCAGGTAGAAGTCAGAAGAATCGTTTTGTTGTCATTGTGTTTGTTGCACATGGGAATGTCGGTTATGCCACGTGTATGAAATCCATTCCGATTGTTGTCGATTTCATCGGGGAATCGATTGTATAAAAGAAATTGACAACACGGGAAACACGTTGCATTTGTTTGTCGAAGCTGGTGAAATTGAAACTGAAAGCGGATACATGTTGAAACTCGCACAGATTCCTTCTTAGGCGGAAGGACTGACGGTGTTTTCCCGTCTTTCACCTCAGGATGAGAGACCGAGATTTGGTTTCCGAATAGAGCCAGATACTGACGGCCTGGTATTGCTGGGGTTTTTTTTAGGCCGACAAACGGGCACACCACAATGCTCTTGAAAGAAAGCGAAGAGACCACATCAAGGACAGCTTCTGTCACTTGCGTGACTCTGTTCCCTCGCTGCACGGTGAAAAGGTACGTTTCGCTTTCATCAAGCTGTGACGGCTTATTATTGTTACTTCGCTTTTATTCGCTCTGCTTCGGCTTGGATTGTATAAACCTTTAATTTAACATTCCCCTTTGAGATTTCACCCTCCTATTATTATTAACATCGATACATAAAGGGATTTCTAACGGGAATAACTGTCTTCACTTTCTCTGCCGTTTGTCATCAGTTTGATTAAGCCGTTTGACACTGTCCATACATACATCGATCGATAGGTAATCAACATTACGAATTGTTATTACTCTTGAAAGAAAGCTATAATAATTACACCTTTTTTCTTGGATATTACATTATATTAGTAAACTTCCCGAAAAGGACATCGCTCAAGATTTTTTGAGAAGGATTGCAAAATTTCAACTCAAGACGTACACAAATCTGTATTCGTAGAAACATTAATGTCTGCTTGTTCATGCCTATTTTTAAACATTTTACAGCCTGCTCGGGCACGTTGACTGAGCGTATACTAGGTCATTCCCACGGCTTTTGTTGAAACTGACCTTAATACTGAAGTTATTTTCGCCCAACTTGCCGTTTCTCTGTCGAGTCTCGTTTTATAGAATGACCAGCAAAAATTTCAAGATCTCGATTCTGAAGTAGACGAATGTCCTTTGAGAGTTTCATTTTCGATATCACACTCGGACATTCAAGGGAAGTTCTATCGGTCTATAACTACTACATTAGGGTCAATTTCATTTTCGTGGCCTGTTTATATTATTTCTATGCCGGCTTTCAGAATGAAAATAATATTCATTGTGCACACGGTACAGCCACCTGTGTCTTTTTAAAACAAAATTTTGTTTCTGTAATTAGGAGCAGGTAGTGGTTTGAAAGGCAGACTTTTTGATAGTATTTACGTGCATACAGTTATTGTGATACGAAACTACTTGTGAAAACATGAATAAATTACTTTGCTCTTCCCAACGGATTGGTGGGAACTCCAATCATATGGCATATTAAAAACAACTTAACTGACCATGTTGTGGTTGGGGTGAGTTGAGCAAAAATCTGAGCCTACCCAAAAGGCAGACCATAGATACGTTGAAAACACTGAGAGGGGTTTGTTGGAAGGGGTGGCCAGACCCAACAAATTTTTTTAGAAAATTCATGTGACAACACGACTTTACTGTAAATCTTGTGTAGTACTGTAGTGGCAATTAGTGCTGTGGATCAGAACTCTGAAAATACCTATTCAGAAGCCTATCCTTACATGGACAAAACTTTATTCCTTGTGTATGCTTGAGGGAAAGCATTGTTCCCCTGTGCACAGAATGTATGATACAGTGATTTTGGATACAAGTTCATCTAGGCTGTAAGAAATCTTGCATGTCCAAATTCCTTTGGCCCCTCCCCAATTTACGGATTGATGAGTCAGCTTTTTGCTGACAATAGATAATTATTGTAATTGCCCATTTCTATTCCAGGCATCTAGGGCACAGATTCTAAACAAGGCCACAGACTACATTAACTACATGAGAAGAAAGAACCATTCTCACCAGGTATACACCTGTACATATGTATAAATATCTAGAATTATTGTATTAGGATCTGCATGCCTGCCCAATATTTTGCAATGTAAGAGCTTGGTACACATGGTGCATTCATAGTACTATTTTAATACACTTACATTCATCTACATATTTCCATCCAGAATATTATTGGGCAAGCTGTGGTCTTATCCAATACAATATTGAATTCACAACTTAAATATTTTGCCACATGTATACACTTATAAACTCAATAAACACATGAATTGATAAATCCAGTAATGATAGTTACCTGAAAACTAATTATTTTTCTGGCTTGATATGTTGTATTGAATTTTGATAAATACTGCAGCATTCAACCAGCTGTTTATGTATTGTCTATATTCTCTTTCTCAAAACTTAGTCAGACATTGAAGATTTGAAACAGCAAAATGTGGTTTTGGATCAACAAAGTATGTATATATCTTACTCCGAGATAAATTAGTGTACAATTAGTCATGTTTAACACATATTAAATGACTGAAAATAGCCAGCTGGGTTAAGTGCCAGCCATGTAAAATTAATTAGAATTTTGAGAAGGGAAATGTCTGGAGGTTAAGGGGTTAAGAATTGAACCTACTATCAAATGGTAATGGAGAACATGTGGTACCGTACTTCAATTATATGGAAATAGTTTAATGGTAGAAATACAGGGAAATCTATATTATTAAAGTGGTCATACCCTTGGGACCAGCTTGCCTGGTGTCTGTTTAAAGGCAATTTTCCACTAGGTGAAAAATGTCGTGCGAAGCGACATTTTCTTTTGTCTCGAAGCTCTCAGGTGGAACTAATTAGCCAAGACAAAAGAAAAAAGTTGATTTGGTCGACAAATGTCGCCTAGTGGAAAACCACCTTAAGAAGGTGTTTGCTAAATAGAGGTAACAGTTTGTATGAATTATGTAATATTGGTTTGCTTACGATGATTACCATTCGATTGTTCCCCCTTTGATAAAATTGTTGACCAACTATAGTTACAGTATCAATAATCATATCTGTGTAATAGAGATATCCATTGAATAGGTTTCATTTAGATTATACTAACAGTAAATATAAGACAAAAATTTTGGGACCTGAGCTAGTGTCAACTTAACCCTTTACTGGGCAAATTACCAGCCAGAGTAAAAGTAATAAGTTACCTGATGAAATGGTAACCATGCCGGTAGGGTTAAGGTGTCTGCTTGGGGGTCCACTTAACAATTTGCATGTAATTAAGGTTTTTATTTATTGGTGAAGTATGCCGTCTAGCCAGTTTATCTAATATCAGGCAATTTTACCCCCTAATGAAGGCTGTTTAGGATAAAACTACATGCATGTGTACAACAATCGAAATATAGTAAGGTTAGATATACTGCCAAAACAGAGAACTTAGGAGTCTAACGTTTCTCTCTGATGAAGGGCCTTCGCTTGAAACATTAGACTCCTACGTTCTGTGTTTCGGCAGTACATGTATATCTAACCTTGCTATATTTCGATTGTTGTTTCTACACTGTCTACTCAGCACACTACTTTTATTACATACATGTGTGTTCTTTTAGTGTGTTCCCAGAAGGTTAGTCTATGAAACAGCTGTGTATACTTAAAGCTCAGCTACTTTCACAGGCTACACAAAGGCTGGGATGAGTTACATTGTTTTATTCTTGTTAATCCATTGCTGCCTAGTATATCTGAAGGGTTCTTCTTTCAATAAGTAAAATCGTCTGGTATTAGACAGTAAAATAATAATAAAGGCACTGTTTTTGGCCAGCTCAGGCAGGAATGATTTAACATGCATTGATTTACCTTTTTAGTACACAGTATGGAGAAAACACGAAACGGTGGTCTGTTTAATTCTGATGCAGCAGCAGCGCTTATGACATCAACAGACACCTTGCTGAGTACATCTCCACTCCCCACTAATGACCCCTTACTACTAGATGGTCATATCAAAGACGCAGATGCTGCCACAATTGATTCTTTTGTAAATATTGAAAACGATACTGAAGGGAACACTGAGGAGTACACGACACCGAGCAAGCGAATTAAGACAGAAGCGTGATTACTCATTTGGTCCTAATAATGATTGCAAAATAACTTTCTTACAGTGGTATCACCTTGGGCTCTGATGTGATTTCTGTGGATGTTTCACTTTGATAAACAATTGGATTATTTTATTTCCAAGCTGAGGAAAAAAGATGGGGGAAAATCTAGCTATTTTGACTGTACTAATATTACTTTATTTATTCTCAGACTAAGTCGCATATAGAGCACTATATGGCTTTGCTGGATGATCTGTAAATAAATTGTACCTACTGTACTGACTGTATATTGTGAGCATTAATTTTTAATAAGTCGACATATTTCTAATCTTGAGTTAAGACTTTACATTCTGAATCCCATTGTGGTTTTTATCTCAGTAGGCTTAGTTCAAATTTCACGCGGTTTTCTTTGTTATTCATAAGTCTTTCTCCCCATACAAATTGAATTGTCATTATAAATGCATGGTATTAAACCTTGTGAAATTTGAACTAAATTAGTATGCACCTTGGAAAGTATGTGGCTTAATGCCTCTGACAGTTCTCGGTAATTAACTCTTAACACCAGAAAGCAATAGATTCATTCTTTTCCATGGGTTGGAGTTGTGAATGTGTAGTTTGAGAAGTTTGACTACCATAGGTCTTCATCTGGCATTACAGAGTAAAATAACAAAGGGGTCAGTCAAAAGGGTTAGATGGGGGTGTCGGAGCCACACTAAAAGTGGGGGGGGGGGGCAAAATGTTTAGGGGGGTCTTGGGGCATGCATCCCCAGGAAATTTTGAAATCTAGAGTCTCTGAAATGCCATTTCCTGCATTTTGGGATGTCAAGGATTTACAGAATTCTAAAGGTCCAAAAATGTCATGAAATACTCAAAAGAGAACACTTTTCTGGACATTGAATATCTGCATTCAAATTTCTTTATTATATCTTTATTCAAAGTCGTGGATGAGCTAGGGTTAGTGATTTTGTAAATCATAACTTTATTACTGGCCTTGTTAAAAAGTGGGGGGGGGGGACATTCTGCACCTCCCCCCACCCCCACCCCCACCACCACCACCACCACCACCCGCTTCTGACACCCCTGGGGTTAGATATACATGTACTGTACCTAGGCAGGTAGACTCAGTTAACCCTTTGACTACCAGTAATGCTGAGTAAAATGACAAAGCAAAGGGGCCAGAAGTCAAAGGGTTTTGGTCAGATTTCTAGCACTGGGGATTGCACAGGTAATCAAGACATTCCTATGATGTGTAAAGACTATATGTGAACCAAAAAAATAAGACAGCAGATAGAACAGTTCTTGGTTGGTGACCACGGTGAAATTTAGCCACCATATCATATATGTCGCTTTCACCTGAAATTACAAAATTGAAAACATAAGCAGAGTTTTTTATCCTCTGTAAAGATAGCCGCAGGCTACTGTAAAGATGAATGTAGCCAGCTGTTCTGACTATTCAATGCACATTTTTGCATTATAGTTGATATCAATATCTCAAACTCATTAATAATGCATGAAATAATCAGCCAATTACAATAGTTCATTCAATCACCTGATTGAAGTTGGATACTCCAGTAAAACCCAAGATATTAGATGAAAACCAGTGTTCATCTAATTCTTAAGATCTCAATTATCTAATATGCAAAACAAACAAGTTGCTGTATGAATAAAGTTTACAAACACTCATGAATAAAATCTCATGAGGGTTTATTTTAATTGTATTTTCCAATTGAAGTTGCTCGATTAAGATGCCATATCAACTAATTGTTTAGCGTGTTTCATCAGGGGAATTTAAACCTCGGACTAAACATTTTCAAAACAGTTTTTTCATAAGATCATCCAGACTTTGGAACACACTCTCGTATCAAACAAAAGAAATTAATGCATATAGTCTCTTAAAAAATATTTAAAATCAAGATACTCTGTTGCTCTCCAGAACACATTCAATACTGATATTATATCTACCTGGTGCTCAATATGTTTAAAGTGTAGTTCTGTTAGAGATCTTGAATTGCAGAACTTCAGAATTTGTTGTTAATATTAACTGTGTGCGTACATGAGTGTGTTAGTGTAATGTGATATATAAATAAGCGATATTGTAGTACAGTAGATGTGATATAGTAATATGTTATGATAGTATATATGTAATTTGATATTTGTTAATTTTTAGGGCAAGACACCATGACTAGGGCTGAACATCCCTGTTGTGTCTTGCCTCGTATGCGTAAACACAAAAACCAAATAAATAAACAAATAAACACTCGAAAACAATAAAACCACTCAGCCTTATGCTTTCATCATGTTTCTTGTATTTGGACCCCTGATGAAACACTCAAACTCATTGTTGATATGAATATCAAAATTACAATTTGAAATGTTTAGTCCAACTTTTGTTCATTTTCTACTTACCCTTCTTAGAGAAGTCAGGGTCCAATAAATAGTATATTACCCTTGGAAATAGATAAAACTTGGTGTAGAGAAAGATTAAAAGCAATCCAACTGCACCGTAAAGCCAGTAGACTCGGTCTCTTGTTTCCAGTAGAAAAGCAGCAAAACCAGCAAAGCTCCCAACCAAGGTAGTTTGATACTGTACAGAACAAGAATGTACAGAATATTAATGATGGTGGTGATGGTAATGGTAATGGAGGTGATGATGGTGGTAGTGGTGATGTTGGTCGTGATGATGGTAGTGGTGGTGATAGTGATGGTGATGATTTGCCAGACCTTGCCAAGTTGAGTATTCATTTGGGGTTACTGGCTCAAGTATATAATTAAAGAAATACAAATGCCAGGGGGAGGGGACAATTTGGAAATTATTGAGTAAAAGGCAAGATTGGTTTCCTGGCATTTTTAGCCCTCAAAGGTGGTTTCTGGTAGTCAGTACCTTAACTTCATTCAAACTAACTTATGTATTTCAAACTATTTGTATTTTAGGGTACATGTACAATAAATTGTTATTGTTGTTGTAAATACTATATGTATTAAATATGTGGCCTCGAAAAAGTTTAAGATCAGTAATTACAACCAAAATTACAAACATATTACTTGATCAACAATCCTAGTGTTTCTACATAAACGTAGATTCCTATTTCCTACCATATGAAGACCTTTTGGCCAGAAATAACGAAAACTGTGCAAGGCCTTGTCAGCATTTCGCATTGCCAACAGACTTGGAGAGTGAGTTCTGCTCACATACAGGGCTTCTCCAGCAAGCATACCAGATGACAACACCGCCAAGAACTTGCAAATAACGATCACTCCATCAAATTTATCAGGATCATAAAACATCTTTAACGCAAGAGAAAAGAAAGGTTATTACCAGTGGTTATTACATGTATTTGGAAATAAACTTAGACATCTGCGCCCACGAACGTCTGTAAGCGGGTTAGGTAATACTTCATGTTATGAGAACCGTTGAACTGCGAGCCGAAAGGGAATTTAAAGGTGAGGGGGCCCCTCTGTACAATATGGGCTTCGTTCACATGATCCCCCGAGATATCTCGGTGTTAATTCATTTCCATGTTAAAAGAGTAAACCGTTCAAGGTAATTGGCATGTGTCCTTTTCGAACGTCCTTTACATTGTAATTTTCGTAGCTTCCTAGCTTTTCGTGGGGCCAAGAAACTCGATAGGCAAGGGCATCGGAAGCGGGGGGGGGGGGGCGTCGGAAGC
Organism: Corallium rubrum; assembly: GCA_964035015.1. Lineage (NCBI taxonomy): Eukaryota > Metazoa > Cnidaria > Anthozoa > Scleralcyonacea > Coralliidae > Corallium > Corallium rubrum. The sequence continues at coordinate 13,225,999 of OZ036003.1, forward strand.
GGGGGGGGGCGTCGGAAGCGGGGGGAGCGTCGGAAGCGGGGGGTGGGCGTCGGAAGCGGGGGGGGCCTGGGCCCCCCACTTTTTTGGGTGGAGGGGGCCAGAATATGTTTGGGGCCCCCCACTTTTTAACAAGACCAGTAATAAACAAGGCCAGTAATACAGTTATGACTAACAAAATCACTAACCCTAGCTAACCCACGACTTTGATGACGTTTTTGGACCTTTAGAATTCTGTAAATCTTTGTCCTAAAATGCAGGAAATGGCATTTCAGAGACTCTAGATTTCAAAATTTCCTGGGGGAGCATGCCCCTGGACCTCCCTAAAAATTTTGGGGGCCCCCACTTTTAGTGTCGCTCCGACGCCACTGCCGATAGGTTAACTTTGACCACTGATAAGCTGTCAGCATCTCTATACTATAAACATATACTTATCTAACATATACGTATTACTATATATAGAGACCAGTGACTTTGACCCTAAGCCCCTTAGACTTGGATATCAAGTCTGTCTCTCGAGTCTGTCGAGGGGACGTCGAGCGCGCCGAGAACGGGGAGACGGAGAGAGTAAGTCCCTAGGCAAAGTTATCCCCACAGAGTATGAGGCAGGTCCAATTAATTATTCAGCATATGGCCTCCCATCTAGATGGTCTAGAATTCAGGATAATCAAAGAATAATTAAAGGAATTAAATCCCCACACCCAAACCCGACCCCACCTCTATCACACCCCAACCCCAACCCCCTCGGCAACCCTAAATCTAACCACAACCCCCGGTGACCCTAAACCTAACCACAACCCCAGGCAAACAGTATAGAACTGAGATTTTCATCGACAAATAAAGCAGAAAATAACTGAACTAACGCAATAAAACCAGCATTACTGTGTATTTATTTCACTTACCTGGTTCAGATTTTTTTAAGTCTGAATCAGGTAAGTGAAATAAATACACATAGTAATGCAGTCGTAGAAAACACCACTAGGTACGCATGAAGTTCTGGACAAATCTGATTGGCTAATTGTCCAAGTTTTGGATGTCCGAAGTTTTGCGAGCCAATCAAATCTCTCAACGCATTATCCACGCACGTGGATATCCACGCACATTTATCCAACGCATTCTCCTATGGCGTCATATTTCCGCCAAAATTCATGTTCATATTTTCAACATTAAAGTTCATATTTTCAACATTAAAGTTCGTATTCGCAACATTAATGTTAGAATTTTCAACATTAATGTTCGTATTCGCAACATCAATGTTCGCATTTTCAACATTAATGTTCGTATTCGCAACATTAATGTTGAATTTTGGCGGACGGTGTGGTGTCAAATCTCCGCCAAAATTCATGTTCGCATTCGCAACATTAATGTTTGTATTTTCAACATTAATGTTTGTATTTTCAACATTAATGTTCGTATTCGCAACATTGTTTGTATTTTCAACATTAATGTTTGTATTTTCAACATTAATGTTCGTAGTCGCAACATTCATATTCGTATTCGCAACATTAATGTTTGTATTTTCTAACCTATCAGTCACACGTTTGCGAGAACGAAGTCAACGCAAACAGATCAAATTACACGCATTCATGAAGATTCATAGGTGATGGAAATAATTGTCAATTTGTGATCACAACACTATATATGATCGAAACCGAATTCGAGTAAATGAAGGTGCGTTTGTGACTGCGTACTTTGCAGGAGGCAGTGACCGCACAGGGTGTACAAACAGGGAATTCCCGAGTTGCTGCTTATTAAAGCAGAGCTGGCTCGACTTTCATCATGTTTACATGAAAATTTCTAGCCCTGCTACCCGGGCTGCATTTATTTTACCATGCACGATACACAGAATCGCACTTTTACGAGATGTTTTCAATTTATAACTTACACACGAGTGAGCCAGGATGGATTATTACTCGGGCTACCTAAGGTAGAACGAGTCTAGGTTTCGGCTCCGTTTTTCGTTTTGTCCATGTTTGGGAATGGCAATCATTACGTCATCCTGTCAGGCTTTGCGAAACTGATGCGTGCTAAAATGCTATTAAAATCTTCATTGCTTTCTTTCTTCGCTTTCTTGATGTCCTTGGAGCTGTTCACTGAAATATTATACTTAATTGTTCATCAGTAATGTCGTTGGCAAGTATCCTGATCTTATATACGCTCACAATGCTTAACTAAGGGCTTGTTTATACGGAGGCGAGCTTTGCCGAGATCGTGCGTTTGTTACTATTTATATAATTTCTTGTTAATTTTCATGTTGTGCTTATATGAGAATCGAGGCAACCGAGATCTCTATTAGAGCGGTCTAGCTCGCCTATCCATGCTGGAACGTCAGAGCTCCGAAATATATACGACAATGTTTGTCTATACAAGTTCTTTCTGGACAACGTTGTATTTCACAAGTTCTGCTTGCTCGTGTCTAAGTTATAAATTGAAAACGTCTCGTAAAAGTGCGATTCTGTGTATCGTGCATGGTAAAATAAATGCAGCCCAGGTAGCAGGGCTAGAAATTGTCATGTAATTTGTACAGCCTGTACACACTGTGCGGTCACTGTCTCCTGCAAAGTACGCAGTCACAAACGCACCTTCATTTACTCGAATTCAGTTTCGAACATATATAGTGTTGTGATCACAAATTGACAATTTTTTCCATCACCTATGAATCTTCATGAATGCGTGTAATTTGATCTGTCTGCGTTGACTTCGTTCTCGCAAACGTGTGACTGATATGTTTGAAAATACAAACATTAATGTTGAAAATACAAACATTAATGTTGCGAATACGAACATTAATGTTGAAAATACAAACATTAATGTTGAAAATACAAACATTAATGTTGCGAATACGAACATTAATGTTGAAAATGCGAACATTGATGTTGCAAATACGAACATTAATGTTGAAAATGCGAACATTAATGTTGCGAATGCGAACTTTAATGCTGAAAATATGAACTTTAATGTTGAAAATATGAACATGAATTTTGGCGGAAATATGACGCCATATTCTCCACGCTAGTACTAGTAAATCATCACACAACGTCAAATCTCACTCTCCTCCGCAGTTGGCTTTAAGGAAGGTATGCCCCCTTTTCCCCCACGCATCCCCTCTTTTCCCCCACGGATCCCCGCTATGTTATTGTTATAAAGTGCTCCCACCTTCCCCCTCCTATTATTATTAAAAAGCCAAGAAGCCTCTGCGGAGGAGAGTGGTCAAATCTCATCTCTGATCTGGAAAAGCGACGTCTTCAACTACATAACCGAAAGGACAATCCTGTGAAATAAAATGGCAATGTCTTCATCGTTTGGCAAAAATCCGATTCCCAGACCAAGCAGATCTCTAGTATCGACAAGTAAAGATAAAAGGTAAATATTCATCCCCTTGGCTCCCTTGCTTCGTGCTGAGTTTCTAGTATTTCTAGGTTTGTTTCATAGAAATAACAAGATTAGCGAAATTATCTTGGAATGAATGTGATATGATTTATATATTTATATAGTGAAAAAAGCTTTTCCGACATTTATTTTGGAGTAAAACTACTGAAAAGTGAAATGTTTTCCACGGGAAAGTGAAAGTAAAAGCATGAATAATTTATTTAGTTTTCTGAGAAAATGTAAACACCAAAGTTGCATAAATATGACTATAAGTTTCATTTTTTATCCAGTTTGCTTTCGTTTTGTATTTTCACGATGCGGGATTGCTCTGATGGAGTGTTTAATATAATTATTGTGGCTTATTTTTTTCGCAATACTGTTCTGTTTACGCTTTGTTGTTACATGACGGGAGAAAATTAGTCAATATATAGACTATGTGCACACGCTAACGTTTCCGAGCGTTTTCTTATTGTTTTATACTGTTCTCAAGGGAATCGAGAACAATCAGCTCATTACTTGAAACAATACGAAAACCATCGGAAACGTTACCGTGTTGCACATAGCCTAAAGGCCCATTTCCACTCAGGGGAATGTTCCTTGGACAGGAAATTTCCCTTTGTCTTGTGAGCTCTTGGGCAGAACTAATGAGTTTGAGACAAAAGAAAATGTCCTGTCCGAGGAAAATTCTCCTGAGTGGAAATGGGCCATAAGATCACGTCTACACGTATGCGTTTTCATAGCGTTTTTATATTGTTCTCGGTCCTCAGGGGGGGGGGCAGAAAACAAATTAATGCTCTCATTACCTGAAACAATATGAAAACGCTAGGAAAACGTATAGGTGTGGACATGGCCTGAGATTTTTGTATTGTTTCAAGTAATGACCTGATTGTTCTCGATTCCCTTGAGAACAGTAAACAATAAGAAAACCCTCAGAAACATTACCGTGTGCACATAGCCTGATATGCACCTATCAATGTTTAGCCCCAGGGGGGGGGGGGCAACCCCCAGGGATATTATTTTGATGACAAATGTTGCATTTTTCTGCCAAATGTAAGTTGTCAGTTATGTAAATATTTGTTGCAATGAAATAACTTCAACTCTGTTGTTATATTATATTAATAGGGGGGTCTTGTAAGAGGAGGGTGGATAGGGTAACTCATCTCACCAAGATAGGCAGGAAAGACATGTCAGGTACACATTTGCATAATACCCAAAGACATGCAGGCATCACTGTACTTTAACTTTATTTGTCATCCACCCTTTCATTCATTTATATATTTGCTCTTTCATCCATCCGTCCACTCATGCATTCATTCATCCACTTATCCACTCAGCATTCATTCACTCCTACAATAATATATTCACTGCTGCAATCATTCAATCGCTCCTGTATTCATTCATTCATCTATTCAATCATTCCTTCACTCCTGTGTCCATTCATCCATTAATCATTCCTGCACTCCTGTATTCATTCATTCATCTATTCAATCATTCCTTCACTCCTGTGTCCATTCATCCATTAATCATTCCTGCACTCCTGTATTCATTCGTCCATTCAATCATTCCTTCACTCCTATGTTCATTCATCCATTCAATCATTCACTCCTGTGTTCATTCCTTCACTCCTATGTTCATTCATCCATTCAATCATTCACTCCTGTATTCATGCATCCATTCAATCATTCTTGCACTCCTGTATCCATTCATTCACTTCTGTGTTCATTCATCCATTCAATCATTCCTTCACTCCTGTATTCATTCATCCATTCAATCATTCTTGCACTCCTGTATCCATTCATTCACTTCTGTGTTCATTCATCCATTCAATCATTCCTTCACTCCTGTATTCATTCATCCATTCAATCATTCTTGCACTCCTGTATCCATTCATTCACTTCTGTATTCATTCATCCATTCAATCATTCCTTCACTCCTGTATTCATTCATCCATTCAATCATTCTTGCACTCCTGTATCCATTCATTCACTTCTGTATTCATTCATCCATTCAATCATTCCTTCACTCCTGTATTTATTCATCCATTCAATCATTCTTGCACTCCTGTATCCATTCATTCACTTCTGTGTTCATTCATCCATTCAATCATTCCTTCACTCCTGTATTCATTCATCCATTCAATCATTCTTGCACTCCTGTATCCATTCATTCACTTCTGTATTCATTCATCCATTCAATCATTCCTTCACTCCTGTATTCATTCATCCATTCAATCATTCTTGCACTCCTGTATCCATTCATTCACTTCTGTGTTCATTCATTCATCCATTCAATCATTCATTCACTTCTGTGTTCATTCATCCATTCAATCATTCTTGCACTCCTGTATCCATTCATTCACTTCTGTATTCATTCATCCATTCAATCATTCCTTCACTCCTGTATTCATTCATCCATTCAATCATTCTTGCACTCCTGTATCCATTCATTCACTTCTGTGTTCATTCATTCATCCATTCAATCATTCATTCACTTCTGTGTTCATTCATCCATTCAATCATTCTTGCACTCCTGTATCCATTCATTCACTTCTGTATTCATTCATCCATTCAATCATTCCTTCACTCCTGTATTCATTCATCCATTCAATCATTCTTGCACTCCTGTATCCATTCATTCACTTCTGTGTTCATTCATTCATCCATTCAATCATTCATTCACTTCTGTGTTCATTCATCCATTCAATCATTCTTGCACTCCTGTATCCATTCATTCACTTCTGTATTCATTCATCCATTCAATCATTCCTTCACTCCTGTATTCATTCATCCATTCAATCATTCTTGCACTCCTGTATCCATTCATTCACTTCTGTGTTCATTCATTCATCCATTCAATCAATCATTCACTTCTGCGTTCGTTCATCCATCCATTCATTCATTCGCTCCTTCACTCCTGACAATTTTTGATATTTTGTAGGTGGTGTTCATTCATTCACTTCTGTGTTCATTCATTCATGTTTCATCCTCCTACTATTAGTCCATACACCTATCCATCTCTATCTGATTGTCATTCATCTGTTCCTTCATTTGTTTGTTCCTAGTGAAAAACGGTTTACTTACAATACACTGTTCTCCAAGCCAGTTTAGTACTAAGGGAGAATTATATAATGATTCCTAAAAATCGCTCTTTGAATTATCCACCATTTTTCTCAACAGAGAAAAGAAGAGCGCCACTTTGCAGAAGTGTTCATCGTGGATGACCAGAAATGATGAAAAACTTCAAGTGTCTACAATTCAGCTGTTTGAACATTCAGATGTTGCTTCCCACAAGTTTGTCAACTTTGTTACCATCTTGGGACCAGCCAGACAGGGCAAATCATTTCTCATGAATTGTCTAATTGGTGACGATGTGTTCAGCACAACAGACACAATAGGTGTATGTACAAAAGGTGTACAAGTTGCAAATGTTGCATATCAAGTCAAAAATGGTGGTTGTGCTTTGTTCATTGACACAGAAGGACAAGGTGATGAAGATGTTGACAGTGACACCATGCTACTGACCCCAATCCTTCTATTGTCCAAAGTCATCTTATTCAACTGGAAAGGTGGGTTGCAGAAAAATCAGATCCTGAATGAACTCGCTATTCTTGTCGAGGTTGGAAACTGTGTGTCGTCCAACAGTTTTCAAGATGACACCTCAAAATTTGGACATTTGCATATTGTGCTACGGGATTTCCACTTCCAAGGTATGTTGGTCTTCTTTTATGGTTTAACTTAAAACTGTAATCGTATAACAGAGTGAAGATATGAGTCATGTACTTGCATGCAGGTGTGTTATGACTACAGGATTGACAGACATAGGAATGCTGGAAACTCCTTTGCCTCATTATACTCATCCTCACCCCACCCACCCCATCTCTACCCTCCCATCCTCATACTTATTCCCATCCCCACCCTGGTCTGATCCTTACCCTCACCACCACCCCCATCCTTACTCCCATCTTCATCACCACCCCCATCCCCACTCACCCTTAGTCTCAACATCCTCACCCTCATCACCATCCCCATCCTCACCCTCTCATCATCTTCACCCTCATCACCATCTTCACCTTCATCTCCACCCCATCCTCATCACCATCTTCACCCTCATCACCATCCTCCCCCTCCTTGTCCTCATCACCATCCTCACCCTCCTTGTCCTCATCACCATCCTCATCCTTATCACCATCCTCACCCTACTCACCATATTCACCATCCTCACCAGGCTCATCACCATCCTTGTCCTCATCACCATCCTCACCCTACTCACCCTCATCACAATCCCTATCTTCACCCCCATCCTCACCCTCTCACCATCTTCACCCTCATCACCATCTTCACCTTCATCTCCACCCCCATCCACATCAACATCTTCACCCTCATCACCATCCTCCCCCTCATCACCATCCTCACCCTCCTTGCCCTCATCACCATCCTCATCCTTATCACCATCCTCACCCTACTCACCATATTCACCATCCTCACCAGGCTCATCACCATCCTTGTCTCATCACCATCCTCACCCTACTCACCATCCTCACCTTCATCACCATCCTCACCCTCATCACCATCTTCACCCTCATCACCATCTTCACCTTCATCTCCACCCCCATCCTCATCACCATCTTCACCTTCTCTCACCCCCATTCTCATCACCATCTTCACCCTCATCACCATCCTCCCCCTCATCACCATCCTCACCCTCCTTGCCCTCATCACCATCCTCATCCTTATCACCATCCTCACCCTACTCACCATATTCACCATCCTCACCAGGCTCATCACCATCCTTGTCCTCATCACCATCCTCACCCTACTCACCATCCTCACCTTCATCACCATCCTCACCCTCATCACCACCCCCATCTTCACCCTCATCACCATCTTCATCTTCATCTCCACCCCCATCCTCATCACCATCTTCATCTCCACCCCCATTCTCATCACCATCTTCACCCTCATCACCATCCTCCCCCTCATCACCATCCTCACCCTCCTTGTCCTCATCACCATCCTCACCCTACTCACCATCCTCACCATATTCACCATCCTCACCAGGCTCATCACAATCCTTGTCCTCATCACCATCCTCACCCTACTCACCATCCTCACCCTATTCACCATCCTTGTCCTCATCACCATCCTCACCCTACTCACCATCCTCACCCTATTCACCATCCTTGTCCTCATCACCATCCTCACCCTACTCACCATCCTCATCCTATTCACCATCCTCACCGTCATCACCATCCTCACCCTCATCCTATTCACCATCCTCACCCTCATCACCATCCTTATCCTCATCACCATCCTTGTCCTCATCACCATCCTCACCACCATCATTACCATTCTCACACTCACCACCCACCATCTTCAATGTCTTCACCCTCGTCACCATCCTCACCACCATGTTCACCCTCACCCCAGAAGTTACTTACAGCATTTGATTTCATCTCTGTTTATCAAGGCACTGAGGACGAAGCTTTCGACATGATTTTCAGCGAAGAGACAAAACGCGGTGAAAAAATAAGAGAACGAAACAAGATACGCGAAAAACTTCTCTCTTCGTTTCAAAGCATCAGTATTTCCATCTTCCCAGCTCCCTGCGAAGACGTCAACGACCTAAACGACCTGGATCCCCTTACCACTAGCCACGAATTCAAGGAAAGCGTTGAACAGCTCAAAGATACGATAATAGATCAACTCGACACACCTCGTTGTTTTGGAAACATCGTCGTTGATTCCAAGAACGCCAATGTCCTCGTGGAGAAATTTATTGAAGAGTTAGAGGAAGGTAGTATATAATATAATACAATGTGAGTGGCCGAAGTGTATGGACTGTAGAACGCGATTCTACTTTGTGCAACGATTGCCATAACTTGTCTCGCACAATTTTGACCATTGCACAGCATGTTACACATTGCAATGGTTCGTAAAACTTGTCTCGTATGATTTTGACCATTGCACAGCGTGTTACACACTGCAATGGTTCGTACAACTTGTCTCGTATGATTTTGACCATTACACAGCATGTTACACACTGCAATGGTTCGTGCAACTTGTCTCGTATGATTTTGACCATTGCACAGCATGTTACACACTGCAATGGTTCGTGCAACTTCTCTCACACGATTTTGACAATTTTTTTTGGTTAAGGTGACGTCGTTCATTTGAAATCAGTGGTTTGTCAAATTCAGCGAGAAATAATAAACGAAGCCAAACGCTGTTTCGAGGAAAGCCTGGTGGAAGCCCTTAGCAAAATCGACACTCCTGCCACGGATGGAATAGAGGAGCTCCTAACACAGGAAAGGGACGCCCTTCTCGAAGCATTTGAAGAGAGTACAGCGAAAGTGGACCTCGAGACTGTCTACAGAGACGATGTGTTTGAAAGTCTAGAGGAGTTTGCAGACCGGGAGCTCGATGCTAAGCGAAGGGAAAACCATTTGGCCATTCAGTCCCAAAACGCAGAACAGAAAGAGGTTCTAGCGAAAGCCATAGAAGAGTTTAGATCCGCAGTTGAGAGGGAGTTGGCAAGGAACAGTGAAGCAAGGAGCGAGAAAATGCGACAGGACTTCGAGATACACAAACAAAAGTTGATCGACCAATTCCTCGTAAGGTAAATTGCGAAAAACGCCACGTTAAGGCAATAGTGAATAGACCTATTCTCTTCATCGGCACCACCATCACTGTTCTTACCATATTCAACATCACCATTACTATCATCACCATGTTTATCGTCACCATCACTGTCATAACCATCACCATATTCACCATCACTGTCATCACCATCACTGTCATCACCATATCCATCATCACCATCACTGTCATCACCATATTCACCATCACTGTCATCACCATATTCATTATCACTGTCATCACCATATTCATATCACCATCACAACCATCGCCATATTCATCATCACTGTTACCATCACCATATTCACCATCACTGTCGTCACCATCACAACCATCGCCATATTCATCATCACGGTCACTACCATCGCCATATTCATCATCACGGTCACTACCATCGCCATATTCATCATCACGGTCACTACCATCACCATATATTAATTATCATTAGCATCACTACATTCATCATCACCATCACTGTCGTCACGATCGCCATATTCATCATCACCATCATCACAACCATCGCCATATTCATCATCACGGTAAATACCATCGCCATATTCATCATCACCGTCACTACCATCGCCATATTCATCATCACTGTTACCATCACCATATTCACCATCACTGTCGTCACCATCACAACCATCGCCATATTCATCATCACGGTCACTACCATCGCCATATTCATCATCACGGTCACTACCATCGCCATATTCATCATCACGGTCACTACCATCACCATATATTAATTATCATTAGCATCACTACATTCATCATCACCATCACTGTCGTCACGATCGCCATATTCATCATCACCATCATCACAACCATCGCCATATTCATCATCACTGTAAATACCATCGCCATATTCATCATCACCATCACTGTCATCACCATATTCATCAGCACACCATCTCTGTCATCACGATATTCATCATCACAACCATCACCATATTCATCATCACCATCAGTGTCATCACCATATTCATCACAACCATCACCATATTCATCATCACCATCACTGTCATCACCATATTTATCAGCACAGCGTGTCTGTCATCACCTCTATCTGTAGCGAACTTTAATTTTTCAATTCCTCAAAAGGACTGACGAACTAGATAGCATACCGGAGAGGACCACGCAAGAGTTGGAAAAACTAACGAGTTGGGCTACCAAGAGATTGAATGAAAAGATTGAAGCGAAGCAAAAAGAAGAGGAGCAGCACAAGAAATACGAGCAACAAGTCCGTTTGTCGAGCGCCGTCGGGAATTTCAGATCAGGAGTGGAGAGTGCGTTGCAAAGGAATCGGGAGACGAGCAGTCAGAGACTTCGCGAGAGTTTTCAAGTGGAAAAGGAGAACCTGGTTAGAGCTTACCGAGATAGTACAAGGGACGTTACTCCAAGGCAGGCAGAAGAAGAATTAGAGAGGTTAATATCATGGGCTTCGAGAAAACTGAATGAAAGTGTCCAAGCTTTAGAAGAAACTGAACTTGTGCGAGAAAGAGGTACTGTATGTCTCAGAATAACGTACTCGGCGCTTTCGCTGGGTGCAAAGTAAACATTTTAAAGTGCCTACGAAAGGAAAATTAAGTCTGTCTTATTTGAAAGAACACTTAAAATGACAGAGTAACATCTTTTCCAGTTTTTTGTTTCCTTGCTTAGTTTGTCTGATATGCAAATTAAACATCTTGAAGTTACATGTACATAATGAGTTATGGGAGAAAGTTATATATCTTTGCTATTATCTATCTATCTATCTATCTATCTATCTATCTATCTATCTATCTATCTATCTATCTATCTATCTATCTATCTATCTATCTATCTATCTATCTATCTATCTATCTATCTATCTATCTATCTATCTATCTATCTATCTATCTATCTATCTATCTATCTATCTATCTATCTATCTATCTATCTATCTATCTATCTATCTATCTATCTATCTATCTATCTATCGACATCCGCAACTCCAATTTGAAATAGAGAAACCATCGAGCACACCAGAAGGCTTATCCCTGTCACTACTCGACTTCACCGTCACCGTTACCGAAGATGGAAACACCAACTTTGAATTTTACAAGAAAAAGGCGAAGAAACCTCTCCTCATACACAACACATCAGCACTACCTAGACAAACTAAAACCAATACCATACGCAACGAGAGAAAACGAATTAACCAACGCTGCTCAACCCAAAGTTCCAGAGAGAAACATAATAGGGAGTTCAACGAGTTACTAAGAGTCAATGGATATCCACAACATATTATAGAAGAGACGCAGACACCCGCTCCTCGCCGCGCCTCACAGGACCATAACCCGAGCGATGACACAAATTGGCTATACTTTCGTATCCCCTATATATCCGACTCCGTCGACCACAAAATTAAAACTATGTTTAAAAAAGAAGGCCTTTCAGTGAGAACAACCCACAAATCTACTACGCTTCGACAAGCACTGAAACCTAGCAAGAGACTAGATGGTTGCAACCAACCAAGCTGCACCACTTCCAACGACCGCCTCTGCTTCATTAGAAATGTGGTATATGAGATCACGTGTAATAGATGCCACGAGAGTTATATTGGTAGCACCATCAGACACACGCATGATAGAATCAAAGAACATGTTACCAAACCTTCATCCTCAGTGTATAAACATTTGGCTAGTCACGATAACAATGAAAACGGGATAACCGTTTCGATCCTAACCAGAGACAGCGACCCTGTTAACCTACGCCTAAAGGAAGCCCTATACATCCGGAGAAAGAAACCCAAAATAAACAATAAGGACGAATGCAATGAACTTGTTGATTTATTATTTTAATTATTTTAATGTAGTTTAATTTTAATGTATTTTAATGTCTTCCATGTTCTCTCAACCTTTTATCCCTTTGTTCGCCTTATAATAGTCTTAGAAATATTTGCATTTTATACCTTGCGCTTACGTATTTTACATAATCTGTCACACCCACTGTATATAAACTCGGTTTAGCCACTTCCTCGTTATCCTGATGATGTCGTAGCACGACGAAAGCTTGATCAATAAATAAATATTTTATATATATTTTCACACAGTAGCTTCTGGCCTCATTTGACTTTAACCTAGTTATCTATCTATCTATCTATCTATCTATCTATCTATCTATCTATCTATCTATCTATCTATCTATCTATCTATCTATCTATCTATCTATCTATCTATCTATCTATCTATCTATCTATCTATCTATCTATCTATCTATCTATCTATCTATCTATCTATCTATCTATCTATCTATCTATCTATCTATCTATCTATCTATCTATCTATCAAACCAAATTAATTCGAAGGAAGCGTGTGGATGTGTTTCTCCTTCCCACAACACCAAAAATGTGGAATTTTTAAATTATTATGTTTGATAATAGCAAAGATGAATAACCTTCTCCGATAACTCATTATGCATATGTGACGTCAAGATATTTAATTTGCATATCAAACAAACTGAAATATCTGAACAACGAAGCAAGGAAACGAAAAACTGCAAAAGATGATACTTTGTCATTTTAAATGTTCTTTCAAATAAGACAGATCTAATTTTCGTTTCAAATGCACTTTCAACCGGTAACGATGGCCATTTTATTCTACATCTATTTTTTTCTCATGATGTTAGATTTAGACCCCGTTTACCCGATGCCGGTACAATTTGAAAACGGAACAAAATCATGCCGGTATGCAAATACAGCATATAACATTTCATGTTATTTTTGTGCCGGTATCGTGTAAACGCAAGGCCTAAACGGCATGATTTTGTTCCGTTTTCAAATTGTACCGGCATCGTGTAAACGGGGTCTAAGGGTCAGCTATTGTTCTGGCATATAGAGTTATATATTCTAATGTACTCCACCATTTTCAGGTATTGAATTTGTCTAAATCGTGCACGGTATAATTTTCCTTTTCTAGAACAAAAACAGGCGCGTGACCGAGCCAAACAGGACCAGGCCTTAATTCAGTCCCTGTTAGACTCTCAAGCAAGCTCCATGTACAGTCCTCAGTCATCCATGCACAGCCCTCAGTCATCCATGTACAGTCCTCAATCATCCATGTACAGTCCTCAATCATCCATGTACAGCCCTCAGTCCCCCGTATACAGCCGTCAATCCTCAACACCATCTATTTCTGGCTTGAAGCACTACAAGGGAGGTCAGTTCACTCCCGGTGGAGGTCGTGCACCGGCCGGGGGGTGTTACATGTCTCCTCCAAGTGGCTCGTCCTCAAGGTCTTCATCGTCTGCAAGATCAGGTGGAACTAAATTCTACAAAGGAGGTCAATTTACACCAGGCGGAGGTCGTGCTCCCAAAGGCGGGTGCCGGAGATGAACCCAGCTCCTCGCTTTCTGAACGATGGTTTCTAATCTTGATGATATTGAACTCCTATTTTGAACTTGTTCTTTTTAAATTTCACCTTAATACACACATGTATGAGTACGAGTAAGTTATTCATTTTTTAGTGCATGTAAAAAGTAAATACATTTTTTTTTGTGTAACGAGAGTGGCTCAAAAATGGGAATTAAGTTTCCCCCTGCCATCCTTTTTTTTCTCTCTTTAACTATTTTTTACTTTGTACTATTCAGTCATTTTATTTTATGTTGGCAAATAGTTGGCAAATAGTTGTTAAACTGAAACATTCTTACTCTGAATATTTTGCAACGAATAGCAAAATTGAAATGTTTTAACTTTCTGTCCTATTTGTTTCCTAAAAATCTTTATAGTTGAACCGAGTAAGATGCCAAATATTACACGTTAAATAAAACTTTAAACATGAAAGAAATATATACAATAGTTTTTGAGCATACATATAAAATGATATAATACAACTTTTAAAATCATTCTAAAAAGCACACAACATTCTCAAATATCAATTAGGGTTACTCTAGCTAGCCTGCGTGCAACCTCTACCCGATTTCGAAACCTGATAGTATATAGATCGGGTTGCGAAAGCGCGTAGGCTGCACGCAGACTAGGGTTACCCTAGCCTGGTACCCTGGCCCAATCAAAGAATATGGGCCAGGTAACCACTAAAGACTTCCGCTTTCCTATTGGTTAAACTTTCGCGCGTTTTTAGTGGCTATGAGTAAAACTGCAATCGTCATAAGTGGATTTAGCCCTGGACGCGAGAATGAGATTAGTGGTTACCTGGCCCATATTTCTTTTGAAATTGGGCCAGGGTGCCAGGCTCGGGTTTACAAGCAAAATTTCAATTTTGCTGGGGCGGGGGGGGACTGAATTTCCGAAATCTGTTCTATTTTGGAAATTTTAACCGCAACCGCTTTCCCGTTTCACTTGGCGGGAACATAACCGCGTTTTTGAAAAATCACTGCCAGTTCTCCGAAAAGCGTTCTACATTCTAAAAGATGACCGTATCCGATGAGAAGGCCGATGCGATATATCGATATTTTCGCTAAATATCGACATTTCAAAAATCTCGAGATTCGATATTCGATTTTTCGCATATCGAAAATATCGAAAGTTTTAACTAGACAACTTAATCTCCTTTTTTTCGGCAATTATTGTCCGGTAAAGTTTAGAAAACACGTGTATAACAGCAATTGCGAATTCAAGTAGCAAGCGCGTGGGAAATTTAAAAGTGTAAACAGATCACCACCCACACAAAATAAATCTTTTAACGTTTGACTAGTTTCATGCAACTTTGTTTTTTGCTGTTTGTGATGCAGTATACATGCAAGTTGACTAAACTACGTTTTCTAATTTGCACAATTCGATATAGTCGATATTATCGGTATTTTTTTTCCGATATCGATATATCGATTTTTTTCAATATCGCATCAGCCTACCGGTGAGGACATTTCAAAAATTCCCGCGACCGAACAGTTCTCAGTTAACTCTTTATAGCCCATTGGCCACCTTTAGTATTTTACTCTGGCTAACGCCAGATGATTTTACTTGTCAGCTGGAAACCTCCTGGGCTATAAAGGGTTAACTCTTTATTGTTCTAAGGATTTTAGGTGAAGGAAAATTCGAACGTAGAATATATACATATAGAATATATACATACAGAATATATACGGGACCAGTTGCGAAAAATGCAACTACACAGGCCTTCCGGGCAGGAAATAATATACCTGATTCTCTCCTGGCATTACCACCTTATTATATATACAGAACTCGCGATCAAGCTCTCGGCAACCGAGGGCGTAGGAACCGGGGGGGCTAAGGGGCTGCAGCCCCCCCCCCCAATATTTTATCTTGCTGATATTAGCCCCCCCAATATTTTGCCCAACTACGGTTTGAGATTAAATGAGATAAAGAGATCGTTGGTAATAATTTATAAAAATAAAAAATAAATCCTCCTAACACCATAAAAATATGAATTTCTTTTTTCGTACAGAACGGGAAATTCGTCATATGACCGAAATCTATTTCTCTGCAGGCATCACCAGGCAGGGACGCGAGGGGCCTGGGCTGCAGTAGAACCCAGTACGCACAGCGCACAGGTAGAATCCCCATGCTATGTGACCATTTTTCTGAAGCTGAAAACTAGTTGTGGACCCCCTGGGCGGATTTGTGGCAAAGCCACGAATGCGCATTACACGAACTCAAGTAGCCCCCCTAAAGTAACACTGCTTCCTACGCCCCTGTCGGCAACGCCCTCCGTGGCTCAGTGGTCAGAGCATTGCACTAGAATCGCAAGGTCGTGGATTCACTGCCGGAAGGCCTGTGTAGTTGCATTTTCGCAACTTGTCCCGGTTTGGTCTTAAAATATATATATTCTACCCTCGAATTTTCCTTCACCTAAAATCCTTAGAACATGCTATGTAATCGAGTGAAATGCCCAATATTACTTATAATAAAGACTTATTAACCGAGCGCGAGGTCTGTACGGGAAAGTATTTGCCTGAGGTTTTCGTACAGACCGAGCGACGAAGGAGCGAGGTTTGTGCGATAAAACCGAGGGCAAATACTTTCCAGTACAGACCCAGCAAACGAGGTTAATAAGAAATTTATTATATGGCTATTGGTTCATTTTATTTTTAAGCTTCGAGCGTTGGTTTCGTCTTCGGAGTATGCTGTTTACCTCACCTGTTGACTTTTTCGTATCGCTTCTTGGCCTTCTTATTTACACCAGTTCGGCTTTTATTTGTCGTGTTTTTAGATAAACAGCTTTAAAGGAAACCAGCAGTGATGTTCCAACACATTTTATTGTTCAGAATATTTGAATAAAGATACCTATTTCTCTCTTATTTGTATTCAAATCAACTCAGAAATGTTCCCGCCAAAACTTACAGGGCCGAGAAAAAAGCGTATTGACCGGTCGGTCAATATCGTAAAATCCCGACCTCTCAGGAACCAATCAGCGTGCGTCGTTTTGCGTACGGACCGGAAATCAAACCCAGCCATATAATAATACTTATAATAACTCTTTATTGGCCAGTTTTCCGGGAGCTCTCCCCTTGACGACTAAAATCGTTTGGCGTTAGCCAGAGTAAAATTAGTAAGTTGACAAAAGGTAACTGTGCCCAGTGAAAGGGTTAAGCGCAAACCGCCTTGAAAAACTGGACACGATCAAGATCCGTCCTAAAGCCAAACTATAATATACCCTCCTATTGGGGGTTATCTCCCAACGGCTGGAACCAAGCCTATAGGGTTTATAGGTACCTCTATTCGCCAGCATTCTGTAGATAGCCCTCTTGTCGCTCGCTAAATGAAGACGTCGGATCAGCGGTGCTTTCGGTGTAAACACTTACAACGGCTGGGTTAATGACCGTTTTGGGACTCCCGTATAACAACATCTCGCGCTCTTCGACGTCAAGAACTGGTCGTTTCTGCTTCGGCGTAGAGGTCGTCGCTGGTTTATCGATCAGGAGTTCGAACTTCCAGATTTGTGTTCGCGCTGTAGTCTTCGCTGCGAGCGACATTTCGAGTCCAACTTCTGGCTTAATTAATTGCCATCGCAACTTGTAATCCACGTGGGCTAATAAAAAATATAATATAAAGTTATTACATACTTAAGAAATAAAAAATGGCCGCCCATACACACACACACACACACACACACACACACACACACACACACACACACACACACACACACACACACACACACATATATATATATATATATATATATATATATATATATATATATATATATGTATAGGTTATATACCGAGAACGCGGGATATAAGTATATAAGTCATATTGACCCGAGGGGCCGAAGGTCCCGAGGGTCAATATATGACTTATATCCCAAGTTCGATTGTCACGATTGAGGAGGTTTTCGAACAAGGTTTCGTCAATTTCGAAGAGTTTCGATCAAGATTTTTCGAGTTTTGCCGACAACTTTTATCTAATTATTTATGCACGGGATATAACCTGTATATACACCGCGGTACATCAAAGAAAACCGACTCAATCGTGATATAAGTAATGTTTACAACACGAGCGGCCGTGTTGTATTGAATTATACAATCACGAGCCGAAGGCGAGTGATTGTATATTCAATACAACAAGGACGCGAGTGTTGTAAACAACTTGTGAAATGAATAAATAGTAAAAATCCCTTTGGGATAATCATATTGAGATGCTAATTAGTTACAAGCACTAGTGGTTTGTATGGGGTTTACAGGGGTATACATGTGACGTGATTTCTGAAATTGGATTGGCTGCAAAACTCATGAATTATTAATGAATTTCACAAATATATATATATATATATATATATATATATATATATATATATATGTATATATGATCTTTTCATTCGACAATGTCGACATGATATAGATCAGCTCCCACCTTTTAGGCCCAAAAGGCCACTAATCTCAGCTCTAGTGAATTTAGTGCTTTAAAATCATTGCGTAGCCGGAATGATATTGTCATCAAACCTGCTGACAAAGGTGGTGCTTTGGTTGTCTGGAGAGCTGATTTGTACCGCGAAGAGGCTCAAAGGCAACTAAACGACACTGCTTTTTACAGCAGAGTTGGTGGTGATTTGACATCCCAACACAACACCACCATTCGATCCACCATCAACAACCTCATCACCACCGGGGAATTGCCTGATACAGCAAGCAATCTCCTAACCACCACTCCACGCACACCTGTCATGTACTTCCTTCCCAAAATTCACAAACCCAACAACCCAGGTAGACCTATAGTGTCTGCTTGTGGTTGCCCTACCCAAGCCATTTCATCCTACCTTGACCACATCATGGCGCCCTTGGTTAAGAATTTACCTTCTTACATCAAGGACACCAAACATGCTCTGAAAAATTTTGACCACATTAGTTTTCAGGGTTCACATCATTTCATCTTCACCATGGATGTTAAATCACTCTACACTGTCATCCCGCATCACGATGGTCTTCAAGCACTTAAATATTTCTTTGATCAACGCACAACTCAGGAGCCATCGACCACCACTTTGTTACGCTTGGCCAAGTTAGTGCTCACCCTCAACAATTTTTCATTTGATGGTGAGCATTACCAACAAGTTAGTGGTGTAGCCATGGGTACCAAAATGGGCCCTAACTATGCCAATTTATTTGTTGGTTATGTGGAAAAACAAATCTTTGAACAATACACTGGTTTCCTACCTGACTACTATGGTCGGTTCATTGATGATTGCTTAGGCACTGCATCATGTTCGCGCGCTGACCTGGTTTGCTTCATTAACTATGTTAATGACTTCCACCCAGCACTCCAGTTCACATGGGAGATCAGTGAGACTAGTGTGTCGTTCTTAGATATTCTCGTCTCCATTAATGGTAATAAGCTGAGCACTTCTGTCTTTTACAAGACCACTGACTCTCATAGCTACCTCCTCTTCTCCTCTCATCATCCTAAACACACCAAAACTTCCATTCCTTTCTCTCAATTTCTTCGTCTTCGCCGCCTCTGCAGTGAAGATGACGATTTCAATGCCAAATGTTTGGAAATGAGAAACTTTTTTGTTAATCGCGGTTATCCTTCCCACCTCTTAGACACTGCCTTACACAAGGTCTCCAACATTTCCCGTTCAGACACCTTAAGCGAACCTTTGGCTACCATTTCTAATGAAAAAGTACCTCTAGTTCTCACTTTTCATCCCTTCAATTTCAAAGTAAGGGACATCATTAACCGCAATTTCGACCTCATTAAAAATGACCCAGAAACATCTTCCATTTTCTCTGAGAAACCCCTAGTATCTTTTCGGCATAGCAAAAACACCCGGGAAAACGTTGTCACAGCTCACTGCAGCAAGCCTTGGTATCACATGTTGGCACCAGCTCTTGCTGTCGTGGTAGGTGTAACACCTGTAAATATTTAGACTCCTCAATTTCAATTTCGGCTCCAAAATGTAGGTTCAACATAACCCACAGTTTCACTTGCACTTCCTCCAACCTCATTTACTGTATCTCTTGCAGTAAATGTCCCATGCTTTACATCGGAGAAACTGGAAGACGTTTAGGTGACAGGTTTGTTGAACACCTTCGTGATGTCAAAAACAATGTGCAAAACAAACCTGTTGCCAGGCACTTCAACAGTGCCAACCACTCCTTTTCCAACATGAAAATCTGTGCCATTCAGCCCATTACAGGTTGTAACGATACTCGTCGTAAACAAGAAATGCGTCTCATTTACAAACTTGGTACCATTCACCCTCACGGCCTCAATGAGCGATTCTCTTTCATTTAGCTCACTCCACCACCATATTCCACACCTTTTCCTTAACCTTTTTCCGATGATTTAAATAGTAATTTATAACCTGTTTCTTTGCCTATTTGCAGGTAGCTGACCCACAAATTGGGTCAGCACCTGCACACAGGCTAAAATTACATATTAATTTATTTGTTTACTTTGTTTTTATTGGCTTACATGTGTTCACGTGATTCCGATTGTAGCTCTGCTATAAATACGCGTGACCACATGTGAGTTGTTTACTAATTTCTCCTGACGAAGGGCCTTCGCTCGAAACGTCGAGAAGATTTTTCTCTTTTTTTCAGGCCAACGTGACTTAACCCTGGTAATATTTATATATATATATATGTGTGTGTGTGTGTGTGTGTGTGTGTGTGTGTGTGTGTGTATAGACAGTCTGAAAACGTTTTAAGAATATTTTGTGAAGGAAAATTTCGAGTGGGACGAGTTAAAAAAAACTGCTCACAGCCGGTTTGTACCTCGTGTATGTGTCCTGTGTTTTCAACCAGTCCCTTACCACCTTCCTACTCACATCAAGACCCTCCCCTACTACCTTCTGGTACAATCTTTCAGCTGACTGATATCCTGTTTTCGGGTTGTAGTAGATATCTCTCAGTTCCTGTTCCAGCCCGACCCCATCCATATAACCTAACCTTTGTTATAATGAATAAGACCTTGAGAGAATTTTTCACCAAATATCCATACGCCGATAGAACCAAGTTTATGGCTGATTCAGTGTTCGGCCAATCAGAACCTGGTGTATTCTTCGGACCTACCGACGGTTCATACATCTACACTGACGACGCGGAGTTTAAGAACAATAAAAACTACACCAAGTATTTAACAATAAATAAACCACCACCAAGATTTCCAAAGATATGGCTTGGCGATGGTACAATACAGAAAGTTCAGGGTAAGTGGCACTGGAAGAGTGACATTGAGGGAAAATACGACTTCTCGAAGTTTACATATCTGTCAGACAATGCCATAGACTACGACCTTAACAATTTGAGGATTTATGTTAATGGTGAGGACTTTTTATGGCAAAATTACCAGTTCTAAATCCAGGAAATCGGACGGACATCGCGGTATGGTGGAATAATAATGAACCTTATTACCAACTTATTACCGCTGTCTACCTCAGTTCGTACTGCTGTGGCGTTGGGGTAGAACATCTGGAATTCTCAGAACATGTATATCCAGTGGTTACCAGTATCATGCGTTTCCACCTTTATTTCACCACGCGGCGTATATTAAGACGTCTTGAGACGGAAACGAGAAGCAGCCTAATGGCCTAATGAGAGAGTTTCGCGTAAGAGAACACGGCGATGTGATTGACAACATGGTGAATATACCTAGAGAAAAAAAGTTCCTAGTTAATCCCCACTCTGGTTTCAAACACAACCGTGGATGTGGCGTCTCAATAGTGATTATAAGACACACTACAGAAGATTCATCCCCTTACGAACAAATGGTTTTACTGGGGTAGGTCTACAGTATTTGAATGAGTCTATCGAGGCTTATGTTTACGCAGTTCTCGGTTCACAGGCTAAAACAAGGGTTAGTATTGTTAACAAAGGTGCTGGCAGTCTCGAAACACAGCAGGAATTCAGAACCCTAGTATACAAGATGCTATTGTTAACTATAGTGTTAGTACTTGGATTTTGAATATGAACAAGGCAATATCAGATACTAACGTCACCCAGAATGTGGCTATTAGCCCTGACACGTGGTTAGTCCCAGATTCACTGGTAATATTAAAGAAAAAAAATTTAGGATATAACAACGTACTCAAACGTGCATCGAAGGGTATGAAATTCGGTATTAATTTTGAAGTCAACTACCAGGGTGTTCACAAACAACCACCAAAGAAGCTACACCAAAAAAACGGTCCACACCTGGAAACACTAGACGACAAACCAACCGTCCATACATCTGATGAACCAACCGTCCGTACACCTGACGAACCAGCTGTCCATACACCCGATAGACAACCAGAACCGGACAATGAGTTGGGGATTCTGTTGGTCCTAACAGCCGCGTCTGGGTATCTGTTTAGTAAATACGTCCTATAGTATATGAGTTTGTTTTATGGTTACAACAAACCGGAAATCACCAAGGAACAACTCAACGATAAACTAAAAGCTTACATAAGGGCTTATGACCACAGAGTTATCTTCGACCTGAACGTAACCAGAGCCAGTAAGAACGCGATCTCCAAACTTCCTCCCTTTGTTGATTACATAGAAGACAAAGACGGTGAAACCCACTCAACCATGTTTTGGAGACCTCCTAGTATCAACCCACAGCTAAACACTGCTGGCGACCACCACTTTCTTTACCCTGAGACGACGATAAGAACGACCTTCCACGCTAACATACCCAGATTCATGTTCACCGATGTTTCAGATTTCATTGTGGTAAAGAGGAATACTATAAGACCGGCGTTAAATGTCTGGGAGGTAATCGTTTCCAATGACAGTGTTAACGAAGGTAAAAGCCTTGGGTTTAAAGCTGGGGTGAGTGACAAACTGGTCTTCAGTGGGATGACACCGACTAGGTTTCGCGAATGTACGATTCCAGCGAAGTTCATCGGAAAGAAGATCTGGGTATCTGCCCACTGGTTATCCGAACTTAATGTGTCACACGTCAGGATAAATGGTGAGAAACTGAGAGACTCATACTCTATCAATAACATCGAACAAATAGGGAAACCTTATCTGAATGTGTTTGGGGTAAACAGCTTAAAAAGTTTTTATTCAGACATCAACTTTTACGGTATGAAAATCGTAGAGGGTCGTCTCTGGGGGAACCCGAGATCGGGAAAATTTGTAACGAGACCATGGCTGAATATATACGGTATAGTTATATGAAAAGAAAAAAAAGAAAAAGGGTTATCAGCTTCAACCACATTGGCAAAAACCTCCAATCAGCTGAAGTAGACAAACTACAGAAGCTCTACTCGTATTACCACAAGCTAGCGGCTTGTTACAAATGGAAACACATCAGGTTGAAGAGATTAAAAATGATCCTCGAGACAGTCAGCATTGCATGGGTTGACTGTAATTGGAGGAATAGCTGGTGGCGTTACAGCTAACTCGGTGATCCTCGGGACCATAGCCGGTCCTGGCGTCCTGATCCAAGGGTATATGACCAAGTCGGGGATGCCTGGCAAATTGGAAAACTATGAATTCGCTCATGTTAGCTATCACAAGGTTCTGACACAAATCAGGAGCTTCCTACGTGGGGTTCAGTACGATGAGACTATTTTTTTGTCTTACGTTCGTGTACTCGACGACATTGTGACTGAGGTCTGCCCACGTTCCGACAGTATGACTCCGCGGTACCACAAGACCTACGATGAGCCTGCCGGGTCTGGTTAACTATCTCTGATATGTAGACGTCTCGGTTACCTACACGAGCCATCCAACCGTGGAATCCACTAGGAGTTCCGTTAAGAACACTGATTAGAAACGATTCATCCGGACCGAAGTTTTCCCAATCGAGGATTACCACCTTGGTTCCCAATCATTTCAGTCATTTCTTTCATGTACCTTTGTATCCACTCGAGATTTGGTTACACCGGCTTCACATTCCCGACCTCTTTTAAGCATTCGCTTGTAACAGGTGTCAACTGAGGCTTCCAGAACTATCAGGGCATCAGGGGTTGGGAGTAGATCATTCAGTTCGTGGAAGACCTGGGAGTAGTTAGAAAACTGTTCGTCAGTCACCCACCCATTACGCCAACAGTTTTTGGTGAAAGCCAGGCAGCTGTGATGTGTTCGCTCTATGATCACATTCTCCCCCTCGTTGATTAACTCCAGAGCCTTCAGATAGACGTCGATTCTTTCACCAAGGAACCAGGTCTCCATTTCGTATGCCCAGGTCTCAGGGTCGGCGTAAAACTTCTCGAGGTATGGATTGTCGTCAATTGGCTCTTCAATAAGGTGGGATTGAGTTATTGGATAGCCTGAAGGATCTCAAAAAGGGAAAAACGAAGGACTTGTTTGATAACAATCTGTTTGGGGTTGTGTATAAGGAACTTGGTTGGGAGCAGACCCCGGACAGATTCTACAACGAGTGGTTGGGACGACACCTAACGGAATATGACCACCTCTGTTATAACGATGAGCTCCAACCCTGTCATGATCCATCAGAACGACTTGAACCCTGACATGTTTGACTAACCCGATGATGTAGACCCCCGTCTCTACGAGAGGTTGATTGGTTATGACATAAATCAGTTAAACAGAGCCTTGAGGGGTAAAACCAAGTCGTTCAGTTGTGCCGTAGTAAGCCAGTACCCACTAGAACAGGTAAACACCCTCAGGAATGACATGGTACAGTTACTACGTCGGGAACTGGCTGAAATGAGGGGGTTAAAGTTCGCTGAAACGTTGGTTGTAACGCTTGAAAAGGAGGTGTCCGGCGGAACAACCTACAAAACGGCTCACTTTAACAGCCACAACAAGACTGTAATCAACAACACTGAGATTAACCAGGACGTTGACGCCGCGAACGAGGAGGTAATAGTTAGGATATCCCGGTGGATAAGCGAGGGATCTGGCTGGACAGTAAACTCAGTCGACGGTCACTACATCAATCTGACTGTGTACAGTCCACTGGAAGGCTCCTCGTATGTAGACCTCCCTGAAGAGTTGAAAAACAGTCGGAAGGGGTTGATCAACGTTAAGAATAATGATGACAAGACTAGTGTTTTATGTGGTGCCACCTGGCTCATAAGTTCCCCGTCTCAAAAAACCCACAAAGATCCACAAAGTACCGAAACCACGTTGACGACGTTGACGACTTGGACTATAGTGGAGTCAGCTTCCCTGTAACTCTGTCTCAGAAACAGTACAACCTGGTGGAGAGACAAAATGGGATATGTATCAACGTCTTTGGTTACGAAGACAAACTAACCTTTCTGGTATACGTCTCAAAGGAGAATTTCACCGACTTCGTGAACCTACTGGTTATAACCAACGAGAACAAGAAACATTACGTCCTCATCAAGGACTTTGATAGGTTCATGTACAACAAAACAAAACACAGGGAGAAAAAACACCACTGTATGTACTGCCTCCAATGTTTTAGTTCAACGGAGGTCCTGGACAAACACAATGTTGTGTGTATCAGTGTAAATGGTAAACAAGCTGTTAGGATGCCTGAAGAGGGTAAGAACGTGTTGAAGTACAGTAATTTCCACAAACAGTTAAATGTCCCGTTTGTTGTGTACGCTGACTTCGAGGCGATCACGGAGAAGGTTGACAGACCTGTGGAAGACCAAGAAGAAAAAGATAAAAAACTGTACATGGAAAAGTACCAAAAACACATCGACTGTGGTTGTGGGTATAAGGTTGTCTGTTGTTACGATGATAAATACAGTAAGTCCGTCCAGGTGTATAGAGGTCCAGGCGCTGTCAACAAGTTTATCGGAAAAAAGCTGGAAGAAGCGGAGTATTGTAAGAAGATCCGGAAAGACCACTTCAACCAGGACATGGTTCTAACTGAGGAGGACGTGGCGGACTTTAGGGACGCTGGAAAGTGTCACATCTGTGGTCGGGAGTACATAGCAGAAGACGTTAGGGTCCGGGACCACTGCCATGTAACAGGAAGGTATCGGGGCTCGGCCCATCAGCTTTGTAACATAAATCAGAGACGAACTGATAAGATACCAGTCATCTTACACAACCTGAGGGGTTATGATAGCCATCTCATCATGGGGGAGATTGGAAAGTTCGGACAGGAAATTAACGTCATTCCAAATAATATGGAGAAGTATTTGTCCTTCATGTTAGGTGAAAACCTTGTGTTTCTGGACAGTCTTCAGTTCATGAGTAGTTCCCTGGACAAGTTGGTTGGAAATCTTCCAAGGGACTCTTTCAGGTGCACAGCTGAAGAATTTGGTGAAAGGTTAAATCTAATGAAGACGAAGGGTGTTTTTACCCCAGACATGAGAACTGCAAAGACACACTATTTGGTAAAAAACAAATGTTTCAAAAAATGAAAACCATCCGAAGTGATAAACATGCATAAGCTGGGTAGTTATGAAATTAATAAAATATCACTCTCATGCTTTGATGATAAGAGACACCTGCTGGAAAACGGGATTAACTCCTACGCGTACGGACATAAGAATATTTAATCAAAACCGACAATAGACGACTTTCACGATCATGCGCAGTAGCAACAAATATTCAAATTTTCGTCGGAGATAAAAACAACTGTTTTAGCTGGAACGAGCATATTGAAAATAGTAGAAGTGCAAAGTTTGAAACGAATTGCTTAACAAATGGAAAAAGTTTCACAAGCGGAAAGTTGACCATTCCAACAGGGATTTATTAGTGATTTAATAGGGATTTTGGCTTGGCGGGCGGGAGTTGCACGCCAAGCCAAAATCCCTATTAAATCCCTAGTGGAGAGCAAAACTTCCGAAGAGCGTAGCTTTCGCACTATTTGTCCGATTTATTTTAAACTTTGCACTTTTACTATTTTTAATATGATCTTTCCAGCTAAAACAGTTGTTTTTACCTCCGATGAAAATTTGAAGTAAAGTTGCTACTGCGCATGAGCCTGAAAGTCGTCTATTAGTCTACAGTAAACAAGGCAGCCCGGAAGCCGATTACAGCCGACAAAAGCCGATTGTGGTCAACAAAAGCCGATTATATAGCCGACAAAAGCCGATTGTGGTCAACAAAAGCCGATTACAGTCGGTAGCCTCAAGTCCTATACTATTTCCAATTTATCGAAGTATCCATTAAATTCAAGCTCTTATGAGGTGTTTTAATGGGACAGCTAATTTCCCATACTTTTTAAAATCCATTTTTCGGCCGCTTATACTTTAAAAATGGGGAAAAAACAGTTTACCCTCTCAAACGTCCTTTCCCGTCGGATCCCAACTTTTTGAGGCTGTTTTTGGCAAAATAAAAAAAAGTGTGCCGGCACCCCCAAGTCCTATACTACTAACCACAACCCCAGGTAAACAGTATAGAACTGAGATTTTCATCGACAAATAAAACAGAAAATAACTGAACTAACGCAATAAAACCAGCATTACTGTGTATTTATTTCACTTATCAGGTTCAGATTTTTTAAAGTCTGAATCGGGTGAAGTGAAATAAATACACTTAATTTATTATTGAGTCGGTTTTCTTTGATGTACCGCGGGCTGTATATAGTATACAGCCCTTGAATACTAATTAGATAAGAAATGAGGAAAAAAACTAGGAAAATCTTTGTCCAAGGTAGAAAAAAAGACAAAACTTTGTTGGAAAACCTCCTCAATAATAAATTAAGTCAGATAAATCCCTCGAACGTCGGGCTGTATGCGATGTACAGCCCTCGTTCTTGGGCTTTATCTCTTACATAGTAGACATAGGCAGTCGTAGAAAACACCACCTGCAGGTACGCATGAAATGAATGGATCATGTGATCTTTCTTTTGGACAAATCTGATTGACTAATTGTCCAAGTTTTGGATGTCCGAAGTTTTGCGAGCCAATCAAATCTCCGACTCAATGTATTCTCCACGCACATTATCCAACGCATTATCCACGCTAGTAAATCAGATCACATCAAGAAGAGGTGCGTGGCTGTTTACTACGTCTACAACTACATAACCGAAAGGACAAAGGTTTACTATACGTCTTCAACTACATAACCGAAAGGACAATCCTGTGAAATAAAATGGCAATGTCTTCATTGTTTGGCAAAAATCCGATTCCCAGACCAAGCAGATCTCTAGTATCGACAAGTAAAGATAAAAGGTAAATATTCATCCCCTTGGCTCCCTTGCTTCGTGCTGAGTTTCTAGTATTTCTAGGTTTGTTTCATAGAAATAACAAGATAAGCGAAATTATCGGGAATAAATGTTATATGATTTATATATTTATATAGTGAAAAAAGCTTTTCCGACATTTATTTTGGAGTAAAACTACTGAAAAGTGAAATGTTTTCCACGGGAAAGTGAAAGTAAAAGCATGAATAATTTATTTAGTTTTCTGAGAAAATGTAAATGCCAAAGTTGCATAAATAGGACTATAAGTTTCATTTTTTATCCAGTTTGCTTTCGTTTTGCATTTTCACGATGCGGGATTGCTCTTAGTCTGATGGAGTGTTTAATATAATTATTGTGGCTTATTTTTTTCGCAATACTGTTCTGTGTTTACGCTTTGTTATTACATGGCCCAGGGTGGAATCCGTGTAAACCTCACGCCGAAGATGCGCCAAGGCTTTCAAAATACCACGCCAAGGTCTTCGGAATGACACACCATTCACGCCAAACCTTCAAAATACCACGCCAAAAGCCTAAAACCAAGGTCCTCAAAATCACAAAATGCCACGCCAAGGCTTTCGATGTGCCACGCAATTACGCGGAAAGTTCTACTGTATTTAATATTACTGGCTTTGACCACCGTTGGCGGTTAACCGCCGGTTCCCCGCAAACGATAGCATTAGTAATCACGTGAATGAAAATTCACGGCCGTTTGACGTTACGAAAGAAAAAGCCCGCCTTATAACCGCCAAACCGTACTGTATGCACGATTATGGCAAACCGGCAATTCCGGCAAACGACGTGCTGCGCGCCGTGTGTACGCCACGCCACTACGCCAGTATACACGGCCAGATCACGCACAAGTTGTAACAAGCCTGTTGCCGGCCTTGATACAACTTGTCGTCAGCAAGTCTGAACCTGGATGCGTTCGCTCAGCTTGTTGTGGCTTAACGTGACAAGTCTGCAACAGGTTGTCAACAGGCTTGTTGTAAGTTGTTGCGACAGACCTGCAGCAAAGCTGTCGTCGTCAACAGGCTTGCTGCAAGTTGTCGTAACAGACCTGCAGCAATGCTGTTGCCAACAGGCTTGTTGCAAGTTGCCGTAACAGAGCCGTAGCAATGCTGTTGTCAACAGGCTTGTTGCAAGTTGCCGTAACAGAGCCGTAGCAATGCTGTTGTCAACAGGCTTGTTGCAAGTTGCCGTAACAGAGCCGTAGCAATGCTGTTGTCAACAGGCTTGTTGCAAGTTGCCGTAACAGAGCCGTAGCAATGCTGTTGTCAACAGGCTTGCTGCAAGTTGTCGTAACAGACCTGCAGCAATGCTGTTGTCAACAGGCTTGCTGCAAGTTGCCGTAACAGACCTGCAGCAATGCTGTTGTCAACAGGCTTGTTGCAAGTTGCCGTAACAGAGCCGTAGCAATGCTGTTGTCAACAAATTTGCCGCAAGCTTGCGGTGAACAAGCCGTAACAAGTCTGCAGTTGACAGCTTGCGACAAGGTTGATAAAACACGCGTTATTCTCGCGTTGTTCATGCAGTGATTCTATCTGAGTTATTAGATTTCTCAAATATAGAAATTTAGATCTTATTAGATGTTTTGGTGTGTAGTATCGCTGTATATTTTTACGAGTTGTGCCGTATTTTGACGAGCCCGCAGGGCGAGTCAAAATACAAACAACGAGTAAAAATATACAGCGATACTACACACCAAAACATCTAATAAGAGATTTATTATACAACAGCTCTGATCAACAAATTTTTATGGAAAAAGAAAACTCTAAAAAGGTCGGAGAAGTAGCGTGACTTGCACCAAGACAAAATAATAAGCATACATGAAGTAGTCTCCCGTATATAAATTTGATTGGCTAACAAAATAAACTTGTCAAACCAGTTTGAGAATCATCTTGTCAACAGTTTTATTAACAGTTTTTTAATAACAAGACGCCTGCGCAGGCCTTCACTCGGGCTACTGAAAGCTTCGCGTAGCCTGTGCGTACTCCAGCTAGACTACATGACAATGACAATGCATAATTGCATAGATTTTCACAAATAGAATCTATGGTCTTTAAGAACTGCTGCGGTGCAGAAAGCGCCGAAGGTTTTCTAATGTGGTATAAATGTAAACAAAGCCGTTTTTCTGAAAATTGAACAACAGATCTAATATATTTAGTGACAAAACCTATAGTGTCGGATTCGGCAGATTCAGGCGATTTAATTCGGACAAACAGAAAATATTTAAACATGTTTTGAAACACACGTTTCCAAATGTAATACGACACGCGATATCTAGACATGCAACTGAACAGTTTAACATATTGATACCTGGCTTACCGGTATTTGCTCTATTCGGTGCTTATTATTATACTTGCATTTTGTAGTTGTCGGACTATAAAGCAGCAAGGCTAGAACCAACCTGTTTTGAAATAGCTCGTCATCTTTTACGTACTAGGTCCACCGGGATCGCAGGCGTGTGCAGTTGTAAACATTGTAAAGCCTTTGCAAGCATGTTTATGATGAATTGAAGATAATTGTCAGTCGCATTTACATGTAATTAATACTGGGTCACTTGCAGAGCTATTCAAACAAGTAAACAACTGAGAAACAGTGAAATGTCTTGCAAATATTCAAAAACATCGGTAAAATGGCAATAAAAGCTTCGTTCAAAGGAAACAACCACTGATCTGCAGACAACTCGGCCAAACGGCAAACGGCCAAACCCAGGTTTCGCAATTATTAAACATGAATGTTCTCCGATGTCCTTCACTCCTTCAGTTTAAAGTTTCCAATAATTTTTAATACACCTTGATTCACTGACAGTCCGACTACTCTGACAACTTTGTTTGAGACGACTGCTGTGTAGTCTGCCAAGAAATGTCGTGAAAATATTCAAAAACATCGATAAAATGGCAAGAAACGGCTTCGTTCAAGAGACAACTCGCCATTATCGCCAGCGGCCGCGCGGAGGACTAATAACGCGTCGCAAAAAAATAAAAACAAGACACCTGGATCAGGTGTTCACTCGGGCTACTGGAAAGTGCAGGTCTCTAACGCATGAGCAAAGAGGTGGGAGTGGGCTGAGGAAGATCAGATTGGAGGCTGAATGTGCATGGTGCAGGACTATCCTGAATTGTCAATTTAAAGTGTCTAGAATTCAGGATTATCCTGAAACCTAGGGGACTTCTCTGTCCCACATGCGGGATGTTAAACTAAAAAGCATAACAAAAAAACAGTAGGGGTGTTGTAGTCAGGGTCTGAGAGGTGGAACTTTCTCTTTGGGGGGTTGTGGTTAGATTTATCAGGTTTAGCGGTGGGGGTCAGGGTTGGGTTTCATTTTCATTAATATTCAGGATTATCTGGAATTCTAGACCATTTCACAAATGCAATAGATATAAGTGATTAAAGTTAGATTAAACAGCAAGCCATTACTACGTAAGCAGTATATTACCTAGACAACCAACAACAAGCGAATTTACCAAGGAGCTATTTAAAATGCACACACTCAATGAGATTATATTAAAGCTAGTGAAGCAGTTGAATCACATCGAGTTTATTTGGCATAACTTTATTAACACAACAATACGTAATCTGTGAATGACCGTGGAATGTCTTGCAAATATTCAAAAACATGGGTAAAATGGCAATAAAAGCTGGAGACAACTCGGCCAAATACACCTTGATTCGCTGACAGTCCGACTACTCTGACATCTTTGTTTGAGACGACTGCTGTGTAGTGTGCCAAGAAATGTCGTGGAAATACTCAAAAACATCGATAAAATGGCAAGAAAAGCTTCGTTCAAGAGACAACTCGACATTATCGTCGGCGGCCGCGCGGACGACTAATAACGCGTCGCAAAAAAATAAAAATAATCGCGAAACCTAGACTCGGCTACCACAGGTAGCCCGAGTAATAAAAATAAAAATAAGAATCGCGAAACCTAGACTCGTCTACCTGCGGTTGCGGTAGCCCGAGTAATAAAACAAACACTACAGGTTTGAATTGAAAAAGGCATGCATGTGCTTCAATACAATCAGTAATTTTTCGAAATGAACTAAACATGCTTCGGTTTATGGAGAAAGTTTCATGGTCAGTTTGAAATCTTAGCATAACAGACCATATAACAGAAGTGTTAAAAACTGAATTCAACTGAATTCGATCAACTTGGAAACTAATTGTCATCTTCATCGTCCGACTCGATCACACGTCGACGGCGTTTCGCTGCAGGAACTGGAGATTTTGAGCCCAGAACAATGGTACAGTGATTGAATACGGCACCGGAAAAAGAAGTTGAAGCGACTTGACTGGTACTGGCAGTTGTAATACAGCTCCAAGCTGACGATTGACTCGTGTTGCACACTACAGGTTTCATCGCTTCTCTACCACCTGAGCGCTTGCTGATCAACAAGGACATTTTCTTCTGTTGTTCTTCAGAGACCGTTGAATAGCTGTCGATGGATTTCAGATTCTTATGTCCCGACAGTTGTGAGATATCAAGGGGGTTCACGTTTTCGTGTCTTAGCGTTGTGATCATCGTACGGCGAGCCGAGTGGTTAGTGCGCTTTCCTTTCAGATTGGCTGCTGAAGCCATGATTTTCATGAAGTTACCAAGTGAATGTATTCCAAGTGGCTGTTTCTTGAACCAGACATGATTTGTGGAGTTCTTCTTGACTGCTAAATAAAAGGGATCATCTGGCTTTTCCATTTCAGTTGGTCGTCTGGCGAGATAGCTCTTGAAAAACTTCAAGGGACATCTTTCAGTGCCTGTTGCGTAGATCCAGGGCGTCTATAAGATAGGGCGGGGAAACGAGCCGTGTGCCCTGAAGTATGTGTGATGCGCGGGACCCCCCGAAAATTCGAACATTGAGGAGATTATTTACCTGCCCCAGTCCTCAAGCGTCTTTAGCAATGTCTGGCATTGTCTGCCAAATATATTTTTTCCCTTTGCGACGTGTTTGTTCGCATGCAGCAAAAAAAGCTCAAAAAATTAAGTAACAATATTTATACCAAAGATAGATCTATTAATGGAGTAACCGTCCTTGGATTTGCTAAGTTCTGGTGCCAGGGCAAGTTATTAAATATTTTACAAAACGAGTGCGAGTTGGAACTGCGGAAGCCGCCATGATGAACGAAACGAAAGTTTGCTGGAAGAGAATTCACATTTCCTCTTAATATTTTGGTTTCTGGTGAAGGATGATCATACGGTAAGAAGAACATGTATTCTTTTGTCGATTAAAAATATAAAAGTGACCACAAGACGCTTAACTACCTTTCAAATACGTACATTTTCAGAACATTCGAGCCAGGAAAATTTCTCAACTGTAACCAAATTTTTAGGCTGCAATCAACACGCTATTGCTAAAAAAGCTCAAAAAATTACGCGATGAAATTTGAGAGGAATAAAGTTTAATGCCTTCCAGACATGTCTTTAAAAAAGCTAAGTTCTGGCTCGTTTTTGAGTTAGGAAATAATTAAAATGTTCTATGCGTGGAGCAAAATTAGACAAGGAAGCCATAAATGGCTTCGGCTTCAACATTGAAAATTTTAGTCGTTTTATACTTAAAAATGCCTTCCACCATGTTATATGAAGAGTAAAACGTATGGATAACAAAACAAAAAACTTACACCAACAATCGAGTCAATAGTTGCAGCATTATAAGAGATTTAATCAACGTCCTTGAATTTCACATGGATTTTTTGTTTTGATCAAAATTTGCAGTTGGCCGCGCTCGCCCCATGCCTAAAGTGCATCACACATGTTTCAGTACGTCAGATTGGCGTTTCACCGCCCTATCTTATAGACGCCCTGGTAGATCCGAGGATTAAAATACCTTTCGGGACCAAACTCTTTCCCGCCGCTTCTTGTCTTGGAACCTCTTTCGGTGTGCCAGACGATGTATTCCCTCTCTTCGCCTCCTTCTTCTCTTCTCACCTCCAAGTCTCCTAACAGCACTCTCCGGTGTTCGTCTCTCGCTCTCCACCCGAAATGCATCGTATTGTTGAGCCAAACTGTACGGATTAGGGCTTCTGGACAATGGTCACCAAGCTGCTTTTCCGACCAAATCTTCTCAATTTCGTCCTGGTTTAGCTCAAGGGCTTTGTTTGGCCTGCGTCCTTTACCCTGTTGGCGTAGCTGTTTTCGCTTTGATTCGAGAGTTACTCTGGACTTCGCAAACTCTTTGTCGTTAAAAAGACAGTACTGCTTTCCAACATCACGCAAATGACGGCCAAAACTTCGCTGAAAAGATGTGAGCGTACCTGGCTCGAACTCGGTTCCGTCTTGTTTTCTTACGTTAATGAAAAAGTGACAAAGAAGCCTGTCGAGTTCACTCGGTGGAATATTCTGAATTTCCCTTGCTTCGCCGATGGAGTAGACTTGCTACAAGTCGACCTCTTGTTTGCTTGACCTCGTCTGCTTGACCTCTTGTTTGCTTGACGCAGCGAGCGCGCGACGTAGTCGCGCGCGAGCGAGAGGTCGACTTGTCGAACTTGCTTCGCGCCATTTTTGGCGACCCAAAATCAGGTCGCTGAATTAATTATCTTTTCGACCAGTCAGAATACAGCGTAAGATAAACATGTTATAATCATGTCGAATCGACATGATTAACGTGTTTATTGTCGATTTCACTCGATGTCTCGATTTATTATTATGAAATATTATACCTTCAAACAGCGAAGTGTTTACAGTCTTTACAAATGGCTACGATTTCAGAAGCGATTGATAAAGCAAAGCAGTCTGTTGGCTACTTGGAATTAAGAGAGTATCAACGGCAGACTATTGAGGCTTATCTCTCTAACAGAGATGTGTTCGTTTCGGCGTCAACAGGAAAAGCCTTACGTTTCAGTTAGCGCCATATGCCTTCGAGCATTTATCAGCAAACAACAAATCACTGGTTCTCGTGATCGTTCCATTGGTTTCGCTGATGAAAGACCAAGTTAACGATTTGGTGAGTCGTGGAATTCCTGCTTCTTATGTTGGGTACGACTGCTCGGAAGATCAACTGAGAGATATCTTGGATTTCAAGGCCAGAATTGTGTTTGGGAGTCCCGAAGCCCTTCTGAACACTTACCGCCATATATTTCGCCACTTGAAAAGCAACTTAAAAGCCGCGTGTTTGTACTCAGTACAATTTGTGAATTTAGGCTCGGCTTTGTGGCTAACAATTGAACAACAATATATTCCCAGGCTTCAAATTAAGTAATTTACGATGTAGTGCAATTGCAGCATTTGTCATTGGGAGGAAACGCTATTTTAAAATTTGCGAGCAATCTTGTCAAAAGAAACACGTTACAGTCTTCTTCAAGTATAAGCATATGGTGGTCAGGATTGATTTTGGGCATCATAATGTGGGCAACGTTTATTTAGTTCTTGCTTTTATATTTGCATTTTTAATAAGGTAAATAATTTCAGCTAGAAATTTCCAACACGAAAAACACCTTAAGTATGTATTAACCAAGACTGCACAATACTCAATAGACAGTATTAACTCCGTCTTTGTTTCGGAAAGTACTTTGTCTTTATTTAATAGTTGTTTTGCATAAGTATACGTGAAAGCCGGTGTGACATTTTGTCTTCCAATAAAGTTTCTCAAAAAGAAATCGCCCGTCAATCCGTCATCTACTAAATGCAAAAAACCCAAGAATTACAAATTTTTCATTAATGTTACATAGAAAATAAGGTCGAAAATGAAAATCGCACCATCATTTGGACACACCGATACAACATTTTCCCGACAAATTAGATTAGGAAACACGCATTACAAACAAATCGGTTTACCTGAGTCAAATTGTTTTGTTCCCCATTTAAATCACTAACATCAACTTGTGAGTAAGCTTCTCTTGTTCTTGGTATTGGTGTAACACTGTAACTTTCCGACTCAAACAAAGCACGTTTACTATTAATATGAGTTCGAACCTCACCGTCCTCATTAGCTGCAGGGTCAAATCGAGAAAGCCGCTTCACCGACGTTATTTTCCTCTTTTCTCCAATCGATTCAATAGATGACTCAAACTTTGAGCGGACGTCAATAATCTTTTTTACCAAAGTCTCGTTCTTGTCAGCACAATTTCTGCACAAGATATTCGTGAGTAAAGCGGCAACGGCGAATTCTTGCCCGAGTAACAATTCCAAATTCAAACACGCTTTAGTTTTCCTATCCCCAGCAACCAGTCTTCTTCTACAGTCCTTGTTTTCAATATCTTTTGCGCAGAGCAAACAAATTATATCTTTAGATCCAGGAGATATACGCATACTCGATCAATTGTTTTCGTCGGAGTATTTTCCGTCATTTGCAATTGTAACACGGGACAAAGCAAAGTCACACACGTAGTAATTATTATAATCATGGCCGCCCCCTTTTAATTAATAACTAAAAATTAACAGTTTTGGCGCGAAACGCAAATAAAAACACAGCAAGTTCGACAAGTCGACCTCTCGCTCGCGCGCGACTACGTCGCGCGCTCGCTGCGTCAAGCAAACAAGAGGTCAAGCAAACAAGAGGTCAAGCAAACAAGAGGTCGACTTGTAGCAAGTCTACCGATGGAGGAGCACCATCTATTCCAGACATTCAGGTCAGATTTTGTCCTCTTGGCCGTATTTATGTTTTTGTTTTTCTCTATGAACTCGCCTATCTCAACATCATTTAGGGAGTTATTTCCAGTCGAAACACATACTTCACTTCCTTCGCCGTTTACGCTTTCGTTGTTTATACTATACTTCTCAGACTCTGAATAAGAAAGCCAGTCAAATTCATTGTCGTCTTCAAATGTTGCCAAAATGTCATCCATTTTTTATTTCTAACTTGGTAAATTGAACAGTGCACACGTCAGCCGATCTGTCAAACCGGTTTTCTACTATCCAAATAACTAACTATCCAAATATCGCTGTATATTTGTACTCATTTTTAGCGTTATTTGGACAGTTTTTAATGCAGTTGTATAAAGATACCTATGCAATTCACGGCAAAGATTTTCTCAAGCGATTTTCAAATTCGAATATAAAACTGCCTGTAGCTGATCTGTTACAGACCCTGTTTGTATTTGCAGTTTAATCTTTGTGGGCCAAGTTCTGTTTGTCCAAAAAACTTTTGAGTTTCAAAGTGTTTCTTTCGAACAGCTTGTAAATAAACTCGAAGCTTCGAGGGGGAAAACAGGAAGTAATGAGGCTTGCATCATCCGATGCTCAGAGAGCCAATCATATGCGAGAAAATGAAATCACCAGCCAATGAGAATGAGATTACGAAAACAAACTTGCGTCACCATGGACCGTTGGCTAAATTTTATTTTTTACAGTTTGAAAGTTGAAACAGACGGGCACGAACAAATTAAAAGTCTTATTTATCGGTTATAAAGTGAGACATGTGATTGAAATTTGGCTCTGCTTCATGTTAAGTTCACCGTTTGGAAGAAGTTCTCAGTGGGATTGCATTTCAGTGTTGAGGAAAAAATTTAAACAGTCGTTTATAAAACAGCGAGAACAAGTGTGTCAGGAATGGCAGTTTATTTCTATTTTTAATTTACTCTCAAGTATCCATGCAAGTGTGTATACAGCTAAAAAGGTAAAAAGGAGACTAAGCTTGTCCGCTGGTCCAGGCGTCCAGCACTGATCAACGTAAAGAAAAAGAACTATCAACGAAAACTAACCACGAATGAAACGAAAGCTGAGAAGTACAAACTTTTAAAAAGAAGCGGTATACAATTTTAAAATATCTCTATGGCAAACATTAATTTATCTATCATCTGTTACATATATCTTTAGTGGTGAGTTTAATCAGTTAAATATGTTTTTGCATGAACGTACTAAAACATTTAAATGGTGATTGGTGAGTGAACTACACTTTCATCGGCGGACTGAATTTTTGCAATGTATTGAATTGTTTTCTGTAAAATAAAACATCTATATGTTTGCAGTTGTGTGAATTTTAATAATATATCTAAGTTTGTTTATTTTCTATCTGAATTAGGTTTCTTAAGTATAGAAATCACGAAAGTATCACACGGTGTGATAATTTCGTTTTATTATACAACTGCATTAAAAACTGTTCAAATAACGCTAAAAATGAGTACAAATATATATATGTTATTTACCGGCTGGGAGGTCCGTATAGAAAAATATTTGCCCGAGGTCTTAAAAAAGGCCCGAGGCCGCAGGCCGAGGGACATTTTTGAGACCGAGGGCAAATATTTTTCTATACGGACCGACCAAAACGGTAAATAACGTATTTATTTTTTTGTTACATAATTAGATAAATTAACATAATCGAATTAAGTTGCGTAATCGAGATGACGTTCACGTGATATTCAAAAGTCCAAAGTTTATCGTTCGACAGTAAACAACTGCCGAGTTAACAGGGAAGCTTGGAACCTTCTTTGTGATAAAAAAACATTCAAAACTTGAAGATCTAGTTACAAAGGGAAGTCAGAATGCAGTCCAAGTGTTTTTAAAGTTTAGTTGATAAAGATTCTTCGTCGTTCTTCTTCGTCGCTTGCTCGTTTTTGGCTGTTCGCTTGGAAAGTTGCTTTCAATATTTGGCTGACTGCATGAAAATTGAAAGTGTGTTCTTCGAGTTTGAAGACGAAAATGTTTGTAGTAAGCCATTTGTAATTCAAGTTTCAAGGACATGACACGATGAGGTTGGCATGTGGAAAATATTTGACTAAAAGGTAAAGACTTGTAGCGGTTTTGTTGAGGTCGTTGAGTATAGCGGTTGGATAACAGAAGAAAGACAGTTTAGTGTCAAAAGGTTTCAGCTTTTCTATCTTCTCGTGGTATGATTTTTTATATATATACTTCTATATAGTCAGTTCATTTAATGATTCAAAATACTGTGTTCACAAGTTTATGTATGTTTTCCCTACTGTTTCAAACTGTTTTCATACGTCGTTAAGCAATAATACTTTAAAACTTTATAAATGTCGCTCGCTGAAATTTTGCTTTTTCAGTTTTCTCGCGTTCTTTTAAAATTCGCTGTTTTCACACGAAGTTGTCAAAGCCATTTGGATAATAAAACTCATTTGCATCCCCGTCACTCTCTGTTGAATATATTTTTTCTGTGGCAAGCGAAATAGTTATGAAAATCGATCAATTTTAAATGACAGAATGTAAAAAAATAAACTTTTTTTTGTTTTTGTTTTGAAATCCACAGCGGTCCGTATCGGGGTCCGTATCGTGTGATACGGACCGCTCGCTAAGCCAATCAGAGCGCGCGCATCAGTTGGATTCCGGACCGCAAAAAAATAAATACTTGTAAGTTTCCTCCAAAGAGAATTGTTTGTCTTCC
This sequence comes from Corallium rubrum, assembly GCA_964035015.1. Classification (NCBI taxonomy): domain Eukaryota; kingdom Metazoa; phylum Cnidaria; class Anthozoa; order Scleralcyonacea; family Coralliidae; genus Corallium; species Corallium rubrum. The sequence continues at coordinate 13,265,725 of OZ036003.1, forward strand.
GAAAAGTAATGTTTGTCACTTGAAGACCACGGTCCTAAATCATAAACAGTTTACACGTGTTGGCCTGAGTCGCCTGACTCAATATAAAATCGCCCAACGAGTTGAAAAACTTTTGTCAACTCTTCAATCATTCTGTATAACGCACAAGAACTGTGGTAGATCACACTTGCAAGTTTACTATAAGTCATGTTAAAAATACTTGCCATTTGTATCAGCAATATTGTCTTTCTTCGAAAATAGTGTTGCTCACTTGCTCTTTTGATATGGCGACGAAATAATATATTATTAACACGATCGGGATTAAAGAATACTTGTTTCCATCGTTCAACCCGACAGCTCGTTGACGCCCAAAAATTCTGAGCTTCGATTGTCCCCGATGTAATTGTCGCGCATTGGTTAGCGTTACACCACAGCACACACTACAGGTCAGTGGTTACACAAAAAAGCTAACACACAACACGATAGCACAGACACAGAATAAAGAACTGAGCAGAAGGGCCACTCGGGTCGGAACCTTTGAAGTTTTTGTCCCCGAAAACCACTTACGGAAAATCTCGCAGCCAGTAAACCTCAGCCAGGTCAACAAGGAGTGCAATGGCGAAATACGGAGTTGGATCACTAAAATCGCTATATCTCACAAACTAGTGGCTCGATTTTTACGCTACAACCAGTAGTAATAGAGGAGAGGTATATGACAATATTTTTGCTGTTTAGAAGGTACGAAAGACATTTGAAAGTGAAAATTTACGGAATTAAAACGAACTCGAACCGCCACTGTGTGAAGCTATTTAAAGCATTACCATCTTTAAACTTGCATTTGCAAGCAAACATAAGAGCAGACAATCTTTGAAAACACTTTAAACGTTAAGTATAAAGATTAAACTGCACATATTTCCTGTTATTTCTTGAATGGAATGAGTAATTTTGAAGAACGAAGCAATTCTATTAGGTGACGTTTTGTCGTTTTACAGTATTAAATATATTTTGAAATTAATAAGGCCAGTTGTTTACTGTTGTTATATTGTTTTAAAACTAACATGTAGGAATTAAACTTATGATAGAGGTAACTTATGTTTAAATTACTGCTTGGTGTCACCACCTGTGAGCTGTTTGCTGTAATGCTGTCTTGTTGTTTGACACCAGTGACCAGGGCTATTTGTATCTTTTAATACCGCATTTGCAGTTAAAAAACTGAATTACAAAATATACTAAATTTGTTTAGAATACATGATAGAATATATATAAAGTTTTTTCACATCATTGTCTTACAAAAGGAATAAAACGTTCTCAATAGCAATCGGTTTTGCATCTTGAAATCATTTGATATTGTGCAAGTTTATATACAGCACTATAAACCATTGATTAATTGAAACTAACTAGGCAGAAATGTTTGCATGCAATTGCATTCTTGATTCTTTAATTTTGTAATCTGGAAAGGCCTGATTATCAAAATTACATCTCAGATGCTGAAGTAACCAAGATTAATACAATTTGTCTTCTTAGCATATAATTGGACAAGGACACTGTTTTAGCAAAACTAATTTCTCTGAATGACTTTGTTTGGACATATATAATTATGGAAAACTCAAAGTTAGTGCAAATTTGCTGTTGCACTGGTGTAGTTCAAGAAGAAATTCAACCTCAATTCAATCACAAACAGTCAATCCCAAATATTTATTTTTATATAGCAAAAAATAATTTTCACTGTAGTACAAATGAAAGTACAGTATCAAACTATAGAAATAATTTACAAGTGACCATCCAATGAACACAATATTCCTTTGAAATTCTTATACACCAGTATATTTCAGTACACTGCTGTCAAGTTCAAGAAGATCAATGCTCTGACATGATATGAATATATTTATAAACAAGTTCAAGAAGTACTGTATGCATGATTCAACTGTAATAAAAATAAAACAAACATAAAAATCACAGCCACACTTCTCAATAAAAATATTAAAGTTATTATTGGAGAGCTATGAACTTTAGTTTTGAAAAGCGGGTAGATTGTGGGCACTTGCTAGTTTGATTTACTGTAATATGGAATACTGGTCAGCAAATTTCAGTGTCAGTGTCACAGTGTGTATTCAATTGCCCCAAATTCACCTAACAGAATTGCTTCGTTGTTCAGAACTACTCGTCTAATTCAATAAATAATAATACATACGTGTGATTTCATCTTTGTACTCAATGTTTGAAATGTTTTCAAAGAGTTTCTACTCTTTTTTTCAAGCCGTAAAGGCAAGTGGAAAATCGACAAGAATGCTTTAGTGGCTCTATACTGTGGCGGTTTTAATTCCGTAAATTTTCACTTTCAGATGTTTTTCATGTCTTCTAAACGACAAAAATATTGTCACTTACCTTCTCTCAATCACTACTGGTTGTAGCGTGAAGATCGAGCGACTAGTTTGTGAGATATAGTGGTTTTAGTGAAGTAACTCCGCATTTCGCCATTACACTCCTTGTTGACCTGGCTGAGTTTTACTGGCTGCGAGCTTCGCAGACCTCGCGCATGCGCACTGAAAAACGGCGACACTCCGAGCCCAAGTCACAGAATAGAAAGACAACCAGAAGTCCGACTCGCGTCGGAACCTTTGAAGTTTATGTCCTCGCGCATGTCGCCTCGCGCATCTTGATTCCTCGCCATCCTACGCCATCCTGGCAAGTTCCCCCGGCAGTTTGGACCTTCAAAAGAAGGTTAAAACTGCCGGGGGAACTTGCCAGGATGGCGTAGGATGGCGTAGAACATTGCGTAGGATCGCGTAGGATGGCGTAGGATGGCGTAAAATATCGCGCATGCGTATTGAAGAAATGCGGACAAGTTTTCACTCGAGTCGGACTTCTGGTTGTCTTACTATTCTGTGCCCAAGTTAGCCCAATCTCGTCCCCAGAGCCTGCGGACCTTTTGTCCAGCGACAAGGAGCCATCGGCTCTGGTCGGAACGAGGTAAAGCTGAATTTTGATTGGCTGAAAAATCCGATGGCTCGAACTTTGAAAGTCCGCGTTTTTCCGACTCACGGACTCGTTCCGGCCAGAGCCGATGGCTCCTTGCCGCTGGGCAAAAGGACCGCAGGCTCTGGGGACGAGATTGGAGTTAGCCTGTAAACAGACTGTCTTCAGGGGGGTGTGGCTTTGGGAGAAGAGAAGACAGTCTGTGGACAATCCATTCAAAAATAAATTCTCTAGTCCGTGTGGCGGACTAATGTTCTGATTGGTTTATAATGTCTCTGCTACTTCCGCTTCTATTATGATTGGCCAACGGTTTCTAAACTTTCACTTTCATGTGGTTGGGATCGTTTAATATTTTCGCTTGTGTTGCGATAAAATCGTTCAGTTAACTTTTAAATAACGAAGGTCATTTGCTGTGAAGCCGACTTGGCCGAGACGTTTTGCTCAACTTTCAACGACGGGTTCAGTTTAGCAGAAAAATCCCCAGTGAAATCAACGTGAGCTTCTGGAAAAGGCGGCCAGTGAAAGAATTGGCAAATCAACTGCCTTGGATACTTAAATAGGATTAGAAGGAAATCGCGAGGTTTCTTTTTATTGCAGAGCAATGGCAGTCAATTAACGATATCGTCACTGAGTATTGTAAGTAGACATTTATTTCGCCAGTGTAGATACGTCGAAGGCGAGTCACCTTGCAGTTTGTTTACATGCCAGGTGTCAAGGGGCGGAAGGCTAATTATAGGGTTTGACGGCAGACGTTCTTTCTCCTCGTGTTTTCGCCTCGCCGCTTCGCGGCTCGGCTCCCCCCGAAAGAACGTCTGCTCGCAGGCTAAGCCCGAGTGGCCCTTCTGCTCAGTTCTTTATTCTGTGATCAGAATCACAGGCGGCCCAAGTTCAAGGTGTGTGGTAGCCCGCAGTGCGGGTGTTTTAACGGTAATTTGAAAATATGTGACTTGACATAAACCCGTAAACAAACGAACGAATTTGTCTTAAATATCAACATTATGTGAATAAAATCTACTAACCTTGTCAATATGATGTCTTGTCTCATGTTTTATTCGTCGTCGAGTTGGTTTGCAGCGATTTACAGCGAGTTCTTTTCGACGCCGTTGCTTCCCGTACTTCGGCGAGACGGCGACTCTTCGTATGATATGGTAATATTATACGAAGAGTCGCCGTCTCGCGGAAGTAATGGTAATATTATACGAAGAGTCGCCGTCTCGCGGAAGTACGGGAAGCAACGGCGTCGAAAAGAACTCGCTGTAAATCGCTGCAAACCAACTCGACGACGAATAAAACATGAGACAAGACATCATATTGACAAGGTTAGTAGATTTTATTCACATAATGTTGATATTTAAGACAAATTCGTTCGTTTGTTTACGGGTTTATGTCAAGTCACATATTTTCAAATTACCGTTAAAACACCCGCACTGCGGGCTACCACACACCTTGAACTTGGGCCGCCTGTGGGTTGGAATCGTTTAATATTTTCGCTTGTGTTGCGACAAAATCGTTCAGTTAACTTTTAAATAATGAAGATCATTTGCTGTGAAGCCGAGACGTTTTGCTCAACTTTCAACGGGTTCAGTTTAGCAGAAAAATCCCCAGTGAAATCAGCGTGAGCTTCTGGAAAAGGTAGCCTGCGTGCAGACACTCCTTCCCCCTCCTGGAATCGGGGAAACGGGGTCTGCGAAACGGCGTTCGTAATCGTGTTCTGGTCACGTGAGTCGTCACTGGATTTATTTCAGGTTATTCGCAGTCGCATAAATTCGACTGGATTTAAATGTGACGTGCTAGCGGACTCGCGATTTTCGTGAGAATGCAATTATTTTGGCGACGTAAATCTTCTACTCAGTAGCAATACTCTTCTGACCGTCTATAGGAGGAAAATAAAACGTTACCAAAATAATTGCTTTCTCGGGAAAATTGCGAGACGCTAGCACGTCGCATTTAAATTTCATGCAGCTGATTTATTTATGACACCGCGGTATTTATTGAATAATCGCCAATAGCAAATCCATAAATTTCCAAGGCCAAAAGGATCAATATAAATTAGGTCAATAACGGACTATCATCATTTTCGTCGTCATAGGTCATAGTTTAATTCTCGAATCAGAATAATCATTTAGATGGGCCACAAATGAATGATAACGAACTTCTAGCCTCAAACTATTGACATTGTTCATAAAATAGCTATATTTTAAAATTATTAGACACGCGTGAAACAGTGCGACTGACCTTTTGGAACGCGCAGTTGCCATACATAACGAATGCATTCTCGAGTTCAACGAGGGGAAAGTTCCTACTTTCTACAGCACAAGATTGATGATTCGCTTCGCACGGGATTGTTTACGTCTTCAAATTACTCTAGATCAGCAATATTTTCACTTCGTTTTGGCGTTTAACCACGCCTCCAACTAAATTTTTTATGCGGAATTTTGATTTCATTGGATAAGATCACAGTTATGTCAACAACACTGCACTACGATTGGACGATTTTCATCTGTGATGACAGTTTCTTTTGTGATGTCAATGGAAAGCTGATACAGTAACAGTTTCGTTCCTGCGGGGAACGAAACAAAAACCTGGTTGATGGTAAAGGTGCATTTAAAGTGAAAGAAGAATTAGCTACGCTTGAATTTATAATTCATTCGAAGTCACCATATATTTGCATTAAATCTTGTGTCGAGAAGCTTAAAAAACGCCCCGGTATAATAAATAATCTGCGAAAAGTCGAGGCCAACCTCTACGATTTGCATCATTCAAGACTTTCATGCCAGCCACTCAATGTAAAAAAGAGAAATCGATTGTGTGAGTACTACACGCGTTCTCCGTCGAAACGATCGACTTGCTGATTGCGATTTAATATTGCCTGGATCCGGTATTGTCGCCGCTCAACATCAAAATAAATTATTTTTTAAATGAAATATAGCAGTTAATACCTTTAATAGAGAACCACACAGTGCAATTAACACCAAGAAACAGCCGAACTTATCAGTTTGGGAGAAAAAAACACAGATCTACCGAAATAATTCCCATGGTAATCAGTGAGCATCGTGGTGCTTGGAATAAACATCGAGTACACATCGACACCAACAAAGTCTCAATTTCTTCGCATCCAAACGTTGACTTTTCGCCAGTTCGTCCATTCTCTCATCAATATAATCTCTCTCAGGACAGAACTGTCGACCAAAATAAACACTAAATTTGCAAATTTCACCAGAAAACGTTGAAATCTAAAAACAAATCAATCAACTTGCGGCGTCATTGCAAAGCAACCTGTCAAAATCCAACGGCGCAAGTTGATTGAATTGTTTTTAAATGTTCAACGTTTTCAGATGAAACTTGCGACTTTCGAACGTAAATAAACTAGAAAATAATCGAAAGCCGTAATAATGGTGGCTTGCAAATGCAAGTATTGGTGTGGTAATTATGCTAGCATATAAATTAATTATTTTGGTTCACGTGACCAGGATCACGATTACGAACGCCGTTTCGCAGACCTCCGTTTCCCCGATTCCAGGAGGGGGAAGGAGTGTCTGCACGCAGACTGCCAGTGAAAGAATTGGCAAATCAACTGCCTTGGATACTTAAATATAGGAGAAGGAAATCGCGAGGTTTCCTTTTATTGCAGAGCAATGGCAGTCAATTAACGATATCGTCACTGAGTATTGTAAGTAGACGTTTATTTCGCCAGTGTAGATACGTCGAAGGCGAGTAACCTTGCAGAAGGCTAATTATAGGGTTTGACCGCAGACGTTCTTTCTCCTCGTGTTTTCGCCGGCTCGGCTCCCCCCGAAAGAACGTCTGCTCGCAGGCTAGTTACCGGCTCTGCACTCAACAAGTTGTTAACAGGTTGATGGTAACAAGGTTGAAGCAGCTTCTTGAATGAACAGCATTGTTACAACTTGTTCCCAGCCTTGCTTACAAGCCTGTTCCGAACATCCTGTTGACAAGCTGTGAGATTTTTACGTGTGTATTAGTCCATACACCTATCCATCTCTATCTGATTGCCATTCATTTGTTCCTTCATTTGTTTGTTCCCAGTGAAAAACGGTTTACTTACAATACACTGTTCTCCAAGCCAGTTTAGTAGGAAGAATTATATAATGATTCCTAAAAATCACTCTTTGAATTATCCACCATTTTTCTCATTTTTTTCAACAGAGAAAAGAAGAGCGCCACTTTGCAGAAGTGTTCATCGTGGATGACCAGAAATGATGAAAAACTTCAAGTGTCTACAATTCAGCTGTTTGAACATTCAGATGTTGCTTCCCACAAGTTTGTCAAATTTGTTACCATCTTGGGACCAGCCAGACAGGGGAAATCGTTTCTCATGAATTGTCTAATTGGTGACGATGTGTTCAGCACAGCAGACACAATAGGTGTATGCACAAAGGGTGTACAAGTGGCAAATGTTCCATATCAAATTAAAAATGGTGGTTGTGCTTTGTTCGTTGACACAGAAGGACAAGGTGATGAAGATGTTGACAGTGACACCATGCTACTGACCCCAATCCTTCTATTGTCCAAAGTCATCTTATTCAACTGGAAAGGTGGGTTGCAGAAAAATCAGATCCTGAATGAACTCGCTATTCTTGTCGAGGTTGGAAACTGTGTGTCATCGAACAGTTTTGAAGATGACACCTCGAAATTTGGACATTTGCATATTGTGCTACGGGATTTCCACTTCCAAGGTATGTTGGTGTTCTTTTATGGTTAAACTTAAAACTTTAATCGTATAACAGAGTGAACTCAAGGATATATTATAAGTAATATTGGGCATTTCACTCGATTACATAGCATGTTCTAAGGATTTTGGGTGAAGGAAAATTCGAGTGTAGGGACTGGGACCAGTTGCATTTTCGCAACTGGTCCCGGTTTGAACTCAAGGATAGGTGTGTTATGACTACAGGATTGACAGACATAGGAATGCTCTACCCTCCCATCCTCATACTTATTCCCATCCCATCCTCACCCTGATCTGATCCTTACCCTCACCACCACCCCCATCCTTACTCCCATCTTGATCACCAGCTCCATCCCCACTCACCCTTAGTCTCAACATCCTCACCCTCATCACCATCCCTATCTTCACCCCCATCCTCACCCTCTCACCATCTTCACCCTCTTCACCATCCTCCCCAGGCTCATCACCAGCCTTGTCCTCATCACCATCCTCGTCCTCATCACCATCCTTGTCCTCATCACCATCCTTGTCCTCATCACCATCCTCACCACTATCATTACCATTCTCACACTCACCACTCCCCACCCACCATCTTCAATGTCTTCACCCTCGTCACCATCCTCACCACCATGTTCACCCTCACCCCAGAAGTTACCCTACTCACCATCCTCATCCTATTCACCATCCTCACTGTCATCACCATCCTCACCCTCATCCTATTCACCATCCTCACCCTCATCACCATCCTTGTCCTCATCACTATCCTCACCACCATCATTACCATTCTCACTCACCACCCACCATCTTCAACGTCATCACCCTCGTCACCATCCTCATCACCATGTTCACCCTCACCCCAGAAGTTACTTACAGCATTCATTTCATCTCTGTTTATCAAGCCACTGAGGACGAAGCTTTCGACACGATTTTCAGCAAAGAGACAAAACGCGGTGAAAAAATAAGAGAACGAAACAAGATACGCGAAAAACTTCTCTCTTCGTTTCAAAGCATCAGTATTTCCATCTTCCCAGCTCCCTGCGAAGACGTCAGCGACCTAGACCCCCTTACTACTAGCGGCGAATTCAAGGAAAGCGTTGAACAGCTCAAAGATATGATAATAGATCAACTCGACACACCTCGTTGTTTTGGAAACATCGTCGTTGATTCCAAGAACGCCAACGTCCTTGTGGAGAAATTTATTAAAGGGTTAGAGGAAGGTAGTATATAATATTAAATAGGGACCTTAAGCAATCACAATGCGAACGTCACTACGACGACCCAAGTACAATAGTATTTTGCAACCAAAACAAAAAGTGAATAATTTGCAGTCCCAAGAGTAATCCCAACACCGTCCTCGTTGCACATACAACGTCAACTGAAGCGTTTTCACGTTTTCAAGACGACGTTGTGGCAAGGAACATCAAAAGTTGTTAGTTTACTTAAGGCGTTAATCTATCATACGTCACGTTGTCGAAGCTATGGCTTTCTTTTAAAGATCTTACAAAATACATAAAACATACAAATACTTCCTGTCCTGATGTCCTTCCTGATCCATGTTTTCTTTTAAATGCAGTAACTTAATTGCCGTCGTCGTCCTAGCTTGCTTAAGGTCCCTATAATACAATGTGAGTGGCCGAATTGTATGGACTGTAGAACGCGATTCTACTTTGTGCAACGATTGCCATAACTTGTCTCGCACAATTTTGACCATTGCACAGCATGTTACACACTGCAATGGTTCGTACAACTTGTCACAGCATGTTACACGCTGCAATAGTTCGTGCAACTTGTCTCGCACGATTTTGACCACTGCACAGCATGTTACACACTGCAATGGTTCGTAAAACTTGTCTCGTATGATTTTTACCATTACACAGCATGTTACACGCTGCAATGGTTCGTGCAACTTGCCTGGCACGATTTTGACCATTGGACCATTGCCATTGCACCACGTTACACACTGCAATGGTTCGTGCAACTTGTCGCGCAATCTTGACATATTTTCATAGGTATTTGATTTTCGTTTTGAAACAGGTGACGTCGTTCATTTGAAATCAGTGGTTTGTCAAATTCAGCGAGAAATAATAAACGAAGCCAAACGCTGTTTCGAGGAAAGCCTGGTGGAAGCCCTTCGCAAAATCGACACTCCTGCCACGGATGGAATAGAGGAGCTTCTAACACAGGAAAGGGACGCCCTTCTCGAAGCATTTGAAGAGAGTACAGCGAAAGTGGACCTCGAAACTGTCTACAGAGACGATGTGTTTGAAAGTCTAGAGGAGTTTGCAGACCGGGAGCTCGATGCTAAGCGAAGGGAAAACCATTTGGCCATTCAGTCCCAAAAAGCAGAACAGAACGAGGTTCTAGCGAAAGCCATAGAAGAGTTTAGATCCGCAGTTGAGAGGGAGTTGGCAAGGAACAGTGAAGCAAGGAGCGGGAAAATGCGACAGGACTTCGAGATACACAAACAAAAGTTGATCGACCAATTCCACGTAAGGTAAATTGCGAAAAACGCCACGTTAAGGCAATAGACTTATTCTCTTCATCGGCACCACCATCACTGTTATTACCATATTCACCATCACCATTACTATCATCACCATATTTATCACCATCACTGTCATAACCATCACCATATCCATCATCACCATCACTACCATCACCATCACTGTCATCACCATATCCATCATCACCATCACTGTCATCACCATATCCATCATCACCATCACTGTCATCACCATATCCATCATCACCATCACTGTCATCACCATATATCCATCATCACCATCACTGTCATCACCATATCGATCATCACCATCACTGTCATCACCATATATCCATCACATCACTGTCATCACCATCACTGTCATCACCATATTCATCATCGCTGTCACAACCATATTCATTATCACTGTCATCACCATATTCATATCACCATCACTGTCATCACCATCACAACCATCGCCATATTCATCATCACTGTCACTACCATCACCATATTCATCATCACCATCACTGTCATCACCATCGCAACCATCGCCATATTCATCATCACGGTCACTACCATCGCCATATTCATCATCACGGTCACTACCATCACCATATATTACTTATCATTAGTGTTACGAGCGTCCCGACTTAAAATATTTTGATTCTATTTTACTCGCAACAAAAAACAGTGTGAACCAGTTACTTTCTTAAAACTATTTATTTACTTCAATTATACTATGTAATTAGCGTCTTTATAACTTTAACAAATAGGTAATTAATTCTTAACAGTTCAAACTTATCTCTTAATCTCTGCCTGAGCACAACTCTGTGAGTCTTCAACGACTTCTTCCTGACTTCTTTTATCAATGATGATCCATTTCTTTCTGGTAGTTTTCGTGATGCTATTCAGGCACTTCTCTTAACGCCTTGTGAATAATGCATGACTCGCTTAGTTGTGCTCAAGCTTTTATAATACTGGTAGAGGAAGATATTGTGAAACTATGACTAATTTCCTCTACGTAGAATGAGTCAGTAGTTTTAAAGTCTCTTATCAAACCACCGATTACAACATCTCCGCCAACTCATGTCCGTTTACGTAACTTGTGATTTCTAAATCTATATCCCGTTTACGTATTGGAATTGTCTAAATCATGCTTTACGTATTGGATCCGGAATATTCGCTAAATCATACAACTACAAATTATTTCCCATAGGTAAATTAGAATAACGTAAACTATATTACAATATTATAGTATACATAATTGTATATCATGTAACATTAGCATCACCACATTCATCATCACCATCACTGTCGTCACCATCGCCATATTCACCATCACTATCATCATCACAACCATCACCATATTCATCATCATTGTAACTACCATGGCCATATTCATCATCACCATCACTGTCATCACCATATTCATCAGCACACTATCTCTGTCATCACCTCTATCTGTAGCGAACTTTAATTTTTCAATTCCTCAAAAGGACTGACGAACTAGATAGCATACCGGAGAGGACCACGCAAGAGTTGGAAAAACTAACGAGTTGGGCTACCAAGAGGTTGAATGAAAAGATTGAAGCGAAGCAAAAAGAAGAGGAGCAGTACAAGAAATACGAGCAACAGGTCCTTTTGTCGAGAGCCGTCGGGAATTTCAGATCAGGAGTGGAGAGTGCGTTGCAAAGGAATCGGGGGACGAGTAGTCGGAGACTTCGCGAGAGTTTTCAAGTGGAAAAGGAGAACCTGGTTAGAGCTTACCGAGATAGTACAAGGGACGTTACTTCAAGGCAGGCAGAAGACGAATTGGAGAGGTTAATATCATGGGCTTCGACAAAACTGAATGAAACTGTCCAAGCTTTAGAAGAAACTGAACTTGTGCGAGAAAGAGGTACTGTATGTCTCAGAATAACGTACTCGGCTTTCGCTGGCTGCAAAGTAAACATTTTAAAGTGCCTACGAAAGGAAAATTAAGTCTGTCTTATTTGAAAAAACACTTAAAATGATAGAGTAACATCTTTTCCAGTTTTTTGTTTCCTTGCTTCGTTCTTGAGATATTTTAGTTTGTTTGATATGCAAATAAAACATCTTGATGTCACATGTACATAATGAGTTATGGGAGAAAGTTATATATCTTTGCTATTATCAAACCAAATTAATTCGAAGGAAGCGTGTGGATGTGTTTCTCCTTCCCGACAACACCAAAAATGTGGAATTTTTAAATTATTATGTTTGATAATAGCAAAGATGAATAACCTTCTCTCCGATAACTCATTATGCATATGTGACGTCAAGATATTTAATTTGCATATCAAACAAACTGAAATATCTGAACAACGAAGCAAGGAAACGAAAAACTGCAAAATATGTTACTTTGTCTCATTTTAAATGTTCTTTCAAGTAAGACAAATCTAATTTTCGTTTCAAATGCACTTTCAACCGGTAACGATGGCCATTTTATTCTACATCTATTTTTTTCTCATGATGTTAGATTTAGACCCCGTTTACACGATGCCGGGACAATTTGAAAACGGAACAAAATCATGCCGGTATGCAAATACAGCGTATAATATTATACACTTAATGTCTGCACCCGAGGGAAACGGTTAGTTTTGTTGTCGAGGGAAACATCGAGACTCGAGGGAAAACAAAACTAACTGTTTCTCGAGGGATCAGACATTAAGTGTTTTGTTATATAGCTTGAGTTTCGCTGAATAATTTCGACGTTTATCAAGGGAAAGTACACAAAAGACAAACGCTATAAAGACTTACCAAAACATTTCGCCTGGCTCCGTAATTTCACTTCAACCAAACAAATAGTCTCAGAACAAAAGAACAGCAATACATTTCTCCAGTTAATCTTCACACATGATTTGAAGACCTATAAATATTCTTTTTTTCGTACCAATCAAGCTTTTGCTTATAGGATGCCGTGAAGAGTTCAAAGTTCTAGCGGGCAACAATTTAAAACTTATTGACCAAGCAGGGAAAAAATTCTGAATTGTTGCCCGCTCGGTAGACATTGAAATTTAGCTAAGGTCATGTGACCACAAACCAACCAATGACAGTCATCGTTACATATAGGTATATAACAATTCATGTTATTTTTGTGCCGGTATCGTGTAAACGCAATGCCTAAACGGCATGATTTTGTTCCGTTTTCAAATTGTACCGGCATCGTGTAAACGGGGTCTAAGGGTCAGCTATTGTTCTGGCATAGAGTTATATATTCTAATGTACTCCACCATTTTCAGGTATTGAATTTGTCTAAATCGTGCACGGTATAATTTTCCTTTTCTAGAACAAAAACAGGCGCGTGACCACCACCAGGACTTAATTCAGTTCTTGTTAGACTCTCAAGCAAGCTCCATATTCAGTCCTCAGTCATCCATGTACAGTCCACAGTCATCCATGTGCACTCCTCAGTCATCCTTGTACAGTCCTCAGTCATCCATGTGCAGCCCTCAGTCATCCTTGTACAGTCCTCAGTCATCCATGTGCACTCCTCAGTCATCCATGTACAGCCCTCAATCCCCCGTATACAGCCCTGAATCCTCATCACCATCTATTTCTGACTTGAAGTTCTACAAGGGAGGTCAGTTCATTCCGGGCGGAGGTCATGCACCGGCCGGGGGGTGTTACATGGTTCCTCCGAGTGGCCCGTCCGGAGATGAGGTTGGCTCGTCCTCGCCTAAATTCTACAAAGGAGGTCAGTTTACACCAGGTGGAGGTCGTGCTCCTAAAGGCGGGTGCTATAAATGAACCCCCTCGCTTTCTGAACGATGGTTTCTAATCTTGAGGATATTGAACTCCTATTTTGAACTTGTTCGTTCTTTTTAAATTTCACCTTAATACACACATGTATATGAGTACGAGTAAGTTATTCATTTTTTAGTGCATGTAAATTAATTTTTTTGTGTAACGAGAGTGCCATCCTTTTTTTCCTCTCTTTAACTATTTTTTACTTTGTACTATTCAGTAATTTTATTTTATGTTTTGTATGCTGGTTGGCAAATAGTTGTTAAACTGAAACATTCTTATTCTGAATATTTTCCAACGAATAGCAAAATTTGAAATGTTTTAACTTTCTGTCCTATTTGTTTCCTAAAAATCTTTATAGTTGAACCGAGTAAGATGCCAAATATTACACGTTAAATAGAACTTTAAACATGAAAGAAATATATACAATAGTTTTTGAGCATACATATAAAATGATATAATACAACTTTTAAAATCATTCTAAAAATCACGCAACATTCTCAAATATCAATTAGGGTTACCCTAGCCTGCGTGCAACCTCTACCCGATTTCGAAACCCGATAGTATATAGATCGGGTTGCAAAAGCGCGTAGGCTGCACGCAAGCTAGGGTTACCCTAGCCTGGTACCCTGGCCCAATCAAAGAATATGGGCCAGGTAACCACTAAAGACTTCCGCTTTCCTATTGGTTAAAATTTCGCGCGTTTTTAGTGGCTATGCAATCTCGTTCCCAGTCGTCATCCCGCGCGGTTGCTGTGAGGCGGGGAAGACTCTGGGGAAATCGAATTTTCATAGAATTCCTATTGGATGCTTAGAAACAATGACCTTGACCGGATGTCACCTTTCAACGGAAAGGAAAACCCGCAAAGGCGAACCCTTTCTGTTCCAAGCAACATCACAAAAATGCATTGTCGCTGTTGCCGTAAGTTTATTGCAAACAATTATGTTAATTGTTTGAAACTAAGAAAGCGTTGACTGAAAATATTATACATGCAATAGAGCAGTACGGTGGAATAATAATTAAAAAGCGACATTGGACGCTTGTCAACTGTTGTTTGTAAATCGTGCTATCTTCTTGTGAAAGGCATTCAAGACCGCGTGAAGAAGTTTTCGTCACTTCCAAACTGGAAACACTTGTAGTGAGGCAACTACTGGTAAACGGTTAATGAGTGTACGAAGTCCTGCACAAAAAACGATGTCGCCATCTGTTTCTTCTAAATCAAAGCGTGTCAGGCAATCGACTTCAACTTCAACTCATAGCCGTGAAACGCAATCATCGCAGGATTCACACGTATTTCCACAATCGTTGTTATCTCGGTTCAACACGATCGCTCCGGCTATTGTCCCAGACACGTCGACACCCGAGCAAACTACTGACAAAAAATCTAAGAAAGAGAGCAGGTGTCATGAAATTCTACGGTCTGCAGGTCTTCGAAATATCCAGGTACGAATATGACACTTAACAGTATAATTAACTTTGTTTATGTACTGCATCGCCTCGCTTTATTTACATTGTGTTTTTATATATTGTCTATATTCTTAGGCCTGTTTTAGACGGCGTGCTTTTCATGTGTCGAATCTCTCCTATTCGGTTCGGCACATGAAAAGCACGCCGTCTAAAACAGGCCTTAGATCAACGAAAATTCTACAACTTTGTTGCCGGACGCAGTGCCATTGAAATCAGCCAAGTGATTTTTTCTTTAAAAAAACATGGTAAACAGGCGAGTTGAATAGAGCAAGGATTTGCTTGTCGTAAACACAGACTTCAGGGAGTTCAGGATGGGCGTATAAAAGCAACTTGAAGGATGGGTTGTGTAGTTGTTCCCACGGCAAAGACGTCGCCATGTGGGGTTCATCAGTATCTTGAAAGCGATTATCCGTAACACGCTGACCTTGAAGCATGCAAGAATACACGCCTTGGTCATTCAGCTTGGATATATCTGATCACGCATCAAGGCGTTGAGGGGTGAAACAACCACTAGACTATCGAGTTCGAAGCGCCGTAATACCAGTCGAACACGTCTGGAAGAAGCTGAAATATAAGTGATTTACCAAAACCAGTTGGTAATACAGCCAGGACATCTTTTGCGTTAATTATAGATTTAATACACTCGTGCTGCTCCTTCTTCAAGATAAGATCACCAAGACCACGCTTTCGAAGAGCATCGACTAAAATTGCGTCCAGGGTCGTTTCAGGTTGATAAGAGGCCATGGAGTGTGTTAACACGGGTTAAACAAATACAGGATGTAAAAATTACAATATGAGAATGAACTCTTTCCAAAAAAAGTCGAGAAAAAAGCAAGCCAGAGGCCCAGAATAGCCAGAATCGAATATTTAGAATTACACAATGAGTCCGCGTTAAGCAAGAAAGCGGATTATGGGGAAGCATGCGCACAAAAAATAGTTTATCCAAAATCAGATAAAATAATTCGATTATCCCAGAGTCTTCCCCGCCTCACAGCAACCGCGCGGGATGACGACTGGGAACGAGATTGGTGGCTATGAGTAAAACTGCAATCGTCATAAGTGGATTTAGCCCTGATGACGCGAGCATGAAATTAGTGGTTACCTGGCCCATATTTCTTTTGAAATTGGGCCAGGGTACCAGCCTAGGGTTTACAAGCAAAATTTCAATTTTGCCATTTGGGGGGGGGGGGGGGGGGGCTGAATTTCCAAAATCTGTTCTATTTTGGCAATTTTAACCACAACCGCTTTCCCGTTCGCGGGAACATAACCGCGTTTTTGAAAAATCATTGCCAGTTCTCCGAAAAGCGTTCTACATTCTAAAAGATGACCGTATCCGATGAGAAGGCCGATGCGATATATCGATATTTTCGCTAAATATCGACATTTCAAAAATCTCGAGATTCGATATTCGATTTTTCGCATATCGAAAGTTTTAACTAGACAACTTAATCTCCTTTTTTTCGGCAATTATTGTCCGGTAAAGTTTAGAAAACACGTGTATAACAGCAATTGCGAATTCAAGTAGCAAGCGCGTGGGACATTTAAAAGTGTAAACAGATCACCACCCACACAAAATAAATCTTTTAACGTTTGACTAGTTTCATGCAACTTTGTTTCTTGCTGTTTGTGATGCAGTATACATGCAAGTTGACTAAACTACGTTTTCTAATTTGCACAATTCGATATAGTCGATATTATCGGTATTTTTTTTCCGATATCGATATATCGATTTTTTTCAATATCGCATCAGCCTACCGGTGAGGACATTTCAAAAATTCCCGCGACCGAACAGTTCTCAGTTAACTCTTTATAGCCCATTGGCCACCTTTAGTATTTTACTCTGGCTAACGCCAGATGATTTTACTTGTCAGCTGGAAACCTCCTGGGCTATAAAGGGTTAACTCTTTATTGTTCTAAGGATTTTAGGTGAAGGGAAATTCGAGCGTAGAATATATACATTATATAGAATATATACATACAGAATATATACGGGACCAGTTGCGAAAAATGCAACTACACAGGCCTTCCGGGCAGGAAATAATATACTGATTCTCTCCTGGCATTACCACCTTATTATATATACAGAACTCGCGATCAAGCTCTCGGCAACCGAGGGCGTAGGAACCGGGGGGGCTAAGGGGCTGCAGCCCCCCCCCAATATTTTATCTTGCTGATATTAGCCCCCCCAATATTTTGCCCAACTACGGTTTGAGATTAAATGAGATAAAGAGATCGTTGGTAATAATTTATAAAAATAAAAAATAAATCCTCCTAACACCATAAAAATATGAATTTCTTTTTTCGTACAGAACGGGAAATTCGTCATATGACCGAAATCTATTTCTCTGCAGGCATCACCAGGCAGGGACGCGAGGGGCCTGGGCTGCAGTAGAACCCAGTACGCACAGCGCACAGGTAGAATCCCCATGCTATGTGACCATTTTTCTGAAGCTGAAAACTAGTTGTGGACCCCCTGGGCGGATTTGTGGCAAAGCCACGAATGCGCATTACACGAACTCAAGTAGCCCCCCTAAAGTAACACTGCTTCCTACGCCCCTGTCGGCAACGCCCTCCGTGGCTCAGTGGTCAGAGCATTGCACTAGAATCGCAAGGTCGTGGGTTCACTGCCGGAAGGCCTGTGTAGTTGCATTTTCGCAACTTGTCCCGGTTTGGTCTTAAAATATATATATTCTACCCTCGAATTTTCCTTCACCTAAAATCCTTAGAACATGCTATGTAATCGAGTGAAATGCCCAATATTACTTATAATAAAGACTTATTAACCGAGCGCGAGGTCTGTACGGGAAAGTATTTGCCTGAGGTTTTCGTACAGACCGAGCGACGAAGGAGCGAGGTTTGTGCGATAAAACCGAGGGCAAATACTTTCCAGTACAGACCCAGCAAACGAGGTTAATAAGAAATTTATTATATGGCTATTGGTTCATTTTATTTTTAAGCTTCGAGCGTTGGTTTCGTCTTCGGAGTATGCTGTTTACCTCACCTGTTGACTTTTTCGTATCGCTTCTTGGCCTTCTTATTTACACCAGTTCGGCTTTTATTTGTCGTGTTTTTAGATAAACAGCTTTAAAGGAAACCAGCAGTGATGTTCCAACACATTTTATTGTTCAGAATATTTGAATGAAGATACCTATTTCTCTTTTATTTGTATTCAAATCAACTCAGAAATGTTCCCGCCAAAACTTACAGGGCCGAGAAAAAAGCGTATTGACCGGTCGGTCAATATCGTAAAATCCCGACCTCTCAGGAACCAATCAGCGTGCGTCGTTTTGCGTACGGACCGGAAATCAAACCCAGCCATATAATAATACTTATAATAACTCTTTATTGGCCAGTTTTCCGGGAGCTCTCCCCTTGACGACTAAAATCGTTTGGCGTTAGCCAGAGTAAAATTAGTAAGTTGACAAAAGGTAACTGTGCCCAGTGAAAGGGTTAAGCGCAAACCGCCTTGAAAAACTGGACACGATCAAGATCCGTCCTAAAGCCAAACTATAATATACCCTCCTATTGGGGGTTATCTCCCAACGGCTGGAACCAAGCCTATAGGGTTTATAGGTACCTCTATTCGCCAGCATTCTGTAGATAGCCCTCTTGTCGCTCGCTAAATGAAGACGTCGGATCAGCGGTGCTTTCGGTGTAAACACTTACAACGGCTGGGTTAATGACCGTTTTGGGACTCCCGTATAACAACATCTCGCGCTCTTCGACGTCAAGAACCGGTCGTTTCTGCTTCGGCGTAGAGGTTGTCGCTGGTTTATCGATCAGGCGTTCGAACTTCCATTTGTGTTCGCGCTGTAGTCTTCGCTGCGAGCGACATTTCGAGTCCAACTTTGGCTTAATTAATTGCCATCGCACCTCCATTCGATCGGCTTCCTCGATTGGGTACTTGTAATCCACGTGGGCTAATAAAAAATATAATATAAAGTTATTACATACTTAAGAAATAAAAAATGGCCGCCCATATATATATATATATATATATATATATATATATATATATATACGCTCACTACCCTTGTGGAAGTTTGAGCACTCTGGGCCCATGCACACTTCACGCTATCTGAATGTACTTCACCAATGCTGTCCCACATGCGGTTGTCACCGACGATCGCATTAAGTAATTGATGAAATTCATTCAGATTGTTCCAAGCTACACTGATAAACTGATGATATATATATATATATATATATATATATATATATATATATATATATATATATATATATATATATATATATATACATGTATATAGACAGTCTGAAAACGTTTTAAGAATATTTTGTGAATTTCGAGTGGGACGACTTAAAAAAACTGCTCAAGGCCTTGGGACTGTGTGCGGTGAAATATTGCGCATTTTAGAAAATATTGCGCATTTTTGAAAAAATATTTCGCATTTTTTAAAATATTGCGCATTTTGAAAAATACTCCGCATTTTAGAAAATATTGCGCATTTTGAAACAAAAGCGCAATATACACCGCATTTTGGGCTGACTGCAATTTTTTCTTTGGAAGATTTATAATTAGTTACGCATGCAAAATCCTGAAGCAATCTCATTTTTTTCTCTTTCTAATTTTTAGTTCAGACTCGTCTTTTCTTTTGTTTTAAAAACCAAATAGAGAAACAAAAAAATTATTAAAACTTCGCTTAAATCTGTTTTCTTACCTCGTATGGCTTTAATTTTGCTCGGGTCTAGCGTCTCCTTTCCGCGAGTTCCTCGCACGTTTGACGCTGCCATTTCTTCTCTCGTGAATAAGGCCTCGGTGAGTGACAGTGCTAACTTCACGGGATTTGCGCCGTAGCTCTCGCACCTCTCAATAACCTTCGGATCACCGCTGAACCAAGCTCGGCGGTTCACGTCATTCACATCGCCCAACCAACATCCGGGTCCCGATGGTTGATCACTTACTGAAAAGTAAAAACACAAGTACTATGCCATTTTTAGAAGACTGTTTTTATCAAATACTTAAATCTCTTTACTTACCAGCAATAGATCCATTTTCGCAACTCCAATCTTCCTTGATCGAGGTCTTTGTGAGCGTGGAGTTGACGCCGACCAGTCTAGTTTCGGTGTTCAATGGTGCCGATGACACCGCTGACGCCAGATCGTGTCTCACTTGACTACCGTCCCAGTCTCCAATTTCGCTCACCTGCGTGACGTAATCAGATGAAAAGGAGCTGTTTGACACAGGTATCCCTTGATCATGGGTTGCAATAAACTGTGCTCGTGTGTTGATCTGAGGCGATTGGGCTTGAAAATGACTTGTACTACTAACGTTCTTTGAGAAAAAACACACACAAGAAGTTTATAGATTATGGAAAAAGTCATCTCACCACACCTATCACCATACATTTTACCACACATGTCACTATACATCTCACTACACCGAGCACCATACATCTCACTACACCTGTCACCATACATCTCACCACACCTGTTACCATACATCTCATCACATCTGACACCATACATCTCCCACACCTAGCACCATACATTTCCCACACCTAGCACGATACATCTCACTACACCTGTCACCACACATTTCACTACGCCTGTCACCATACATCTCACTACACCTGTCACCATTCATCTCACCACACCTGTCACCACACATTTCACTACACCTGTCACCATACATCTCACTACACCTGTCACCATTCATCTCACCACACCTAGCACCATATATCTCATTACACCTAGCACCATTCATCTCACTACACCTAGCACCATTCATCTCACCACACCTGTCACCACACATTTCACTACACCTGTCACCATACATCTCACCACACCTGTCACCACACATTTCACTACACCTGTCACCATATATCTCACTACACCAGTGTCACCATTCATCTCCCACACCTGTCACCATACATCTCACTACACCTGTCACCATACATCTCACCACATGTCATCACATATTTCACCACATCTGTCATATCACATATCTCACCACACCTAGCACCATACATCTCCCACACCTGTCACCATAGTACATCTCACTACACCTGTCACCATTCATCTCACCACACCTAGCACATACATCTCACCATACCTGTCACCATAATACATCTGACCACATCTGTCACCATACATCTCACCACATGTCATCACATATCTCACCACATCTGTCATATCACATATCTCACCACATCTGTCACCACGCATCTCACCACATGTCACCATACATCTCACCACACCTGTCATCATACATCTCACTAAACCTGTCATACATTTCACCACACCTGTCATCATACATCTGTCACCATACATCTCACCACACCTGTCATCATACATCTCACTAAACCTGTCATACATTTCACCACACCTGTCATCATACATCTCACTAAACCTGTCATACATTTCACCACACCTGTCATCATACATCTGTCACCATACATCTCACCACACCTGTCATCATACATCTCACTAAACCTGTCATACATTTCACCACACCTGTCATCATACATCTCATTAAACCTGTCATACATTTCACCACACCTGTCATCACATATCCCATCTGTCATCACACATCTCACCACATCTGTCACCATACATCTCACTACACCTATCATCATAACATGTCACCTCACCTATCACCATACATGGACTGCACCATATATCACCATACATTTACCTTCACAGGAAATGATGTAGATACTTGACCATGTGTTCTGGAAACTGGGTAAAGTGTATGTTCTGATGTTTCTAGTATGTTGGGTAGTTTTAACACCATTTCTTCCACTTTCTGAAGATGTTCAGAATTCTTCCTCACCAAATCATAAATTTCCATCTGTGATAACAACAGAAGCAATATATTAGTATAAAAACATATGGTAATCGTATATATTGTATTGTATATTGTATTGTATATTGTATTGTTATATTGTAATTTATGTATATTTGTATTGTATATCGTATTGTATATTGTATTGAATTGTATATTGCATTGTATATTGTATTGTATATTGTATTGCATATTGTATTGTATATTATATTGTACATTGTATTGTATATTGTATTGTATATTGTATTGTATATTGTATTGTATATTGTATTGTATATTGTATTGTATATTGTATTGCATATTGTATTGTATATTATATTGTACATTGTATTGCATATTGTATTGTATATTGTATTGCATATTGTATTGTATATTATATTGTACATTGTATTGCATATTGTATTGTATATTGTATTGTATATTGTATTGTATATTGTATTGTATATTGTATTGTATATTGTATTGTATATTGTATTGTATATTGTATTGTATATTGTATTGTATATTGTATTGTATTGTATTGTATATTGTATTGTATATTGTATTGTATATTGTATTGTATATTGTATTGTATATCTGTATTGTATTGTATTGTATATTGTATTGTATATTGTATTGTATATTGTATTGTATATTGTATTGTATATTGTATTGTATATCTGTATTGTATTGTATTGTATTGTATTGTATTGTATTGTATTGTATATTGTATTGTATATTGTATTGTATATTGTATTGTATATTGTATTGTATATTGTATTGTATATTGTATTGTATATTGTATTGTATATTGTATTGTATATTGTATTGTATATTGTATTGTATATTGTATTGTATATTGTATTGTATATTGTATTGTATATTGTATTGTATATTGTATTGTATATTGTATTGTATATTGTATTGTATATTGTATTGTATATTGTATTGTATATTGTATTGTATATTGTATTGTATTGTATATTGTATTGTATATTGTATTGTATATTGTATTGTATATTGTATTGCATATTGTATTGTATATTGTATTGTATATTGTATTGTATATTGTATTGTATATTGTATTGTATATTGTATTGTATATTGTATTGTATATTGTATTGTATTGTATATTGTATTGTATATTGTATTGTATATTGTATTGTATATTGTATTGTATATTGTATTGTATATTGTATTGTATATTGTATTGTATATTGTATTGTATATTGTATTGTATATTGTATTGTATATTGTATTGTATATTGTATTGTATATTGTATTGTATATTGTATTGTATATTGTATTGTATATTGTATTGTATATTATATTGTATTGTATATTTGTATTGTATATCTGTATTGTATTGTATGTACAGTGTAATAGATAAAGCATGCATGAGATGCAAGCAAGCCGTAGTAAATCAGATACAGATTGCCTGTGAATGCTTTATCGTACTTATCAAATGGATGCATCTAAATAGCCATGTTTTCAAACTATTTTTCAAGTTGGAGTGATTTTAGCTAAGTAAATTGAGGAAAACGTTTATGTAAATCAGGACGAATCTGCATACGATTTACAGATATTGATTAAATATTCATTTCTTTTGAATTTTCTTCATGAATTTTTAATGAATTTGATAATGTATTATATTGTATTGTTTTGTATTGTATTGCATTGCATTGCATTGCATTGCATTGTATTGTATTGTATTGTATTGTATTGTATTGTATTGTATTGTATTGTATTGTATTGTATTGTATTGTAAAAAAGAACATAATGGCTTACCAAGGAGACATCACCACTCATTAGCCTATCTGTTTGTGTGTACATATCCAGCATCAAACATGACCGAGGACTCTTGGACTGAAATGTGAATTAAAAATATAATCATAAGATAAGAAACTCACAAGTTAGATTACAGTACGTTAGGTTGTATGTTCTCACAGACAGAACATGCCTATTCACTGGCATAAAAACATGAAAGAATATATATAAGCATCAACAATAGAACAGTCTTTTGTTTTTGGCTTTCTATACAAAAAATAGGAAAAAATAAAAAGCACCAAATGGCACAAATGGGAATGAAAGGGTTAAGTCTGGCTAACACCAGACTACATATACAGTATTTTCTTGTCAAGAGAATACATCTTGGCAAGGAGACGTCCTAGGCAGCAATTAATTAATTTAAACATGTAAAAACTACACATGCAAGCTAGACACTTCAATTAATATAAATAATCAGTATTTAAAAATTTTAGCTTTGTGTTAATTTTGCAGCTCTTACATTGTCCACTAGAAAATAGTCTTCAGCTTTTCTTTTGTGTGTTATTGGTTTACTGTCTTGAACACAGTTATTCGTTACATTCATTGGCATCAGTTGATCTGGACACTCGCTAATAAATGAAAATCACGCAAATAACTCCCATACTGTAAATTACAGACTGGATAACAGGGGCATCAGAGCCACAAATCTACAGTCTCTGAAATGCCATTTCCTGCATTTTAGGACAAGAAGTTACAGAATTCTAAAGGTCCAAAAATGTCATAAAATACTCAAAAGACAACACTTTTCCAGACAATGAATATCTGTATTCAAATTTCTTTATTATATCTTTATTCAAAGTCATGGGTTAGCTAGGGTTAGTGATTTTATTAATCATAACTTTATTACTGGCCAGAGGCGTAGCCAGAAGGGGGGCCAGGGGCCCCAGCCCCCTCTGGCAAAAGTGCTGACCCCCCTGAGAAAATTTGGCTTCATATGCCTGTTAAGCTGCCCCCCCCCCCTAGGTTTTTCTTGGCCCCCCTTGACAAAATATCCTGGCTACACCTCTGTTAGTTTACTGGGGGCCCAAACATATTCTGCCCCCCCCCCCAACAAAAAAAGTGGAGGGGACCACGCTTAAAGGAGTAAATACAGTACAGTACATAACTCTAGACAAAAGTTTGTTCGTTATTTCTGAAGTTGGACACAAACTTGGAAATTCATTACGTCGTAGCCAATCAGGTTGCAAACTTTGATGAACTTTGCAATCTTTCAAGTTCACAACTACGTACAAATGAATTTGCCAAGTTCATGGCCAACTTAGAAAACAACGAACAAACTTCAGAATACCTTCATCAAAAGTTATGCAAAATCCTCTGTTCAACAGAATTATTACAAAAATATTTTAATTCTCTAAATAATAATTATTATACATTAAAATGTGAATACAAGTTCAGACAAGCTTTTGTAATTTTGTATCCAACAAAAATCAAAATGGCGCTTACAATAGTCAATAGACAACAACGAGTAAATGCTTTTATATAAATGTTTTTATAAAGTTTAAACCATTAATAACCTTTTAGTGTATCAGTAGTTATAAACCAAAAGCAAGTAGTCACGAATTTTCTTCCTTCGTTTCATTTCCAGTTTCAGTATACAACAACTGAACGGCCACGAATCTTTACTATTTGCAAATACTTGTACTGAACAACACAAACCTAATTTCAGTTTTCATTTCATTCGTTGGCATTTGGCACCGGCACCAATATCAAACGCATTTCGTCGCAAATCTGATAAACTGAACCAAAATTCACGACTTTCCATAAGTTAGGGAACCAAACAGACGATAAATGCAACGATATTTCACACACGGACAAGCTGTAAACGTTTCGGTTCCGAAACAACACGAAGCACGCAACATCACCACAACGAAAACCCATTACGAAAAATCATATATTTTCAAACACGAAAAAAACAATTTTGTCATCCCTAGATTTTACACAGTAATCTACCGTTGTGTACCTTTTATGCTCCATCTTTATTAGCAGCTGCGTTTGGATTGAAGATAATTTGCTTTGAGGAGCAGAATACTTCCAAGCCATTCGCTTCGTTTTGAAACGTGCACGCGTGGCTCCGTTGACCAGAAGGCCAACACGTAATCGAGGCCAAATTCACTTTCCGATTAAAAACCGAACAAATCCGAATGGATTCGTGCGTCGTTCGCATATCCGTCGCCAGCGCAAAGGTTGGCTACAGCGCTTGCGCGAGTATTGTACAGACAATAACAGGCATCATAAGTTGTACGTATACATGTAATGCATGTGGTACGTTTGCGAGCTTGGTGTAATGCAAAAGACGTTTTAATCCTTTGGCTTTGAACTTATTTGCCGTATAATGACCTCTATATAACTGGACTGCGGGTCCACGATACTTTTGTATTACATGAAGTGTTTCCAGCAAGGGTGACTATGGGCTCGAGAGATTGTGTCTCCAATTCAGTGCTCCAATTGGACGGCGCCATCTTTGATTTTCTAAGATGGCGTCCTGTCGGTCATCTGTGATTGGTCAATTTCGCGGCTAAGACTTGAGATAGGCTATCTCAGGGCTTAGGCGCGAAATTGACCAATCACAGATGACCGACAGGACGCCATCTTAGAAAATCAAGATACTAGCGCCAGATGGCGTGTATTTGGGTCATTTTTTCGTGGGGCACCCGCAGTCCAGTTATATAGAGGTCAGTGCCCCAGACAGGCATCAAATGTTAAGTAATAGAATTTTTTAATTATTTTTTTTTAATTATGCATGACGCTGAAATGTCGATGGGAAATAAATGTAGAAAATAGCTAGGAATAACAACAAATTAAATTGAAATTATCCTTTTTTTAATTTTTTAATTTTTTTTTTAAAATTTTCATTAACTTTTGACGGAAAGTTTAGAAATTCGTTTCGAAGTTCGTTCTGCAATTTGTTTTGAGTTAGGCATTTGATTGGCTACTAGCAACTAAATAACCAATCCATGTGAAGAACTAAACGAACTTTGGAATGCAATGTCATTAATATTTGATTAGCCAATACTCGTATGCGTCCTGTGGGGGTACGTTGAAAAATGAGTAAATGTTAACATAAAATGACGACAATTTACTTGTAATCTTATCTGACTAATTTTTAATAAGTGCAATTTACACCTCTCTCTTTACAATCTTTTACGTTCTTGCGTTTGCGCTCTTTTGTTTCTGCTCTTACGTTTGTGCTCTTGTGTTTTACCTCCCTCTTGCGTTTTCGCTCTTGCGTTTGCGCCATTGAGCCAGTTTGCGCTCTAGCTTGCGTTTGCACCATTGCGTTTTAGACTTTCCCAAAGTCCTTCCCAGTCATGTTTTCGCGCTCGCGATGCTCGCGATACTCGTTGCTTGTAGAGACCGACTTGTGGCAAGTCTACATTGCCTTTGGACTCTTTTGTTTTCGCTCTTACGTTTGCGCTCTTGCGTTTTTCCTCTTGCGTTTTCGCTCTTACGTTTGCGCTCTTACGTTTGCGCTCTTGCGTTTTCGCTCTTGCGTTTGCGCTCTTGTGTCTCTCGGAGGTGGGGGTGGGTGGAAGTTGATCGAGAAATGTTGAGACCATTGTGAAATAAAAGTACGACAATTTAGTTGTAATTATATCTGACTCTTTAATCATTAAGGACGTTATATAACTCTCCCTTTACTATCTTTTACAGATTTTACCGTTTTCGATAAAGCTTGGACTATTAAATTAAGGATCTCTTTTTCTATACCAATAAGTCATTTACTTATCCCTTACATTCACAAGATTCAACAATCTTAACATCTTTCGAGAAATTATTTTCTGCTTTTAGACAGATCATCTGGACTTTCTGAATAGTGAATTTCGTGGGACTACAGCAGCTGCACTGACTTGTTTCTGTTTCGGGATCGTAACTTGATGAGCACATTCCAGCGCATCCTCGCCTTTCAATTTGCACATTCGATGTACAGTTATTAGCCGTGATAAAGACTCTTCCTTTAGAGGTGACTTGACAAGGTGAGTTGGCTGCTTTAGTTTCTGGATTGGCGACTGTTGGAAGAAAAACAAAGTCAAATTAAATACCGTAAACAAAACAAAACAAAACAAAACAAAACAAAACAAAACAAAACAAAACAAAACAAAACAAAACAAAACAAATCAAAACAAAACAAAAAGCAATAAAGATAAAAATATAGAGAGTAAAGTTATACAATGTCAACAATGTTTTGTTTAGGGTTTTTTCGTATGTTTTTGCTGTGTTAAACTCAGAGAAAAACTCTGAGCTCCAGACAGCTCTTGAACCCACAACCTTCCGAATGCCAGCCGGACGCTCTCACCATCGAGCCACTGGAACTCAGATGGTAGACCGAGGTTGTTTTCGACATTTATGCGCCTGGGAACTAGTCAATCCGTACGTGTACAGGTCGCGCGCATTGTGTCAATTTATTTTCAGTAAATGTTTTTTGTATGTTAAAAAACGAAAGGTTGTGGGTTCGAGTCCCGTCTGGAGCTCAGAGTTTTTCTCTGAGTTTAACTTACGACAACTTGTACAGCAAAAACATACGAAAAAACTTTACCAACTCAAGCTGAAAACATTAACATACAATGTTTTGTTTGTTTGTTTGTTTGTTTGTTTGTTTGTTTGTTTGTTTGTTTGTTTGTTTGTTTGTTTGTTTGTTTGTTTGTTCGTTCGTTCGTTCGTTCGTTCGTTCGTTCGTTCGTTCGTTCGTTCGTTCGTTCGTTCGTTCGTTCGTTCGTTCGTTCGTTCGTTCGTTCGTTCGTTTGTTTGTTTGTTTTAATCACTTAACCAATATGTAGTGAAAATAGGTATTCAACTTACTGCACTGAGGACAACAAACACTGGTGGAAGTAGGTCGTGAATATCCCTGAGAAAAAACAACAACAAATATTCATGAGATGACACGCCATCAAGTTCCTTATTCCAGTTTTCTAGTTACCATTTCATGGCGATAATAACATTCAAGATAACTTTGTGGAAACACCACGTTTGAGATTTATTTGATGCCAACAGCTTGTTGTTATATTGTTCTGGTAGAGGCCTGAGTCAACAGGCCGAAAGTTTAGCAAATACATATGAAAAGCACAACGATATACGCATGCGCGGTTGGGAAGTATAAAAAGAGTGCTTATTGTCCCATAAACAAGCTCTGAAGACTTTCTTGATTGGACGACGGGCATCTGTCATGAATTGGTGTCTAAAACATACCTGTTTTGACCTCTACCTATGAATAGACGAAATAGGAGTTTCGACTGCGCATACAATCTGAGTCGAGATAAAACGTAGTTCATTTATAACATGAGGCTGAAGCAGCCGTAGTAAACATAACATTTCTGATTTCAGAAACTTTTTAATGTTTAGGTAATATTCGATAATGATAAAATTTGCTTATCGATTATCCTTAACAATAATCCTAAACGTAGTGTCCAAAAATAATGAACTCAAAACATGAAAAAAACAGTCCCAGCCTATGTTATCTTCCCGTTATGCTTTAATAGACACGATGTAATTTGCATGGGGGCCCAAATTGAACAGGAAACTAATTTGCATGTGGGCCTAACTGGAACTACGATTTGGTGTATAGGCGAATTTCAGGGTATTGCGCGCGCATCATTTTGCGAAAGAATTGGCGGACTCTTCCTTCCTTCCTTCCTTCCTTCCTTCCTTCCTTCCTTCCTTCCTTCCTTCCTTCCTTCCTTCCTTCCTTCCTTCCTTCCTTCCTTCCTTCCTTCCTTCCTTCCTTCCTGGCTGGCTGGCTGGCTGGCTGGCTGGCTGGCTGGCTGGCTGGCTGGCTGGCTGGCTGGCTGGCTGGCTGGCTGGCTGGCTGGCTGGCTGGCTGGCTGGCTGGCTGGCTGGCTGGCTGGCTGGCTGGCTGGCTGGCTGGCTGGCTGGCTGGCTGGCTGGCTGGCTGGCTGGCTGGCTGGCTGGCTGGCTGGCTGGCTGGCTGGCTGGCTGGCTGGCTGGCTGGCTGGCTGGCTGGCTGGCTGGCTGGCTGGCTGGCTGGCTGGCTGGCTGGCTGGCTGGCTGGCTGGCTGGCTGACTGACTGACTGACTGACTGACTGACTGACTGACTGACTGACTGACTGACTGACTGACTGACTGACTGACTGACTGACTGACTGACTGACTGACTGACTGACTGACTGGTTGTGCTTGTGCTTATTTCACAAGGCTGAATCATAAAAAATGCAAAAAAGTTAGAATTGTCATATACAGTACCGCTGGGCATGCTTCACACTTTGTTTCTGTTTGTTCAATTTGAACACTCTCGTTCAACGGGAAGCAAGCGTTTGGAACAACTTTACAACTCAAGTTCATACAAGGTCCATCATTCCAAGTGCTACCAGGCTGTAAGTAAAAAAATAATAGGAAAAATCTAGTTAATTCGTTACGATAGAAGATCGTCTGCAAGGGCGTTTTTGCTCTTGCGTTTTCTCTTTTGCGCTTTCTCTCTTGCGTTTGCGCCCTTGCTTTATTACTGCTGCGTTTTCGCTCTTGCGTTTTCGCTCTAGCGTTTGCGCCTTTGCTTTATTGCTCTTGCGTTTTTGCTCTTGCGTTTTCGTCCTTGCGTTTTTGCTCTTGCGTTTGCGCCTTTGCTTTATCAGTGTTGCGTTTTTGCTCTCTAGCGTTTGCGCTGTTTTGCTTTCGCTCTTGCTTGCGCTTTTACGTTTGCACTCTTACGCTTAAATGAACGGGTTAAATGAAAGTTGACATACTAACAAAGCAATTGCATGAATACTGACCGCATGATATTCTCCTTTATAGAAACAACTTGGACAAATGCTGACCGATGCTGAAAAACAAAGATATTTTAAATTAGTACTTTCTTACGCACATATACTGTATATCATGTCTTATATACACAATATACTGTATATCATGTCACGATATACTCATGTCACAATATATTGTACATCATGTCACAATATATTTGTATACCATGTCAAAATATACTGTATATCATGTCACAATATACTGTATATCATGTCACAATATACTGTATATCATGTCACAATATACTGTATATCATGTCACAATATACTGTATATCATGTCACAATATACTGTACATCATGTCACAATTTTCTGTATTTCTGCGACATTTTCTTTTGTCTCGTAAGCTCTCGTTAACGTCTTCTGTGACAGGGCCGTAGCCACGAATTTTTAAGTGGTCCAGTTGGATGCGAGCGTCGAACCCACGATCCGGGGGCATGATCACGGGTCCGGGGGTATGCTCCCCGGGAAAATTTTTGATTTTCTACTCTTATGCTAACCCTAAGAAACTAACCATAATACTAACCCTAATAATAGTACTATCCTCTAAACTAACTCTAGCTATAACATTCACGAACAGCCTCGAAAAAACATTTTGGTGCTCGTACTGGTGGCTACGACCTTGCTGTGATCAGTACACACATATGCAGAACTGTAATCTATTTGTTTTATACAAAACAAATTCAAGTGGTTTATTTAAAGAGTTTTTTGGGAGCATGCATGGAAAAAGAAAAACAAGTCAAGTTTGCTAACGTAATTTGACGCCATCAGTGTGTGCCCATCAGAGACACAGAATAGTAATACAACCAGAAGTCCAACTCGCGTCGGAACCTTTGAAGTTTATATCCTCGCGAATGTCGCCTCGCGCATCTTATCGTACGCTATCCCACGCCACCCTGGCAAGTTCCCCCGGCAGTTTGGACCTTCAAAAGAAAGTTAAAACTGCCGGGGGAATTTGCCAGGATGGCGTAGGATGGCGTAGGATGGCGTAGGATGGCGTAGGATGGCGTAGGATGGCGTAGGACATTGCGTAGAATCGCGTCGGATGGCGTAAAATATCGCGCCTGCGCATTGAAGAAATGCGGACAAGTTTTCACGCGAGTTGGACTTCTGGTTGTATTGCTATTCTGTGTCAGAGAACTCAATTATTCTGTGACTCAATGGTGCCCATTAACCCTTAGACCTTGTTTACACGAAGCGGATTGAGTGTTCATGTCAAATCTCGCATGTTGTTTCTTGTTGTGTTTACATGAAGAAGATTGAAAGTTTTCGCTCTGACCGAAATGAATGCCTGAAGTAAAATCCACGCAGTGGAGTGGATTGACTTAAGATTCAAGCAAGGATCGACTTGAATGTCTCCAATCTGATTCCTCTAAACACGGTTTGACTTGAACATGACTTGATACGCATGAGTGAAGTTAGCGTGTGTCGTGCAAAATGGCAGACATTAAAGGCGGTTTTCCACTAGGCGAAAAATGTCGCGCGAAGCGACATTTTCTTTTGTCTCGCAAGCTCTCGAGTGGAACTAATTAGCCAAGACAAAAGAAAAATGTCGAGTCGCTCGACAAATGTCGCCTAGTGGAAAACCGCCTTAACGGAAGCACAGAAAATAATGTTCCAAAACCGAAAACAATGTTCCAAGCAGATCGGATTCTCCATGTAAACATGTGCCCAGATTGACTTTACTCGCGTTTTTCGATCAGATTGGACTGTCAATCTGCTTCATGTAAACAGGGCCTTGGAGTACCAGGGTTTCCTTACTGACGAGCAAAATCGTCTCGCGTTAGCCAGAGTAAAATACTAAAGTAGGTAAACAACCCATAAAAATGAACACGCCAATCATGTTATTGTATTAGATTACCTGTTGGGCTAACGGATGGTCTCGGAGTCGAAGGGCTTATTGATGAGGCAATTGACGATACGAAAGATGACGAAGATACTGTCGAACTGCTTTGGCTCGATGTTGATGAAATGGGTGAAGTGACGAGAGAAGATAAAGACGGTGAAATAGTAACAATGCTTGTGGCCAGAGAAGATACTGCAGAAGTCGTAACGCTGAAGGATGGAGAAGGACTTGACGCCACAGTCAATCGGGAGCTCGTAGTAACAGAAACAACACTTGACGGCGACGAACTGCTTACGCGAGGAGGACTGTATATACTTGTGCTAGGGGAAAACGACGAACTGCTTATTGATGCTCTACTCGACAACGTAGTTGGCGAGTAGATACTTGTAGTTGGTCTAGAACGTGATGAGCTGGAAAGAACCGTGCTCGCGCTTGAAACAGATGATTCGCTGGACGAGACCACAGTTGTGGGAATTGATACAGAGGATGAAGGAGAAGGACTGCTTGATGGCGTCGAATAGATACTTGTACTAATTACCGGAGTGCTACTAACTGGCGAGGAGGGGGCCGATGTAGATGGTGTGTAAACACTTGTTGTCTTGCTTGGTGGGGCCGGAGGACTTGGAATATATAGAGATCTCGAGAAGGTTGAGAGCGAACGTTGAGGAACAGAAAATGAACTTGTTGCAGTTGTTAACGTAATAGTCCCATGAGTCCCCCCTTCCCCTGGCATAGAAGGCGTCGGTAATACATAGGACGTCCTTGGTGAACTTGAAACAGATGATTCGCTGGACGAGACAACAGTTGTGGGAATTGATACAGAGGATGAAGGAGAAGGACTGCTTGATGGCGTCGAATAGATACTTGTACTAATTACCGGAGTGCTACTAACTGGCGAGGATGGGGCTGATGTAGATGGTGTGTAAACACTTGTTGTCTTGCTTGGTGAACGTGAAGCAGATGATACGCTGGACGAGACCACAGTTGTGGGAATTGATACAGAGGATGAAGGAGAAGGACTGCTTGATGGCGTCGAATAGATACTTGTACTAATTACCGGAGTGCTACTAACTGGCGAGGATGGGGCCGATGTAGATGGGGTGTAAACACTTGTTGTCTTGCTTGTTGAACGTGAAGCAGATGATACGCTGGACGAGACCACAGTTGTGGGAATTGATACAGAGGATGAAGGAGAAGGACTGCTTGATGCCGTCGAATAGATACTTGTACTAATTACCGGAGTGCTACTAACTGGGGAGGATGGGGCCGATGTAGATGGGGTGTAAACACTTGTTGTCTTGCTTGTTGAACGTGAAGCAGATGATTCTCTGGACGAGACGACAGTTGTGGGAATTGATACAGAGGATGAAGGAGAAGGACTGCTTGATGGCGTCGAATAGATACTTGTACTAATTACCGGAGTGCTACTAACTGGCGAGGATGGGGCCGATGTAGATGGGGTGTAAACACTTGTTGTCTTGCTTGGTGAACGTGAAGCAGATGATACGCTGGACGAAACCACAGTTGTGGGAATTGATACAGAGGATGAAGGAGAGGGACTGCTTGATGGCGTCGAATAGATACTTGTACTAATTACCGGAGTGCTACTAACTGGCGAGGATGGGGCCGATGTAGATGGGGTGTAAACACTTGTTGTCTTGCTTGGTGAAGGTGAAGCAGATGATACTTTGGACGAGACCACAGTTGTGGGAATTGATACAGAGGATGAAGGAGAAGGACTGCTTGTTGGCGTCGAATAGATACTTGTACTAATTACCGGAGTGCTACTAACTGGCGAGGATGGGGCCGATGTAGATGGGGTGTAAACACTTGTTGTCTTGCTTGGTGAACGTGAAGCAGATGATACGCTGGACGAGACCACAGTTGTGGGAATTGATACAGAGGATGAAGGAGAAGGACTGCTTGATGGCGTCGAATAGATACTTGTACTAATTACCGGAGTGCTACTAACTGGCGAGGAGGGAGCCGATGTAGATGGTGTGTAAACACTTGTTGTCTTGCTTGGTGGGGCCGGAGGACTTGGAATATATAGAGATCTCGAGAAGGTTGAGAGCGAGAGTTGAGAGCGAACGTTGAGGAACAGAAAATGAACTTGTTGCAGTTGTTAACGTAATAGTCCCATGAGTCCCCCCTTCCCCTGGCATAGAAGGCGTCGGTAATACATAGGACGTCCTTGGTGAACTTGAAACAGATGATTCGCTGGACGAGACAACAGTTGTGGGAATTGATACAGAGGATGAAGGAGAAGGACTGCTTGATGGCGTCGAATAGATACTTGTACTAATTACCGGAGTGCTACTAACTGGCGAGGATGGGGCCGATGTAGATGGGGTGTAAACACTTGTTGTCTTGCTTGGTGAAGGTGAAGCAGATGATTCTCTGGACGAGACGACAGTTGTGGGAATTGATACAGAGGATGAAGGAGAAGGACTGCTTGATGGCGTCGAATAGATACTTGTACTAATTACCGGAGTGCTACTAACTGGCGAGGATGGGGCCGATGTAGATGGGGTGTAAACACTTGCTGTCTTGCTTGGTGAAGGTGAAGGAGATGATTCTCTGGACGAGACGACAGTTGTGGGAATTGATACAGAGGATGAAGGAGAAGGACTGCTTGATGGCGTCGAATAGATACTTGTACTAATTACCGGAGTGCTACTAACTGGCGAGGATGGGGCCGATGTAGATGGGGTGTAAACACTTGTTGTCTTGCTTGGTGAACGTGAAGCAGATGATACGCTGGACGAGACCACAGTTGTGGGAATTGATACAGAGGATGAAGGAGAAGGACTGCTTGATGGCGTCGAATAGATACTTGTACTAATTACCGGAGTGCTACTAACTGGCGAGGATGGGGCCGATGTAGATGGTGTGTAAACACTTGTTGTCTTGCTTGGTGAACGTGAAGCAGATGATTCTCTGGACGAGACGACAGTTGTGGGAATTGATACAGAGGATGAAGGAGAAGGACTGCTTGATGGCGTCGAATAGATACTTGTACTAATTACGGCACTGCTACTAACTGGCGAGGATGGGGCCGATGTAGATGGGGTGTAAACACTTGTTGTCTGGCTTGGGGAACTTGAAACAGTTGACTGGATGGATGAAACCGCTGTTGTAAGTACTGGTGTTGATCTTGTGGAAGTAGGGCCTGGTGAAAAGGTTACAGTCGGTGTACATGTCCTGTTGCAATGCTCAGTGATTGGTTTGCACACTTTCCCGTTGAAATATTGTCCTTTTGGGCAACTGCATCCTTCGACGTGATCGCCACGACAACAACGTTCGTTTTCGCTGCATTGTGGGTTTTCTTCACAAACTGGCGTCACTGGAATCCCGGGTGTGTAATGGCTCTGATTGCGACATGCTCTACAACAGGACAGCTCTAGGATGAAAGGAAAGTAATTTTAGTCAGGAGTTGTTTTAAGGCTTTTTGAGTGAGTGAGTGAGTGAGTGAGTGAGTGAGTGAGTGAGTGAGTGAGTGAGTGAGTGAGTGAGTGGGTGAGTGGGTGAGTGGGTGAGTGGGTGAGTGGGTGAGTGGGTGAGTGGGTGAGTGGGTGAGTGGGTGAGTGGGTGAGTGGGTGAGTGGGTGAGTGGGTGGGTGGGTGGGTGGGTGGGTGAGTGGGTGAGTGGGTGAGTGGGTGAGTGGGTGAGTGGGTGAGTGGGTGAGTGGGTGAGTGGGTGAGTGGGTGAGTGGGTGAGTGGGTGAGTGGGTGAGTGGGTGAGTGGGTGAGTGGGTGGGTGGGTGGGTGAGTGGGTGGGTGGGTGGGTGAGTGGGTGGGTGGGTGAGTGGGTGAGTGGGTGAGTGGGTGAGTGGGTGAGTGGGTGAGTGGGTGAGTGGGTGAGTGAGTGAGTGGGTGAGTGGGTGAGTGAGTGAGTGGGTGAGTGGGTGAGTGGGTGAGTGGGTGAGTGGGTGAGTGGGTGAGTGGGTGAGTGGGTGAGTGGGTGAGTGGGTGAGTGGGTGAGTGGGTGAGTGGGTGAGTGGGTGAGTGGGTGAGTGGGTGAGTGGGTGAGTGGGTGAGTGGGTGAGTGGGTGAGTGGGTGAGTGAGTGAGTGAGTGAGTGAGTGAGTGAGTGAGTGAGTGAGTGAGTGAGTGAGTGAGTGAGTGAGTGAGTGAGTGAGTGAGTGAGTGAGTGAGTGAGTGAGTGAGTGGGTGGGTGAGTGAGTGAGTGGGTGAGTGGGTGAGTGGGTGAGTGGGTGAGTGGGTGAGTGGGTGAGTGGGTGAGTGGGTGAGTGGGTGAGTGGGTGAGTGGGTGAGTGGGTGAGTGGGTGAGTGGGTGAGTGGGTGAGTGGGTGAGTGGGTGAGTGGGTGAGTGGGTGAGTGGGTGAGTGCGTGAGTGAGTGCGTGCGTGCGTGCGTGCGTGCGTGAGAGACAATCATCTAATTACAATAGTTCATTCAATCGCCTGATTGAAATTGGATACGCCAGTAAAGCCCAAGATATTAGATGAAAATAAACAATTTGCTGTATGAATAAATTTTACACACACTCGTGAATAAAATTTCATGAGGGTTTATTTTAACTGAATTTTCCAATTGAAATCGCCGATTGAGATGCAAGTGAATAACTCGTTTATCGTGTTTCATCAGGGATCCAAACATACACACACACACATAGATACACACATACATATGATCCACTGACTGATCCAAGACGATCTGTTATTTCTATAGATCCTTTCTCTAACCCCTGACCTTGTTCAAAATTATTTTTCATATGTGCATTGATCGGACTGTGGGCGCGACTGAGTCTAAGAATAAGGTCAGCGTACACCACTATGAGAAAAAGGATTCCATATATATCAGGCGTCTTTGTTTGGTCACTTCTTTTACATCCAGTAATCACAAACATTAATCATAAAGAAATTGTCATTAATCATAAAAACATAATCAGTTGGAATAGGATTGTGGAAAAACGTACCACAAAAGCCTTCTCTTCTCCAAGCAAATGAAATTCCAAGACGATTACATTCCCTTACGTAGGCTGCCACAGCGGAACAAAAACAGTTACAGTCTCCACCGTATTTACATTTGCACGTCTCTTGCTCGCACGCTTCCACGTATGCATCCGGATTGACCGTCGCATGACATTTGCTAAACTGAGGGTTACTTTTAATTTCGTCACAACCTATGAAGACAAATTGAAAATTGTCTGACTGTCGACAACAAAGCACAGATCACAGACACATCTGCAAATACCTCCCTTAAAGAAACACTTCTCTTAAGCGGACACCTCCCTTAAGCGGACACCTCTCCTAAATCTAAATGGACACTTCTCTCAAGCTGACACCTCTCTTAAGCGGTCACCTCTCCTAAGCAAACACCTCTCTTGAATGGACACCTCTCCTAAGTAGACACCTCTTTTAAGCAAACACCTCTCTTAAGTAGACACCTCTTTTAAGCAGACACCTTTCTTAAGCTGACACCTCTCTTAAGCTGACACCTCTCTTAAGCGAACAACTCTCTCAAGCGGACACCTCTCTTAAGCAGACACCTCTCTTAAGTGGACACCTCTCTTAAGTGGATACCTCTCTTAAGCAGACACCTCTCTTAAGCTGACACCTCTCTTAAGTGGATACCTCTCTTAAGCAGACACCTCTCTTAAGCTGACACCTCTCTTAAGCGAACACCTCTCTTAAGCAGACACCTCTCTTAAGCGGACACCTCTCTTAAGCAGACACCTCTCTTAAGCAGACACCTCTCTTAAGCAGACACCTCTCTTAAGCGGACACCTCTCTTAAGCGGACACCTCTCTTAAGCAGACACCTCTCTTAAGTGGACACCTCTCTTAAGCAGACACCTCTCTTAAACAGACACCTCTCTTAAGTGGACACCTCTCTTAAGTGGACACCTCTCTTAAGCAGACACCTCTCTTAAACGGACACCTCTCTTAAGTGGACACCTCTCTTAAGTGGACACCTCTCTTAAGTGGACACCTCTCTTAAACAGACACCTCTCTTAAGTGGACACTTCTCTTAAGTGGACACCTCTCTTAAGCAGACACTTCTCTTAAGCGCACACCTCTCCTAAGCTGACACCTCTCTCAAGCGCACACCTCTCTTAAGCGCACACCTCTCTTAAGCGGACACCTCTCTTAAGCAGACACCTCTCTCAAGCGCACACTTCTCCTAAGCTGACACCTTTCTTAAGTGGACACCTCTCTTAAGCAGACACCTCTCTCAACCTCTCTCAAGCGCACACTTCTCCTAAGCTGACACCTCTCTTAAGCAGACACCTCTCTCAACCTCTCTCAAGCGCACACTCCTCCTAAGCTGACACCTCTCTTAAGCAGACACCTCTCTCAAGCGAACACTTCTCCTAAGCTGACACCTCTCTTAAGTGGACACCTCTCTTAAGCAGACACCTCTCCTTAGCAGACACCTCTTATGTTTCCAAAGTACCCACAGCAGAGCTCATACCTTTCTCGGCCCACTCTCTTAGATCTGGGTTGTCCTCACACGAATCTTTAACCTTGGCGTCAACACAGCTACCGACTGCGCTCCATTTATTAGCAAATTCGGTCACTGCGACCGCTGTCAAACTATCTGGCAAAATGAAATCATCCTGTGAGTTTTTCCCATCGAAATTTCCGCAAAGACCTCTCAGATTTCCCGTCATGTGATCAGCTGAAGTGGCCTTGATGTAGACACGGGAGCCTTTGTCGTACTTGATTTCAAAATGAATCTGGTAGAGTTTCACAATGACAAACAAACCCACGTACTCGATCATTACTCCTGAAGCGATATCCTCACAAGGAGAATCGTAGTCTGAGTGAACCATCTCGTTCGTAGCGGTGTTCTTAATCTTATACGATTTCTGGAACAAGGTCACAGTGCGATCGACATTTGGCAACTTTATGTTCACTTCTTTGCACATGTACATGTCAAACGTGTGTTCGCAGCGTTTGTTTTTGATCGTTACTGAAACGTCTTTTTGTAGCATTAGGATATATTCGCATGTTCCTCCATCGACTTTGTAAATACGGCCATCGAATGTCTTGTAGTGATCCTGCCCCCATGCGGAACATTCGTAATTTGGTTCTGCAGTTACTTCTTTGTTAGTCACCCAGGTCCGGTTTTCTTGACAAGTTCTATAGATCGAAAAACATGCTGAGTAACAAAATAGAGTTAGAGTCAGAGTCAGAGTCAGAGTCAGAGTCAGAGTCAGAGTCAGAGTCAGAGTCAGAGTCAGAGTCAGAGTCAGAGTCAGAGTCAGAGTCAGAGTCAGAGTCAGAGTCAGAGTCAGAGTCAGAGTCAGAGTAGTTAATGCGTACTTACTTAGAACAATCGGATGGGCTTGTGGACCCAATATCAAAATACATATCTCCATGTTTACATTGACAACCTGTAGTTTTGGACACACAAGTACCATTTTCATGTAGGGCATGACCTTCAGTGCAGTAGTATCCTTTCTTGCATGTTTCCAGCTCATCACATGTATAACCGCATTCGGTGAAAACCCTTCCTAATGCTTGGTAATGAGCTATGGAAAAGAACAGATAATCATTCATTACCATTTAATCATGATACAGTCAACTGTCTAGCTTTATGTAGCATACAGAATATGAGCTGCATGAACATTTAATGTGGCTAAATGCAATTTAGGCAAGGTAAAAAAGGAGACAATGCTATGACTGCAGACACTCACTATAATATATGGGGATTATCTCAGCGCTCATCAAAGTCTTGTCAGCGTGGTCTGAGCTTAACTAGTTTTGCGCGCGCTATCTATGCAAAAAAATACTTGGTCAGCGGTCACTCATATATAATATGTGGGGATTTGTGTGCTCATCAGAGTCTTGTCAGCGTGGTCTGAGCTTGACTGGTTTGCGCGCGCTGTTCATTGAGTTGATACGTGGGGATTCTTGCTTTGCATTGTGTTGACCCACCCACCCACTCCTGATAGAATGCAAGGTAAGTATATCTATTTCCACTGCTTGACAGTGTGACTGGTGCCTGTGGCGGAGTTGCCATGGTTACCTCTGATCAGGGGGCGGCATCCCCCCTGGATAATACTTCTCAAACTCATTAATAATTCATGAATCATCGTAGCCAATCCATGAACGTATACCACATCACATGCATGAGTTTTGATACCCAATGAAAACCTGTAGGAAACTTCCTAGTGAACTGGATCACATTTTTTAAGCTGCATATCGAAATCAATGAAGAAAACACCGTAAATCGCGATGCGAATACTCGTTTGAGAAGCAAGATCAAACACTCGTTTATCGTGTTTCATCAGGGACTCCAAACACTCGAAAACAATAAAAACCTCGGGGCTACGCCCTCGGTTTTCATTTGTTTTCTGGTGTTTGGAACCCCTGATGAAACACTCAAACTCGTGTTTGCTCTATTACTTATTACCAAATTACTGGGTTTTTTTTAGTAGTTTGGCCCTGTAATTACATTAAGGTGGTCTTCGACATTAGCTCATTTGCATATCAGAAGAAAAAGTATCGAAAAAATTACATGTTCAGTTCTGATCTATTAAAGTTGTGTTGTTCGGGTTGAGCTTTACGTATTAAATATAACGGAGAGAAAGATAGAGTTTTTGGCGCAATATATATATTTGTGAAATTCATTAATAATTCATGAGTTTTGCAGCCAATCCAATTTCAGAAATTACGTCACATGTATACCCCTGTAAACCCCATACAAACCACTAGTGCTTGTAACTAATTAGCATCTCAATATGATTATCCCAAAGGGATTTTTACTATTTATTCATTTCACAAGTTGTTTACAACACTCGCGTCCTTGTTGTATTGAATATACAATCACTCGCCTTCGGCTCGTGATTGTATAATTCAATACAACACGGCCGCTCGTGTTGTAAACATTACATATATATATATATATATATATATATATTCAATTTGCGACAGTTGGTTACAGCAAAAATATACGAAAAAACTTTAATAATATCTTAGTTCATATCCAATAAATATATTAAGCTTAGTTCATACCGTCGCAATCCAATTCTGTACACATCCAGTTTCCTTCGTTACATGTGCTAAAGAGAAAGTTTAAACAAATGTTATAAAAGGTACTTGTAGTGCATGTAATACGTTTGCGAGCTTGCGTGGTGTAATCAGGGAGGGACGTGGCGATGGAATCACGAGGGGGGGGGTGTCATATGATAATTACCAACTTCTTACAATGATAAATGAAAATTTTCATATCAGAGACAGTGTAAATAAGGTGAGGATTGATCGAAAAACTTGTGATGTATAAACGGGTATTTAGGAGCTGGGCAAAACAAGACAAGACAAGACAGAAACATTTTATTTTTATGGAAACAATCAAAAGTCACTGAAACTCTGAAAGTGTTCTGAATGTTAATCTAAAAGTAACCAATAAAGCGGAAAGCATGTTTAACAATTACAGTGGTGATCAGCAGCTCAGCAATTCCTCGTTTGACCAACTATTTGATATTTAGAATTATTGGGGGGACAACGCACCCCCCCCCACACACACCCCACACCCCACCCCACACCCCTCCTCCCACACACACGCCAGTCGCCAAGCCATTGCCGTGTAATGTCAACACTAGAATACTTGCCAGTTGTTGCAATACTTCTGACGAACATAACCCTTCTCATACAGTCTTTGTTCGAACATACAAGGACATTCGCTTTTCCTGACGCATTGGTTTTTACCATTAGAGTAGTAGCCTTGCTTACAATAACAACCTGGTACACACTGTCTCCTGTAGGGTATATGAGGAAAAAACATAAACATACATAATAACATATTCAGGCGGACCGACGGACAAAAAGGATGGAAGGAAGGAAGGAAGGAAGGAAGGAAGGAAGGAAGGAAGGAAGGAAGGAAGGAAGGAAGGAAGGAAGGAAGGAAGGAAGGAAGGAAGGAAGGAAGGAGGGAGGGAGGGAGGGAGGGAGGGAGGGAGGGAGGAAGGAAGGAAGGAAGGAAGGAAGGAAGGAAGGAAGGAAGGAAGGGAGGGAGGGAGGGAGGGAGGGAGGGAGGAAGGGAGGGAGGGGGAAGGAAGGAAGGATTAAGGAAGGATTAAGGAAGGAAGGAAGGAAGGAAGGAAGGAAGGAAGGAAGGAAGGAAGGAAGGAAGGAAGGAAGGAAGGAAAGGAAGGAAGGAAGGAAGGAAGGAAGGAAGGAAGGAAGGAAGGAAGGAAGGAAGGAAGGAA
The DNA here is from genome assembly GCA_964035015.1 of Corallium rubrum. Classification (NCBI taxonomy): domain Eukaryota; kingdom Metazoa; phylum Cnidaria; class Anthozoa; order Scleralcyonacea; family Coralliidae; genus Corallium; species Corallium rubrum. The sequence continues at coordinate 13,308,473 of OZ036003.1, forward strand.
GGCACAAACAAACAAACAAACAAACAAACAAACAAACAAACAAACAAACAAACAAACAAACAAACAAACAAACAAACAAACAAACAAACAAACAAACAAACAAACAAACAAACAAACAAACAAACAAACAAACAAACAAACAAACAAACAAACAAACAAACAAACAAACAAACAAACAAACAAACAAACAAACAAATAAACAAACAAACAATAGATAAATAAATATATACTTACGAACAGGTGAGTGATGGATCAGACAAAGTAACACATGAATTTTCGCAAATACTTTTGTCGTTTCCATCAACATTACAAGTCTTGTATTCTCGATTAGATGGACATTTAGATTCGCCTAAAACATTCAACAATGGCTTTTTATTAAATCAAACATGAATGACTGTCTTGGTCTGATTCCCGTACAGACCTCGTTCACGATTTATAATTTCTTATTAGATCTATAGTTAATAGAAATATACATGGTCTGGAAGTCCGACAAAAGTCATTGTTCTATGTTTTTTGTTCAGTTTGTGCACTATCGCGGTTATTGAACGCGTTGTATTTTCTGTATAACGAAGCAGTCATCCAATAGCAACGTCTGGGTTTAATTTGTTTAACTATTAATAATATACATGAAAAAATTTCTCAATTCTGATTGGCTGAGAGGAGTGCAATTTTGGTGTAATTCAGTGCAGAAAAATGAAGAAATACAGTGCAAAGTTTGTAGTTTTTGAAATTTGCACAAAAATCATTTTTACTAGAAGAAAAGCTCTTCCTGTTAATTTTTTTCATGTATGTTATTTGAACAAAGCATTTTGATTAGAAAGATTCTCTTTATGATAAATGTTTTCATGTATATTATTAGTAAGTAATAGCTTGATTTCTCGTGCAATTTGAAAAAAACACGCACTCGTGAGTTTTTCAATGACCTCAAATAGCACTCGTCCTTCGGACTCGTGCAATTTTGATAGTCTTTGAAAAACTCACTCGTGCATGTTTTTTTCCAAATTGCACTCGAAGCCATGCTATTACCTACACTAATAAACCTAAAACAAAGGATTTGTGGGCCTCCAGGTCATCCTCAACATTCATCGTAGTTCGATTGTTAGCCCCTATAAAGTTTGACATAAAAGTAGCGTGCTGCGTAGGCAGTGTTGAAATATAAATCGAAATATAGTAAGGTCTGAGTACTGCCGAAATTATGGAACGTAGTTTTTCTTCGCTCGAAACCCTATAAAGTTTGTCGGGTTTCCAGACCATGTCTATTGACTATGTTATATCATTGTTAACCCAAGAACAAAAAGCGGGAAATAAATTTCGATCATTTTTCAACTTACGTTCCTCTTTAGTTAGGTACTGGATCTGATAACCGTTGTCGGCACACGTCTTGACATACGCTTCAAGTACTTTACTGTAAGCATCATTCGAAATGCAAGTATCGTCAACACATTGCGAGTAATATATATCTGGTGCGACATACTTATGGCACATCTTAAACGAGCTGTGGTCCTTTACCACAGCGCATTGTGTCTCTGCGAACTTCTTACTCCCACTGTAGAGTTTACACGGCTTCTCGAAGTTTTCCCATTTCCCGTTATCGCAGTTCAGTGGGCTGAGCTCGGGGTTGTTGACTTTCCATTGTAAGGCAAACGCGCTCGCTAAGATTTCGGTATCGTCGTCATGCGTATGAAAATCGTTACTTGTGTCACCATCAAATGTACCACACAGACCGCACGTTTGCTTAAACAGAGTAGGCTCGACTCGGAGAAACAGGTTATAGCCTGTCCAAAGTATTGTAATACCGGCGTACTTAGATTGTACCTCGATATTATTCATTCCAATGTAACGAACTCGAACGTTATTTGTAAAGTGTTGGTCGACGTCTTTGCCTCCAACTTTCACAGTTGGCATATAGGCCACAGATGATCCACTCGAATCCAAAACAATGAGCTGCTCGCCAGTGATGGCAATTTCTAATTGTTTTTGACAAGACGTTTGTCCGCCACTAGAACTGACGCAGTTCTTGTTAAGCAGACGGATCTCGAACTTGGATTGTTGGCCTGCTGGTACGTGACAATGCCTTGCCAACACATACGCACATTCTCCTTTCATATCATACGATTTGCCATCGAAGGTACTCACGTGAGAATTGCCATGGTACGAACAAGTAGCTATATAACAAATACAAAAAAACAACTTAAGGCTTATTTATCTTGTTTATTCTAATTTACCGCCATCTATCTCATGTTTGGAATAACTTACCAGAACATGAAACCTTTACGCAATCCCAAGTCCCGCCATCGCAAGTACTAAAATCAAAATGTTTAATTTAGTCTTTCTAATTAGATCGTCTAGACTTTGGGATGAACTTCCAAATAATAAACCATACAGTAGATTTGATACAGACGTACACTTATCCTTAACAACATAATAAACAGTAAACACTGACTTTGACACGGACACGAACACGGACATCGACACGGACACCAACACCGACACGGACACCAACACCGACACCGACACGGACACCAACACCAACACCAACACCAACACCAACACCAACACCAACACCAACACCAACACCAACACCAACACCGACACGGACACCAACACCAACACCAACACCAACACCAACACCAACACCAACACCAACACCAACACCAACACGGACATCGACACGGACACCAACACCAACACCAACACCAACACCAACACGGACATTGACACGGACACTAACACCAACGCCAACGCGGACATCGACATGGACGCTAAAACCAACACCAACACGGACATCGACACGGACGCTAACACCGACACCAACACCAACACCAACACCAACACCAACACCAACACCAACACCAACACCAACACCAACACCAACACCAACACCAACACCAACACCAACACCAACACGGACATTGACACGGACACTAACACCAACGCCAACGCCAACGCGGACATCGACATGGACGCTAAAACCAACACCAACACGGACATCGACACGGACACTAACACCGACACCAACACCAACACCAACACCAACACCAACACCAACACCAACACCAACACCAACACCAACACCAACACCAACACCAACACCAACACGGACATCGATACGGACGCTAACACAAACACCAACACCAAGGCGGACATCGACACCAACACCAACACCAACACCAACACCAACACCAACACCAACACCAACACCAACACCAACACCAACACGGACACCAACACCAACACCAACACCAACACCAACACCAACACCAACACCAACACCAACACCAACACCAACACCAACACCAACACCAACACCAACACCAACACGGACACCAACACTGACACTGACACTGACACTGACACTGACACTGACACTGACACTGACACTGACACTGACACTGACACTGACACTGACACTGACACTGACACTGACACTGACACTGACACTGACACTGACACTGACACTGACACTGACACTGACACTGACACTGACACCAACACGGGCACTGACACTGACACTGACACTGACACTGACACTGACACTGACACTGACACTGACACTGACACTGACACTGACACTGACACTGACACTGACACTGACACTGACACTGACACTGACACTGACACTGACACGGACACTGACACCAACACTGACACGGACACTACTCTCTGACACTAACACCAACACCAACAGTGACACCGACACTGACACGGACACTAACTCTGACACTAACACCGACACCAACACCAACAGTGACACCGACACTGACACGGACACTAACTCTGACACTAACACCGACACCAACACCAACACCAACACCAACAGTGACACCAACACTGACACGGACACTAACTCTGACACTAACACCGACACCAACACCAACAGTGACACCAACACTGACACGGACACTAACTCTGACACTAACACCGACACCAACACCAACAGTGACACCGACACTGACACGGACACCGACATCGACACTGACACCGACATCAACACGAACACTAGCACTAACACTAACACTAACACGGACACATACACTAACACCGACACTGACACAAACACCGACACAAACAACACCAATGTTGACACCGGCATAAACACTGACAGTTTAGATAACACTACAATCCTGACAATATATGAATTGAACTTTATCTTACCAAGTTGAGCATGCAGAGTGCCTTACAGCTCGATGAGGGTATAATATACCAGCATGAAGACAAGAACATTGCTCCCTCGGTACACATTTATCTCCATCTAACCACATGTCTTTAGGGCAGTGGCAACCATCCACACATTCAGAAATGCAATTGATTTTATCGCTGTTAAGGTTGGCACAGGTCAAAGGACAAGCAGATCCACATTCTGTGTACTCCATGGTGGCCGGACATGTGACATCTATCAGTGAGAAAACCATGTTGAGAACATGCAGGGGAAGAATTTGTTGCTTACTGATGCAATGATTGGCAATAAAGATACTAATGGTGGTGGTGCTAGTAGCACTTCGTGATAGTAGTGGTGGTGAATGGTGATAGTAATAGTTTGGGGGCAATGGTAGTAGTGGTAGTTGGTGGTAGTTATAGTTGTGGTGGTTGCTGATAGCAACAGTGCTAGAGATGATACTAGTAATGATGGTAATAATTGGTGGTGATGGTAAAGATAGTGGTGATGGTAGTGGTGGTAGTTCTGGTGGTGGTCGTTATGGTTATGGTGGTTGGTTATAGTAACAGTGATGATGGTACTAGTAATGGTGGTGATAGTTGGTAGTGGTAGTTGTAGTGATGATAATACTAATGATAGTGGTGATGGTAGTGGTGATAGTCATGACTCATGGTGGTGGTAGTTCTGGTGGTGGTAGTTATGGTTATGGTGGTTGGTGATAGTAACAGTGATGATGGTACTAGTAATGGTGGTGATAGTTGGTAGTGGTAATTGTAGTGATAATGATAGTACTAATGATAGTGGTGATAGTCGTGGTGGTGGTGGTGGTGGTGGTGGTGGTGGTGGTGGTAGTTCTGGTGGTGGTCGTTATGGTTATGGAGGTTGGTTATAGTAACAGTGATGAAGGTACTAGTAATGGTGGTGATAGTTGGTAGTGGTAGTTGTAGTGATAATGATAGTACTAAGGATAGTGGTGATGGTAGTGGTGATAGTCATGACTCATGGTGGTGGTAGTTCTGGTGGTGGCAGTTATGGTTATGCTGGTTGGTCATAAACATTGATGATGGTACTAGTAATGGTGGTGATAGTTGGTAGTGGTAGTTGTGGTTGTTGTAGTTATAATGATAGTGGTAAATATAGTGGAAGTGGTAGTTGCAGTAGTAGTGGTGGTGGTTGTGGTGACAGTATTGGGGATGGTATTTGCGGTGGTGGTGGCAGTGGTGGTGGCAATGATAGTAACGACAATAGCCGTAACGGTAATAAAGACAGTGGCAATGACTATGCTTGTTATTTAGTACTTACCACATCGTTGATCAGTCCTCCAGTCTAATTCAATCTTATGGTTCATTTGACAGACACGTGCATACAACGAAAGTGCTTTGCATGTGCAGTCACTCCTTAAATTTGTATTGCAAGCACAGACGTCATTTATACACATGTAATAGTATTCTGTAGGATCGACGGAATTATGACAGGGAATAAATGCGTCATCAGTCTTAATCACGTCGCATTTTCGTTTTGCAATCAGGATACCTTCCTGTTCATTATTGTTCGCTGAATAACACAAAGGCAGTTCATTGGGTTTTAGCTGACAACTAGCATCATCGATCCACGACTCAGGAAACTTTTCTTTAGATAAAGGTTGATTAGAAATATCCACAAAATCGTTTTCTTGGTTATCATCGTAGGTCCCACAAAGACCGTACAACCGATGACCGTCTTGGGCTGACTTGAATGTTTCTGGAACGTTTATCATCAGATCCTCGTACCCGTCCCAGTAGACCAGCGCACCATCTCCACTTTTTAACACTACGTAGCGACCGGCCTATCAGAAAAAATAGGCATGCTTGAATTGAGTGTCAAGTACGATCGCTCGCCACGTCACACCCCTTGAGTCATTGAGATGCGCATTTTGCCAAGCGCTTCGTTTGTTGTGACAGCAAAATATCACGCGCCAGTTTAGAGAAATTGTTTAAAAAACCTTCCTTGAAGTGCACATGAAACGAAAATTAAGTTTGTCTTATTTGAAAGAACACTTCAAATGATAGAGTAACATCTTTTGCAGTTTTTCGTTTCATGTGGTTAAATACAGGATATATTTAAGCGAAGTTAACTGCTGATGTAGTTGGCCTGCGGTTCCCCTTATTAGGGGAGTCCCTTACGTCACTTACGTTGAGGGGTTTCCGCGCATTCGAGATTCATTGAGCGTCTGTTGCTTTGCTGCAAGTAGCATCTTTGCTCAGCTTGTGCTCCCCCTTCGCCCTTTCCCCACCCGTGTTAGATACGACGTATAGAATCCTATAGATCGTATATGTTATTCCACTGACTTGTCAGTGTGACTGGTGCCGGTGGTCTGTCTTGGCAGAGTTGTCATGGCAAACGCCTATTGCTTCTCTGATTACCCTAATTGCTATTGCTTAGTTTGCTGGCTATTTGCTCATGGCCCAATTGCTTACAGTTACTTTGCTTGCTAACAAGGCTAGATTGCTGACTAGCCTGGTCACCAACGGCACCTACCTCCAAACAACGCATATTCTGCAGTTAACTTGCTTCGCTGTTAAGATATTTCAGTTTGTTTGAAAACAACTTGACGTCACATGTGCATAATGAGTTATCAGAGAAGGTTATATATCTTTGCTATTATCAAACCAAACTTAATGCGAAGGAAGTATGTGCGTGTGTTTCTCTCACAACGCCAAACATGTAGAATTTTCAAGTGATTTTTCAAAAAAAGCTGTGACCTGGTCTGGAATTGAACTCTGCTTTTATGCATGACAAAAATGAACATGGTGTAGCAGCCCAATTCTGTTTGGGGGGGGGGGGGGGGGGGGGGGGGGGTGGCAGAAATTTTTGCCCGAAACATTTAGGGTTAAATATTGATTTTTAAGTCGTATTTTTTTAGTCTTGACTTAACGTATGAATTTTGCCTAAACATTTCACAGCAATACATATCGAAATTGCCCGAAATTCCCAGCAGAATTTTTCTTTTTCAAATATTTTGGGAGGGCATTATCTATCGGTTAGCGTATAAGCTAGCTTGCAAACCCGCTTTTTGTTTAAGGTTAAGAGATAATTCAAGTTTGCGCCTTAAGTCTTTAAAAAAAACATCTAAAGAAAGAAAACTACTGTTTTCAGTATACACTTCGAAAAACGAGGAGCTTGATAGAGGTCTGGGCGCCGACTAATGATGCTACCGACCGTCAAAAGCCCTGTTTACACGGCCAAAATTTAAGCACGCTTAAGTTAAGCGTGCTTAAAATGCGCCACCTTGGTGCATGTACATGGTCATTTAATAATCCCTTACTAAAACACGACACCATTATTCAACATGGCGGACGAGCTATATTTTTGGTTTTGGAAGCTTCGTATGGGTAGCGTGCGTCAAAGAACAACGGAAGACATCGGTAGAAAGTTTAACAGTGGTATTAAATGGTGGTACACGAGAAAGAGTAATAGCTAAAAGAAACAAACAAACAAAGGAACAAAGAATACCTAGATGGAAGCTTCTACAGCAGGGCAAAAAAAAGCATTTTATCGTATTAATAACACCGTATTAATAGCAAGCGTTTTTCAATCCCGTTGCGTTTACACGGCCAAGTTAAGCGCGATTAACTGATCGTGCTCAGTTTAATCCACCTCCTTGAGGTGGTGCAAACTAAGAACCTTAAGTACGAATAAAAAAGAATTTACCTTTCTAATACTAGGTGTACTCTTTGTGTGGGGAAGCATCTTGACTGCACCATCAATGGTAACGTGAATTAAAGATGATCCATTTTGGACACCACCGAGAACAACTGTGACACCATCAACAAGTATGTGTACCTGTTTATGGCAAGGGCCATCTATCCCACATTCCGGGTCATTTTCTAGAACCACTTGGAAGTGCGACAACGGATCTTTGTCATAAACCATTTTGTATTTGCAACTGCCGTAAAAGTTGTACCCTTTGCCGTCAAACGTTTGGTAACGACCACGGCCATATGCATAACACATACCAGGAACTGCATTGGAATAATATATATGTATAAGTACCGAGATTTCCAGGCAATTATAACAAGACAAATAATCACACGAGGCCACGCGCAACACAAATAAGGACTTTAAGATCCACAACGCCGCAAGCTCGATGACGCGCTTTAGAGCCCGTTTACACGATGCCGGTACAATTTCAAAATGGAACAAAATCATGCCGGTATGCAAATACAGACCAAAACGTCTTGCGTTTACACGGTGCCGGTATAATATAATGATGGATTAGCATGTGACTATTCTCTTCCAATGAGAATTGAGAAGACTTTGTGAATACTGCTGACCCGAATACTGTGTCGTATATATCGTGATTACACGATACCAGTTAGTGTTCCGTTTTCATTTCATGCCGTCAAGGAACCCGTCTTCATTTTGTGCCGTTTTCATGCCATTTTTGTGCCGGTATCGTGTAAACGCAAGGCCTAAACGGCATGATTTTGTTCCGTTTTCAAATTGTACCGGCATCGTGTAAACGGAGTCTTAAAAACAAAATAATTCTTAATGAAAACAAAGTGAATGAATAATTTGTAGTCCCAAGAGTATATATCAATACCATCCTCATTATTTAAACAACAGCCCTCTCAGCATTTTTACGTCTTCAGAACGACGCGAAGACGCTGAGAAGTGAAAGCTGTGTCTTAACGTTGACTCCAGCTCAGACACTGCAGCCGTTTTAGCAAGAATTGGAGCGTCTTGAAACTCATTAAACAATCTTAAACATGAAATACGGCAGTTAATTTACCGTGTCTTCTTTTAAATGCATTGCTTTTTAACCTTTCAAATTAACGTTTCAAATTGTTTAAAGAATCGGAATAGCCATTTTACGAGTCTTTCTAGCATTTTTTTATAGGTTAAAGTGTAGTTAATGGGAACCACAAAGGAGTTTTAGTTGTGTAATGTTGAAAAACGAGGGAGAGATTAGGAGGGAATTTGAATAATAAGCGCAATTAGCCTCTGGCTATTTTGCGTATGAAAAAGTGACGCGAAACCGCTGTTGGACATGCAGTGTAGATATCATGTTTAAGAATCATGTGAATACATCAGAAAAGGAAAAGATTTGTAACGTATAAGTAAAGTGCCACAACCCTGGACGCATGTTTCGACCTTCTGAATTGGTCTCATCAGCAGGGATTTGGGGTTGGGAGTCAATGTGATTAAGAAAATAGTTAGACAAGAATAATAACATTATAACAATAATAGAGATAAAGTGAGTGCTTACCGAACTTGTTGCTTGCTTTCTTATTAAATCCAACGCGTCTCAGCATCACCATGTAATCGCGAAACAATTTCAACCCGGTTAGCTGGGCTGAAATTTCAGCCAAATACGGCAATTTCATTAAGTTCGACAGTGCCATTAAATACGGCGAGCCCAGTCGTATAATACGACTCAAGTATAGCCTGCGAGCCGAGTACGGCGCCGGTTGGTGCAGACGGCGTACTATTCATGGGCCGAATAAAATGCTTTCTTTAATTTACAATATGATAATACCTTTTCTATCCACAATTCATGTTTGTAACATCGTTTCCAGACCTACGACTTGAGAACTGTAATTTATTCAACTTATTAAATACGCCGAAAATACGCCGTATATCTCAACAGGAACAATTTCAGAATTTGGGTCGACTATAATAGGTATTTTATACGGCGCATGAAAAATACACCGTTTGTCACAGGCCTTAAAGTCCCTATTCTGGACACTCATTAATGGTAGAAACACGCACATACAGTACATAAAAATAGAAGTAATTTTGAAGTATTTTTAAACACAAATATAGTACACAAACCCCTTGGGAACTTTGGTTTAGCGTCGTCATGCGGAGTGAGAGAACCTTTTGGATCTGAAAAAAGAAAGTTAGTTAATTATTGACAAGATAGAAAATAAAATAAATTTTATAGAATTCTATAGAATATTCTCTAACATTTAGAAATACCATACTATAAAGTCCAAAAATCCAACATAAAACATTCCATTTGTTCCAATCCCATATTCTTGATGAACAAGAAGCTAGTACGTACCTACACAAGTGCTGACGCAGTCAGCTTCAGTCATGAAGGAATTCCCATTTCCTGAACAGCCTCCATGTGAGAACTTCAAACATTTACCATTTTCATGGTACCATCTTTCATCGAACATTTTCGCCTGAAGTCCTAGTGCCCCTGGGTTCCATATCTTTGTACAGACATCATTTGTGTAATGTGGTACTGTAAAATGAAGATTACATGTATATACTCAAAATTGTTAATTGAATACCTTTGGAACATGTGTTATGAAAAGAGGATGGTGAAAATATTTAATCCATTCCTCCTGAGCTGGCGAAAAATAATCCCTTCATTATTTTTTTATATTATTTTTTTCTCTGTCTAACACCAGACAATTTTGCTTGTCAATGGGAGAATCCTCAGATATGCTTAAGGCAGCAGTGGGTAAGTTAATAAAAGTAGCGTGCTGCGTAGGCAGTGTAGAAACAACAATCGAAATATAGCAAAGTTAGATATACTGCCGAAACAGAGAACGTAGGAGTCTCACGTTTCGAGCGAGGCCCTTCGTCAGAGAGAAAACGAAGGGCCTTCGCTCGAAACGTTAGACTCCTACGTTCTCTGTTTCGGCAGTATATCTAACCTTACTATATTTCGAGTGGGTAAGTTAGCATGTTTATAAAGGATAAAGGATAAAGGACTGGGTGACTAATCATCCTTACTTGCAGCCAGTGGCTGAATTGTGAAGGACACAGATCAATATTCGTGCGCGAAACAAAAAGTAATAACCAGGATTTTCACCAGGGTTAACTTCAGTATCCAACGGGATACAATAAAAATTTCGATAGTGCACAGCCACAGAATCTGATGTAACGTCTTACAATGTAACGTAACGTCTTACAATATAACTTATAATGCAACATAACGTCTTATGATGAAGTGTAACGTCTTATAATGAAGTGTAACGTCTTATAATGTAACGTAACGTCTTATAATGTAACGTAACGTCTTATAATGTAACGTAACGTCTTATAATGTAACATAACGTCTTATAATGTAACGTAACGTCTTATAATGTAACGTAACGTCTTAGAATGTAGCGTAACGCCTTGTATTGTGACGTAACGTCTTATAATGTAAGGTATATAATGCATGTACTGTCACAAACTGTTATAGTTAATTTTAGATATTGCAAGTTGAGATGTTCAGTTTTCAAAAGTGGGATACTAGATTTCAAGGAGGGATACCAAATTCAGAAACCTGGTATCCACTTGGATACTGCCGAAAATTGAAAATTTCAAGCCCTGCAAGCAGTCACCTATCCCAGTGCTAACCCTGTCTAACCAGGCTTAACTACTGGTGAGAGGCAGCGCACTAACAACACACACACCACCTCTGTGCCCCCAGTGTATGGTTTAAGAGGAAAAGAAAAGCCAAGGATAATATTGAGTTAGGTGCAGTGATGGATCAATAAAGGGGAGGGTACTTTGGACAAGTGTCAGGGGCCCTGCACTGTCAGGCTTCAGGAGTAGATGTGAGTCAGCTACTGTACTAATGTGCCAGGGGCCTTGCTAATACTTGATCTGCCCCTGGTTAGGTGGTGAAGAGGGACACGAGAAAGTGTGATTAAAAAAGAATGCTTATATAAGATAGAAAAAGAGAAGTGGAGGAAATTGCTGTGGGGAGTCACTGGGCAAACCCTGGGGAAAATCGAAATATAGTAAGGTTAGATATTCGGGTGAAGGCCCTTCGTCAGAGAGAAACATAAAGAGTGTAAACAAACAATGGGCTTATATACGAAAAGTAATCATGTGACCAAAAATAAGCCAATCAGATAAAAATGACAATAACAAATTGATAATGAGATGCAAAAAATTAGCCAATCAAATCAAAATCATAATAACAAATCGATAATGAGATGCGAAAGACATTTGCTATTCATACCATCGATGAGCAAGGAGGGGGTGTAAAAAGGATGAGTGAGAGTAAATATAGATAAATATATAAAGTTAAACGCTGTTTATGTCCTGGGGAAAATGGTTGCTGTTGTTACCATGTCTGATAAATCAGTGTATATAGCAGACCATAGTCAATCGAGATATGGTCTGGAAAGTCAGCAAACTTCAAAGCGCCTATAATGAACTGTGATTTTATGTTGAACCGTACCTTACACCGTGCACATTCTTTGTTTTAGGTTTATTAATATTTAAATAGCACGGTTGAGTGATTGAACTGAAACGTTGCTATTGGATAATTTGTTCATTATACTAAAATACAATGGGTTCAGTGACCGTGCACCGTGCACAAAAATGCATAAAGGCGAACAAAAAGATAGACCAAAGACTTTAGCTGAGTTTCCAGACCATATCTCGATTAACTATGAGCAGACATGGAAATAGTGGTGGATCCTGGGATCCTCATCCCAAGAAAAGATTTTGGTTGTAAGAAAATTTTGGGCTGGCATGGCATTAGTGCCAATGAAGTTGGCCTGAGTTGTTTGTAAGAGCCTGTTGGCCTAAGTTGTTTGTAACACACCGTACTTTGAGATCAATCTGAGACTGATCTGAGGGAAAGTCAGCCCAGTGTGAACAGTCAAATAAAACTTGAGATCGATCTTGGATCGATTTCAGTTTAATATGCCCTAAAGTCAATCGATCACAAGCCCACAGTTTATTTGTAAGGAAGCTTGGCATTAATGTTCAGTCAGTGATTCTACATTTCACATGTACCATATATATTCACTGTCAAAGTGATGAAATATCAAAATATTAATTCAGTTCAATGGATTTTGCTAGGTACAGCTTTATTAATGATTGTTTTAGTCCTGCTAAATTTAATGCAACCACCGCGTTTCCAAAGAAATTATTTGGACCTTAGTGTAGGATCCAAGAAAGGTTCAAACTATTTCCAGATCTGGTAAATATTTAGGCTTACAACTTACCACAAATCTGTTTACATTCTTCGTAACTTAGTGTTGTGCCTGTGATATTACACTTAAGACTGACTTTCGTGAGGTAATTAAAGCAGGCATCTTTCAGTTGCTTGTTTCCTTTCCATTGTACTAAGGATGTATGGTTTTGATCTCTCAACTTCAAAACCTCTTGTAAGTAGAAAGATGATGCTCCTTTATCCATACTCTTTTCACAGACATTTTCTACAAGAGATGAAACAGTGAACTTTCACAGAAAAATTTAGAACTCAATACACAGGACCCATAGAACCAGTACAGCTCACCAATCACTGGTTTTAAATCATTATAATAGTAGTGGAGTTGGTTATGCAGTGTATAACGGCTAATTCATCAATCAACCTATCATTCATTTATTCATTCATTTGTTCATTTATTTTATTAATTTATAACTCATTCATTCATTCATTCATTTATTCATTCATTTGTTCATTTATTTTATTAATTTATTCATTTATAACTCATTCATTCATTCATTCATTCATTCATTCATTCATTCATTTATTTTATTCGTTTATTTATGAATTTCTTGATTCATTCACCCATTTATTCATTCACTACTCATTCATTCACTCATTTCATTCATTCATTCATTCATTCACTCATTTCATTCATTCATTCATTCATTCATTCATTCATTCATTCATTCATTCATTCCTTCCTTCCTTCTTCCTTCCTTCCTTCCTTCCTTCCTTCCTTCCTTCCTTCCTTCCTTCCCTCCTTCCCTCCTTCCTCCTTCCTTCCTTCCTTCCTTCTTCCTTCCTTCCTTCCTTCCTTCCTTCCTTCCGTCCTTCCTTCCTTCCTTCCTTCCTTCTTCCTTCCTTCCTTCTTTCCTTCCTTCCTTCCTTCCTTCCTTCCTTCCTTCATTTCATTCATTCATTCATTCATTTCATTCATTCATTCATTCATTCATTCATTCATTCATTTCATTCCTTCCTTCCTTCCTTCCTTCCTTCCTTCCTTCCTTCCTTCATTTCATTCATTCATTCATTCATTCATTCATTCATTCATTCATTCATTCATTCATTTGTTCATTTATTTTATTTATTTATTCATTCATTTGTTCATTTATTTTGTTAATTTTTTCATTTATAACTCATTCATTCATTCATTCATTTATTTTATTCATTTATTTATGAATTTCCTGATTCATTCACCCATTTATTCATTCACTACTCATTCACTCATTCATTTCATTCATTCATTCATTCATTCATTCATTCATTCATTCCTTCCTTCCTTCCTTCCTTCCTTCCTTCCTTCCTTCATTCATTCATTCATTCATTCATTCATTCATTCATTCATTCATTCATTCATTCATTCATTCATTCATCATTATGCAAAAATATTTTATCAAAGATCAAGGGTGATCCCCCAGTCTTCCTCAATTTAATATGTTTGTAAATAATAACATCCTTAATTACAAACACGTAACAGCGATACCTCTTTCACGATTCTAAGCTTTTCTCGTTTCCTTTTCATTACTTGTACTCGAAACGAAACATTTTCGGAAGAAACAGAAGAAATCCGAAGAGACGTCTCCGCCGGATTCCCACCAATACATATTTTCCGCCATCTTGTTCAGAACCACAGTCGGTACTTCATGTAATTTCATATTTTGGTGCTATGCGCCGCCATAAATTTTGTTTTGCAGAGATCTGGGGAGATCACGCTTGCGCAGTTGCGGGGAACCGTTAACCACGTTACAAATTGTTCAATGTTTTAAAAATTGTTCACTACAACTACTAGAATGCTTTGTCAGTATATTGGTGCTAATAAATAGAAAATATTGGCAAAGCATGGTAACCTAATACGATTACTCAGTACGCAACGTCATCATCGTGCAAATGACCTGGTCGCCGATCCATGCATCTAAATCATGAGGCTTTAGTGTTACTGATCTTTACGCTTTCTGGGCCTCGTGTTTTCTCACGTCAAAAGTTCAAATCTAAACAAATTTAGGGGGCCCTTCTCAAGTTGGGGGCCTGGGGCAACTTGCTCCCGGAACTACCCCTCCCCCGTCTCGGTGACCCTGTTGGGAACTAAACCTTACCGTTTGAACAGTCATCGCCAAAGTATCCCGGAAAACAACTGCATTCAAGTCGTTCGCTTGAAGAGTTATACATGCAGCGTCCACCGACTCCACAATCAGGTTTGCACATTGCTTTATGTAGAAAAGGAAAAGAGGCGCGTGGTTATAAATTGCAACAAATGTTGTATTTCAACACAGGCACATCACGCAAACATGTAAACCGAAGGTCGCGGGTTCGAATCCCAGCCAGGCCAAGTAGAGTTTTCTCTACTTTTCCAGCATGGTTCGTCACTCGGAGTAACCGCACATTATTATTATGTACAGTAATGTTCAACCTCGTCCCCAGGGCATTTTGCCTCCACCTGGCATCGGCTGGTCGATTCTATAATCGGATTGGCCGGTTTAAAAACTTGATTAATTCAGATACAGTGTAACTTATTCATCAAAATATGAATTGCAATAAATCCACTCTGCGAAGTTTATCCAAAGAATTGTAACGATAGCTTTGGTTAAAGTCAAGAACAACATCAGATATATGTTTCTTCCCGACATTTAAATGTATCCTGGATAATCGTGGGGAGTATCATGATGAGTAATGCTAGCCAGTTGCATTTATGATAAAGGGTTCACATGAGTGATTCGACAGAGCGTTAAATAGTTCTTATTTATTATTCATGTATACGTATTATACAAAAACGAAACACAAAGACCGCATAAATTTGCTTGCCAAAACACCCCAAAATTCTGGGTGTCACGTGACCAGCCGATGCCAGGGCCATTTCGCCGACTCCCAACGTGGAGGCAAAATGCCCTGGGGACGAGGTTGAGTAATGTTTAATAAGGAGACGGGTTCCCTAAAACAACTTTATCTCGTGTCTGCAATATGACGGTAAATAAACAAAAAATAACAAATGAAATCATACATTGTGCGCAACGACTGCCGGGTTGATAGAAAGTTTTACAATCGCAAGTATTTGGTCCGATGCATCTCCCTTCGTTGAAACAAGGTTCTTCACAAATAGCTGTAGATTTAAACAAAGTATGAATTAATTGTAGTGTTGTTGAAATATGTTTATTTAAAAAAAGATAAATAAATTAAGAAATTTTATTATTATTATTATCATTGTCATTGCCATTATCATTATCATTATCATTATCA
This sequence comes from Corallium rubrum, assembly GCA_964035015.1. Taxonomy (NCBI): domain Eukaryota; kingdom Metazoa; phylum Cnidaria; class Anthozoa; order Scleralcyonacea; family Coralliidae; genus Corallium; species Corallium rubrum. The sequence goes on from OZ036003.1 coordinate 13,324,795, forward strand.
TTATCATTATCATTATCATTATCATTATCATTATCATTATCATTATCATTATCATTATCATTATCATTATCATTATCATTATCATTATCATTATCATTATCATTATCATTATCATTATCATTATCATTATCATTATCATTATTATTATTATTATTATTATTATTATTATTATTATTATTATTATTATTATTATTATTATTATTATTATTATTATTATTACCACACCTGTGTCGCAGATCTCTCCCACCCAACCTTGAGCACATTCACAGACATTAGGAGCCACACAGCTTCCACCATTTTCACAAAGAGGCGAGCAAACGACTGAAAAATAGAAAATGGTATTAATTAATAATGTAATGGTGAAAACAACCATTGTGGGCAATGGTGATGACGGTGATAATAACAACTATGACGCATGTTGATATTATGGTGACCATGCAGTGGTAATTCAGTATCAGAGTAATAATGGTGGTGGTGGTGATGATAATACACTAATACGGCCGTTTATACGCAAGCCAATAAAACGCGCCGCGCCTTACACAAGACGGGCCTAACATAACGCTTTCAACATCGCATTCAACATCATTCAACATTGTTGAACGATGTTGAATAATGTTGAAAGCACGAGTGGCCAAATGAATTCAACATCGTTCAACACTCATGAATGACAATTAATTGAACGCGGGCTACCACAAAAGCTGGAACCGACAATATCCTGCATGGCGCATGTCTTTGTTTAACAAGTTGAATGAAATGTGGCCAAATGCGTTCAACACCTTTCAACATTTTGAGAACAATAGAAATGTTGAACGCGTGTTGAACGAAAATTTGAACATGTTCAAATTTCGTTCAACATCATTCAACACCATTCAACAACGTTCAACATCATTCAACAAGGGTGGCCAAACGCTTTCAACACGTTGAATTCAACAATGTTGAACGATGTTGAATGAAATATTGAAAGCGTTTGGCCAGGCCTTTACGGCATAAAACGCAAAACACTCGTACAGTATAAAAGATACAAAGACTTACGCTCGCATTTTACACAAGCAGCAGCTTGTGTTCAAAAATGCCGTCTAAATTGGTCAAAAACCGTCGTATGTTAAAGTCACGTTTTATCGGCTTCCGTATAAATGACTCTATAATGTCTGTTCATTGCTATTGGACGCAATAGACGACACAACAACAACTGTTGGAGAAACCTTGCTGTGGTCCAGTGTAGTAGGTGACAGCTCTTTATTGTAACTATATCGATAATTCCGTAGCGTATTTACAATCGTTGTTAAAATTGAGTAATAAGAAATGTTCTTTCGACTATCAGGATTGCTGAAAGTTCACAATTAGTGTTAATTCGCTTCAGTCCTGGTCAATGCGCCACTCGATCGGCGCCATAGCTGGTATCAGGGAGGCCAGAAAAAACCTTCCACCGAGGCCAGGAAATCTGGGCGGGACCAAGATAACCAGCTCACTGCCCGCTCAGCAAATAGTAAATCAAAAACGTTGTGATTCCAAGTTCAATGTTCAAGTTTGAGCTGTCTACCGACTGACCGAGATGCTTCATCTGGAAAACGACTTCTTTTATACACTTGTTTCTGACACGCCCTCCTCCTGGGAATACTGCTACTTGACGTAATGAATATACTTTCCTACTATACTTCGTGCCGTAGGAAACTACGTATTATTATGATAATATTAAAAAATGGCAGTCGTCAGGTGACGTTAAAGACTCAAGTGTCTACGAAACGAAAAGTAAGTTTGTCTTATTTGAAAGAACACTTAAAATGATAGAGTAACATCTTTTCCATTTTTTCGTTTCCTTGCTTCGTTCTTGAGATATTTCAGTTTGTTTGATATGCAAATTAAACATCTTGACGTCGTAGGTGCACGCATGTTAGATATCTTTTCTATTATCAAACTAAATTAATTTGAATGAAGCATGTGGGTGTGTTTCGCCACAACACAAAACATGGATATCGTCAAGTGATTGTTTTATTTGATAATAGCAAAGATATATAACTTTTTCCATAACTCATTATGCCACGTGTGACGTCGGAATATTTAATTTGCATATCAAACAAACTGAAATATCTCAACAACGAAGAAAGGAAACGAAAAACTGGAAAACACGTTACTCTAAAATTTTAAGTGTTCTTTCAAATAAGACAATTTAATTTTGGTTTCATAAGCACTTTATTAAGATTGCGATGACGAAGATGATCAATTTGAAGCCTGAAGAGTTACTTACCATTAGCACATGATACTCCAGTATATCCCTCACTGCACACACATACTCCATTGTCGCAACTTCCACCATTCAAACAATTAGGAAGACAACTTCCTTTAGTAAAAAAACCCGTTAATTTGTTAATTAATTTCCTGATTTCGTTAAATAATTTTTTAATTTGAATATGATTGTTCGAATTTTTAATCTTCCGTTTTTACTGACTGTCTTTAAAACCAATAGGGACCTTAAGATCTACGACGGCAACTTCGAGGAAGAAGACGTCCTTCAAACAAAAGCATTCTTCTTGCAAAACAAAGATAATGAATAATTTCTAGTCCCAAGAGTAATCTGAACACCGTCCTCGCTCTGTATACAACGCCACTCAGAGCATTTTCACGTCTTCAGGACGACGTTGACTCGTGGGGTGATGAGAACTGTTGTCTGAGATTGCCTTAACACAGACACTGCAACCGTTTTAACACTTTGAAAACTATAAAACAAGCTTCAAGTATTGAATACGGTAGTCAGTTAACCGTGACTTCTTTTTAATGCTAAAATTTGAATTGGTTTTTAACCGCCGTCGCCGTCCTAGCATCTTAAGGTCCCTAATATCAAATGCAAAACAAGACAAACTTAGTCCCTGTTAGAAATGAAGAACATCATCGAAAAGACGGATCTTTATAGTAGCCGAATCAGATTGATCATTGTACGAAAATAGTATACCTCTGTTTGATTTTCGATAACTTGAGCAGCAAGGTTGGTACAATTTGCATATTCGCCATATTGGCTTATGTTAGACTTGTTCTCAAAATAGTATATCAAAAACCGCAACGGATTTAATATCTGTGGCATATCGCTCATGATATTTACATCGCAGATATGTTGCACTATACGATTCAGATTGATCATTTGAAATAATTTAAAATTTGACACTGCTACAACGATTGTTTCACTCATCCTCTATGTAAGTTCTATTAATCTTGCAGAACTTTTCTAGTCAAAATTTTTGTAAGTGGGCATGCATTACGCGCATGCGTGACCATTATTTCTCGCCATGAACACGTACCAAGCCTCATTTTTAAATCGGATTGTCAAACTATGCAATCTTTCTTGCAAATCAGCTCCCTCGTCCAGTCTTGATAGTATTTCTACATTCAAAACTTTCCTCAAACAAAGATACCAAACCTTGTTAAATTTAACACGGACTACAAATATTTTGAATAGCTTCAAAAACGACCATTTGTCTAAGCAAAGAAAATCAAAGTCAAAGTTTATGTAAAATCAGGGGGATTTTTTTATCAGATATTAAAGTACGGACATGGTACTGATTTCCTTTGCGTTTTCCTCGTGAATTATTCCGGGGTTTTTCAAGTTCTATTCAACATGTTGTACAAGATAAGATAACAAAACGTTTGAATTAAAAAAAAATTTAAACTTTTTTCCTTCATACTACAACTGAAACAATATAAGTAGATAAGTAGTAGATTGCTTACTTTTTGTGCAGTCGACACCAGTCCACTCCACGGGACATTTGCAGTTTCCATTCTCACACGTGCCCCCATTTGCACAACTGGGAGTGCACTGCTCGACAACTAAAATACCAAAGATCAACAATATATTAGAGAGGCATAGAGTATAAAGAAGTAGAATGCCGCGCATTTGCGTTCCCAGAGTCCTTTAAGGCTCCGGGTGCGAGAATGAATGATGCGTCAACCATGTCCTCCTACATAGCTAATTACCAATAATTAGTAATAGACCTTTTCACCAATAGGGGCGCCATCTTGAATTCGTAATGCATTATGGTCTAACCAGGGTAGCAAACTCCATTAATTAAAAGGGCCACTGCGTAGTGTTGAGACACAATGCGGTATTTTTTTTCTTTATAAATAGTTTCGTGGTAACAATATCTAAATATAATAATTGTCATATTGGTAAAAGCAACAATGCTCGGACGTGTAGGTAAGGATAGATTCATGACAAATGTATCCTTATACGTACGAGAATTATTGCTTTTACCAACATGACAACGATCATATCCAGACATTGTTGCCATGAAAGTGTTTATCAAGAAAAAATTACCGCATTGTGTCTCAACACAAAGTAATCGCCCTTTTAATGGAGCTTGCTATAGACCATAATGCATTGCGAATTCATGATGGCGCCGCTATTGGTGAAAAGGCCTATTATCCAATGGACTTCAATTCCCAATAATTGGTAATTGTCCATTGCCCTTCAATTATCAATAATTGGTAATGGTAGGCAATTCTCTGTCCCACATGGGGGATGTTAAACTAAAGCATATAACAAAAAACCCAGTAGGGTTGGCTGCGTGGTACCCTGCGAGTCAGAGCCCCTTTCCGACCTACGCAAGCTTCGGGGGAAAGTGGGCTCTGCCAACAAACTTGATATTTCTTTTTGAGCATGCGTGAATGGTTGTCAAGATGCTATTTTGGGTCCAGGCTCTAACGCGTTACTCGCTATTTTCCTACTAACGTGTGTTCATAAACTAGAACATGTTTGACCAGTGTAAAACCTGACTGACTCGCCCCAAACTTGGGGGCGAAGATCGAGTTTGTTAGCAGAGCCCACTTTCCCCCGAAGCCTGCGTAGCTGGGTGGACAACCTCGTATCCAGGTTCTTATCTCCGCTGCTCCGGCCACCGCTGCGATAAGACTCTGGATAGTGTTTTGACAGGTCGACCTCACATCCAAAATTAAGGATTATCCTTAATTGTCAACTCGCCTAGAATTAAGGATAATCCTTACTTTTAAATGAAAACTCTCCCCCATACCCCCAACCCCTAACCACAACCCCCCGGAAACCCTAAACCTAACCACACACCCCCGGAAACCCTAAACCTAACCACAACCCCCCGGTAGCCCTAAGCCTAATCACAACCCTCCGGAAAAAAGTCCCACCTCTCGTTGGTTTTGAATATGTGTTCAAGTTTAACATCCCGCTTGTGGGACAGATAAATTAAGGCCATGTCTTAATTGTAGCCCTATTTTAAAATTAAGGCCATGTCTCAATTCGAGCCCTATTTTACAATTAAGATATACGTTTAATTTTGGTAAGAGATCGCGTTGGTTTTGAATATAGACACCGTGATATAGAGCAAAGTAAAAAGGTGCAAGTAAACCGCCAAGACCAGTTTTGATAAGGGAATAATGACGCTTCGAGTAGAGCCCTTCATCAGAGTAAAATTTGAGAGTCTTAGCCTGAATGGCAAAATAAGAAGTATAGGATAAAGGACGGGGGGGGGGGTGTAATCATCTGGATCCCAAGCGGTCACCCATCTAAGTATTAACCCCGTCTAACCGAGCTCAACTTTTGGTGAGAGGCAGCGCGCTAACAGCATGCACACGCCACCCGTAAGGAATTGAGATTTTTAGGGATTTTTATCACTGGGAATTGAGATTAAAGTGCACACAACGTGACTGGGATTTTAAATAATAAGTGGGCTTACCTCAAATCTTGATTGAGAATTAGAATCTAGAACAACTGACACCCATCACCACCTTCGGGACCCTCTTTAAAATAGTGGCCGGAAAAATTTGCATGGGCTATCATGCATACCAAAAAAGCGCCTCAGAAATATACAAATTAAAACCGGTTTAGCTCTAACTCTAACTCTAAAAGGTATTCGCAATATAAATTAAGTTTGTTTAATTTGAAAGAACTCGTGAAATTGTAATAGAAGATCTTATTTTCAATTTTTTCGTGTCTTTCTTCGTTTGCAAGATATTTCAATTTGTTTAATATGTAAATGGTGGGATCTGACGCCAGGAGCCAGGTACAGTATTTTTACTCAAAGCAACATCAGTTATGAAATGTTCAGTGCCACAAGGCGTTTTTATGTGCCCAGTTTCAAGTGATTTCGTTGAACAAATTTGGAGACATAACTGAATTTGCTACGTGTGAAAATACTGTACCCTGCTCCTGACGTCAGAGGCCATCTCATTTACATGTTAAACAAATTGAAATATCTTGAAAACGAAGAAAAATACGAAAAAATTGTAAAAGATGTTCTATTAAAATTTTATGAGTTCTTTCAAATTAAGCAAACTTAATTTTTGTTGCCAATGTCCTTTAATCAAAATTCGAACTGGTACGTTCCGCCCATGCACTCACGAACCAATTCGAACTGTCGACCTTCGTTTAAAAATATCTTATTTTAGTTGAACGGGCAAGAACGAAACTTAGCTTTTTTGAAAACGCTGGCTTGTGAAACGCACATAAATAGCATGCAGTTTGAGAAAACGAAAACGGGGTCACGGAATGAAAAATTGCATTCCCAACAAAATAGCATATACTTAAGTGTTGACGTGGTCGGAATTACTTAATTGCCAATCAAAATTTTTGCCCTCTAACTGTCGATTTCTAATCAAAATTATCTTTTTTTCCAAATTTTTAGACATACTGCCGTTTTTATTAAAACCGTTTGAACTAGTGTGCAAATAGAAAATGCCATCTTTGTCTAAGTATAGTATTAAGGCGTTTTGGAAGAGAGAATATGCAGTGAACTACTAAACTAAACCAACAATATTGATTCCGGATAACTCTATCAGTTATATCTAAACTGTTATCCCTAGAGGTTCAGCAAGGGCTCATTGGTCCAGTTGTAACGTACCGAGCAACCCAATCAATCGACTTCACGACTTTCAGTCAGACAGAACCTCTTTTATTTTAACAGTATCGTTACTTTTATACCCTTGGCCCAAGTTCAGCGTTACAAACAAATAACCAAATATAGAAATACAACTATTACGTATATACATGACCTATGTAAAGGAAGGGTACCGCAATTTGCTATATCATGCTTTTACGCGCTAATTCTGCTAACTAATTGTTGATTTACATTCGTCACACAGTGCTACTACAGGAGGAAACGGAAGGAGTACCCAGAGGAAAACTGTGATGTTTGATAGAGTCAAACTGGAAGCACTCTTCTCACATGCGATAAAGGTGAAATTTTCAATCAGATAACTGAACTGTTAACTGCTGAGAGCAGGAATCGGACCGGAACTGATCAAAATGCTTATTAGTTGTGTATAGTAGAATAATCTTGCATGTAAAGTAGTATAGCTTGGTTCCGTAGGTTTTTAGAAAAAAGCCAAGAAGAAATGTTGAAAATACAACGAAACCTAACTTAACAAAACAGATATTGGGAGTTTTAGAAGATTAAAGTTTTTACCCCTTTCAAGGCCGGTATACAAGTCGCAGATAATTTTACATGTTACAGAAAAAATATCCACTGAAGGGGCAAAAGTTCAAAACACTACTATAAGTTGAACTTTAGTTCGTCAGCTCTAAGTGCATGGCTTTCGTTTTATAAGATCCCAAGTGGACAATGTGAACCCAATTAAAGTCGGAAAAGGTTTAGGACGTTTTAGAAAATGTTGGAACTTACAGAGTCGTTTTCTTATAGTCTTTTGTTGTTTTACTCTCTTGTTGAACGATGCTAGACTATCAATCTCTATTTCGGGAACTTCAAAACTACATTTAAAAATAAAATCATTTTAATTTTAAAAATCACCTTAAAACTAAAAATATTGAAATATATTGTAAATCTAAACACATTTCGTATAAAAAAATTCTAAAAAATTGAAAGTCGAAGAGTAAAAATGTTTAAAAAAGGGCTACAAGATTAAAGCGTTAAATGTTTTACCTGTCAGCGTTGACTAAATTCGGACCTTTCCATAAGTCCAATGGAATCACCGCAAAAATCAGCCATAAGAGGCCGAATTTTGGCTTTATCATGTCAGAAAGGTGGTTGTTTGTAAAATTATTTTCTAATATATAGTTATAAGTAATGGGTTTTTTAATTTCTGTTGGGTATCAGCCAGATATCTCTTGAGCGATGAAGCGATACCGCGTCCTCTTCACTTGAGGTTGTGAAGAGTAATGTTATGAGATGTGTTGTTCACTGATCTAATTATACAACGACTTTAATTAAAAGGATTCTTTTAGAGACTAGTCTGGTTTCCACGAAACGAATGATTGCACAATACGTAACAGAAAACAAAATTAACCGCGCGTTCCCATGACAAAGTGTGGCTCTCTCGAAAACATTCATAGACCTTCCTAGGGAAGTTATTACCCTAATTTGCGTGCGACTTCGGGCGAAACGAACGACTGAACTTTTTTATAGCTCACAACATTAGCTGTATACCTCAACTGATAAATACGACGACGTACTAAACGTAAAAAGTGCCGACCAGTAATTTTATCATTCCTAAAGTTTAAAAATTGAGCCTGGTTTCAAAATTACCAAAGGCAGTTTATTTATTTATTAATTCATCAATATTTTTTGTGGGAGCGAACTGTCTGCCAGCCGTTTGGCAATGTACGAAAATATAGAAATAAAAAATATCAAATTTAAAAACGATTGAATAGTTGTAAATCTCTCAAAAATCTTGTATTATATAGTACAAGAAATTTAGGAGAAGGCATATAGGCTCAACCCGGTAAAAGCCCCGAAGAGACGATCAAGTTTTTCTTGATACGTTCTTTGGTAGCCGCTTTCCTTGCTCATGTGTACGATGAACAAGTCCCCCCCCCCCCCCCTCACCTCCAACAATTTTCTTTGCCAAGTTATAATTGCTCGGGTGTACGGTTGGACAAGTTTTCCTTGGCTTGAACGGCAATGATGGCGTAATAAGCTTTGGAGAGGAATGCGCAGTGCCTACTTGTTAATTAGTTTTCCTTTACGATTATACACACGAACAATTTTCCTTGTTCCAAAGCTTGTATGACCAGCTTGGAAGCTTTTGAACAAGGCCCCTTGTCAACGAAAAACTTGAATGCATGTCAAAGTTGTGTCCGTATTCCAAAAATCAGAATGTAAATTGGGCAGAATGGGACCAAACAAAACGTATCCTCAAAAGTGTCCCAGATATCAGGATAAAAAATAAATTAAAGTGAGATATGTATCTGGGACATGGCTTCAGAGTTCGAAACTAATGTCTGGTATATTGCTTGTGCATGAGGCGGTTTTATTAAAGTTTATATTTAGAAATGTATTTATGTCCCGATATAGCACGTTTTTCAATTTGTTGATACACATAGAGGAAATACTTATTCTTCTTCAAGCTAGTAGAAATCTGCGATTACAACGACTCATCAGTTCGATTTCCAGCATGCCTGATTTCAATAGAAACATCCATCAAAAGTCAATGTTCCAGATATTTGTAATTGTATAAGAGGGCGGACGTGTGTGTGACCAAGAAAGACTCAAAATTATAGGTTGTTATTTGTATGGTTTGTTTCTATTTTTACTTTACGTTTTTGTTTTAAAAGCTCATTACAGTAAAACGCCAAGACAAAAGAGACATTTTAAGTTAAACTAATTATGTTCCATTTTTCATATCCTTTGAAGTTTGAAAATAATTATGGTTTAATAGGTTAAGCTATTTTTTCTCCTCAAAATGTGTCACCTTATATTGCTTACATGCAAGGTACACTCATTCGTGTGGGGACGTGTAACACTTAGAAGAACTTTTCACACTCCATGCATGTTGGGATCATGCACGGTTCACGTGCTTAGTCTAAAAACTATGTTAATTACGTTGGCATTGTGTTGACATAGTTTTCACAGATACCAACTGCAAATTTAAGCATTCTTTTAAAAACCTTTTAAGATAAAAAAGATACCAAATTTAATAGATTTTAAATTTGGTATTTTTTTATCTTAAAGTACCCTGGGTGCCAGAGGTTCTTCCACGCTCGCAGGGGGGTTAGCAGGGGATTATAGGGGATTTTCCTAGTGTGTCCCCGTTATCCCACGAGCGTCGAAAAACCTCTGGCACCCAGGGTAATCTTAAAGTGCCTATGAAGCGAAAATTATTATTGTCTTAAATGAAAGAACTCTTAAAACTACAACGTAACATCTTTTGCAGATCTTCGTTTCCGTGCTTCGTTGTTGAGATATTTCAGTTTCTTTGATATGCAAATTAAACACTGTGACATCACACGTGTAAAATGAGTTATCGGAGAAAGTTCTATATCTTTGCTATTATCAAACGAAATCACTTCGAAGCCGATCCTGTGCGTCTATTTCGCATACAGCATTAGACATACAGATTTTTAATTGATTTCGTTTGATAATAGCAAAGATACCGAACCTTCTCTGATAACTCATTATACACGTGTGACGTCAAAGTGTTTAATTTGCATATCAAAAAAATTGAAATATCTCAATAACGAGGCACGGAAACGAAGATCTGCAAAAGATGTTACTTTGTCGTTTTGGGAGTTCTTTCATTTAAGACAATAATAATTTTCGCTTCATAGGCACTTTAAAAGAGTTTTTTAAAAAAAGCTTAAATTTGCAGTCCACATTCCGTCTTTTTCCACGTCGAACAGGACTGAAATTATAAGAGAACTGAATGTTGGAGAAAGTATGTTGGCCCCAGCGTAGCCAGCAGTGGTGTAGCCGAGGGCGGGCCACGCTGGGCTCAAACCCGGGCAATCCGCGTCAATGACGTCATTCATTATTCTACTAATGTCCAACGCTAGTTCATGGCCTGGCCACGCGTTTTCCATGCCCGATTTGTGTACTCGTGAGTAAAGAATCTATACCGCACGCTATTTTCACTAACATACTTGTATGCACAATAAATACATAATCAAACTGACTAAAATGTTTACCGCAATCCTCCAAAAAATAATGTAAATATTTAATTTCCGTATTTTATAATCTTCAGAATTCTACAAATTCTTTCCCTAAAATGCAGGAAATGGCATTTCAAAACCCCTAAATTTCAAAAATTTTCAGGGCATGCTACTCCCTTCTTCAGAAATGTCACTTCGTGCCCGCCCAATTGGTCAACGTTGGCTATGCCACTGGTAGCCAGCTTTCCCAAAATGCAACTACTCATGCAGTGCTCTCTTCAGAAGCACGAGGGATCAGTAGCGTAGCCAGGGGGGAGTTGTGGGAGCCGCGGCTCCCCCCTTTAGATATAAAACAACAGACATGTAACTACAAAACTGACTCTAATAGGTTAAAAAACGTCATATAAAATACTCAAAACATAAAGCGTCACATGTATATACTCAAAATGCATTTGACGTCAGTTTGAACACGAAAGAAGTTGAGTAGAGGCACGAGGCGATAGCCGAGTGCCTTTACACTTCTTTCGTGTTCAAATGACGTCAAACGTACCTTTATAAGAGTACATATGCAAATCATTTTCCGCTGCTTCAATTCTGTGACGTTTTATAAAATAAGAAGAAGAAAAATCAAGCTAAAAGTAAGGTAGTTTTGGAATTTGGCGGGCTTTTCTGGCCAGCTGACGCCATTTTACGTCATCCATGATCTATGTTCTCTTATAAATGCACGGAGCCCAACCAATCAGAGCGTGCGTAGAGGGCCCCTTATTTTATAACAGGAAATAAACTGTAAACAGTGTATTCAATCTACTGAGTGTATGCATTTTGAGTATCTATGTGACGTTTGCGTGTTTTGAGTATTTTATATGTCGTTTAACCTTTAGTGTCTGTAAAATCTTCCTCCGAAAGCCAGGAAATGGCATTTCAGCGACTCTCGATTTCAAAATTTCCCGGGGGAGCATGCCCCCGGACCCTCCTAAAAAGTTATTCTGATTCCGGCTACCCCCCTTTAAAAATCCTGGCTACGCCCCTGCGAGTCAGTTCCAGAGCATACATACGTATGTACATACGTACAAATCTACATAGGTATTTATATACCTAATAAGTGGTGTGCAACCAATCCCTTGAGATTCGAAGGACAAATATTTCCGCCATGTTGGATGATATTATAATTGCAGATGG
>OZ036003.1:13341810-13344310 GCA_964035015.1 Corallium rubrum
AGGGTGAAACCTCTGGTAGCGAAGACTTTAAGGTAACTATATGTTTTATATATATATATATATATATATATATATATATATATATATATACACGTGTGGGTTTTGGTCTACAAAATGCAAAGAGTGCTCGATAACATATAGTTAGAGCAAATATACAGTATATTTTCGCTTACCTCAAAAGTCTGCAACAGGCTGTTTCATCTAAGAGATCTGCCTGAAGATTCTTTTTTCAGATCATCTAGATCTGCCTGAAGATTCTTTTTTAGATGAAACAGCCTGTTGCAGACTTTTGAGGTAAGCGAAAATATATATATATATATATATATATATATATATATATATATACGGTATATATATATATATATATAAAATATGCAACACTATAATTATAAAGAAGTGAGAATTTGTAGTAATTCCACATTTATTATTTCTTGCAGACCGAGCTTTTGATCTGTTGACTCAGACCTTTATACATGTTTTCAAGTTACAGTAAAATCTCACTATGTAGAACATCTGACTGATCTGAGGGATTCCTTTTCACTGAGTCACTATCAAGGAAGCAAAGACTTATACTGAGGAACAAAAGCTTATTCCAAAAGTTACGCTTGCTGTTTTTATCAAGAACGCGTTCATGCACGGAAATTCTTTCTTCTCTCTAAAAACCCCAATAAAATTATAAATATAACACATTGGTTCGCTTCAGTGATTCGCAAAATTTTTTAAAAACTTCGAAAATAACATAAATGTAGCAAATTATTTAAGCGTTTTATAGAATAAACAATTAGAACGCAATGATTCACGAGATCTTCTAACACAAATCAACGCTTTTATATGTAAATCCATTCAAATAATATAAAGAAGAAACGACGATATTATAAAAATATTTATGGAAATTGGGAAGGGTATCATGAGGTGCTGTCGTCTCTATTTATTGGCGAAACCAAATTCCTTTTATATATAGCTTATTTATATAAGTTTCTGTGCAGAACCAAGTAGGTTTTTCGGTTCAACGTTTTGTACATTATTTTTCTACACTACATTATTCTCGATCGAACAACTTCCACCTAAACATCGCACGACTAAAGCCAACATATTATTATTAGTTCAAAGAAAAACTTTACATACAATTAGAAACGATAAAGCACGGATAAAGTAACCAAAAACCTATAGTTATTCATCGTTATTTTATATCAAAAACATACCAGCATCATTCTCCTGAGAACGATGCGTCGAGTCATACAGCGAATCTTGGATCGCTCGATCTTCGAGCACAACAGCAGCGTAATTTCTGTATGTCGAATGTGTGCGAAAGAGACATTTCGATGGCGATCCACAATCGAACATAAAACAGGTCACTCGCTTGACTTCGAATTTCAACGTTACCAAATTACAATCGTCTTTTTCACAGCACTTTTTGTAGCAACCACGAGAACTGGACACGATGCTTCTGGCAAGAAATTTTGCTCCATTAGCTTCAGAGTCATGTACTTTAATTATAGTCCGTTCCTTGATATCGAACCGAGGACATTTGCTGTGGTCTAAATCATCAGCAACAACACTTATCTTGAAGGTAACCAATATGACGAATATCAACCGCGTTACAGAGTTTAACATTTTCGTTAAGAACTCTTAACTACCACATTCGTACACAAAATATGATCACATGAACGCTAACAACAGCTTGACGGCGATGAATAAGCACACGTAATAATATAAAAGATTCTTGTGTTGCTTGGTCAAATGATTAGCATAACAATTAGTCAAACGACAACATCAAAAGTCCTGGGACTCAGGCAGTGATCCGTGGACTCAGGCTTTTAATCTGAACAGCTGGATATTAACTTTATTTATATACTTGTTATAACAGTCATAGCTATCCAATAAGTCATACTATCTAAACTGTTCTCTCTAGAGGTTCAGTAAGGGCCATCCACATCAGTGGTAAATTTTGGAAGGGAAACCCCCTGCAGTATTTAGAAGAATTAAACTGAATGTGACTTGGCTGAAATTTATTTTTAATTGGAAAACTGCATGAAGCAGGGATTAAACTTAGGTCGCAGAGGTCAAAAGTATGTGGCTTAACCACTGTGTCACTAACTGGGTCCAACAACCCCATCACCTATGACCTCCATACAAGACAATTTGCTTGTCACTGTCATCTGTCATCAGGTTGTGGTTTTGGTGCAGATTACTGTAATAGTCTGAAAGTGTATTTTTTTATGATGCCAGTTATTTAGTCTGGTACAGGGTATGTTTTTCTTCTAGTCTGGAAAAAATATACAATGTACCATGTTTTGCTATTTCATCTGAAACAAGGTCACAAAAATATTCAGTTTGGTAGAAATTGCTATGACTGCTATGGAGAGCCACTATGCAACTCCTGCATACGTTGGAAAAACTGCCATAAAAACAAATGTTGTTTTTACTTACTCAAAATTTAATGGTACATCCATCTATTATTATGGTCAATTATAGATTAGTTTTATATTTTTTGTCATGT